>CM038634.1:16302845-16483489 GCA_021554675.1 Leuciscus idus
GGATGTTCCTCCATATATAGTGACTTCAATGGAGTCCATTTTTAAATCAATAAACTCCTTTAAATCAATATTTTGTGTCAAATTATTGATTTATTTGGTGGGTAGCCATGTAATAAGCGGGATAATGTAGAGCTCTACATTATCGACATTATCCCTTACATACTTTAAACCACAAATGCTGGTCTTGCACTAGCTGTGATGCGACACACATGGCGTAATCACGTTGAAAGGTCACGCGTGACATAGGGGGAAGTAAAGTACTGACCTGGTGTTTACAAAGCCAACATGCAACTTTAGACTGAGTCAAACGCCATTTACAATAAAATAAATAAAAGGTAAAACAACAATGTTGGACGATTTTAAAGTTGGAGGAGAAAATGAGATCGTTGTGCTATCCCTTGTGAAAAAAAGTGCACTTTAGTGTAATACAACTTTATATTTACTTTCATAATGGCTTCTAGTGTCTTTAAAATGTATTTAAAGTGCACTGCTCAATGCACTGACAAGCAATTCATGTGAACTAAAATGTACTTTAATGTCAGTTAACAATACACTTAAGTGCGAATTAAGTGTAATGTTTTTGACAAAAGTATTGCATATTATATGTAATTGATTTCAAATGTATCACAGATTAAGCTCAAATTAAATGCAATTAGTTGAAATTAAGAGTGATTTTTTGGAACAACTTAAGTGGGACTTTAATACATTTTTATATGAACTTTGAAATATGGTAAAAGTGTACTTCCAAATATACTGACAAATCAATTAATGTGAACTAAAATATACTTTAATGTAATATACATGTACACTATTATATAATTAAATAACATTTGTAATTAAAAAAAATTATAATAAAGTTGCAATTTATTTCAAATTTGAATAAAAAAATATCTTAATAACCTAGTTACAATCAACACAAATTCAATTTAAAACCCTCTACATTTACTGACAAAACAATTTCTAAAATAAAGACATAAAAACCTTTCTGTTGATGCACAAGAAAAACACAAGAAACACTATAAACAAACAGTTACAACACTTTAACTCTCATTTAGAAAGAGTCTGGAGGACAATGATGCTTATATGCACAATCATGTTCTCCCTCATACAAAGATACCTAAACCTAAACCTATCCATCACAGAAAACATTTTGCGTTTTTACATTTTCAGAAAACATCATTCTGTATGATTTATAAGATTGTTTCCACACTCAAAAAAATATTTTTTGCCTCTTGTTAAATTTAATTAATTAAAATAAGCAAAAGTAACACAATTGTTTAATATTTTGTCACAACTTAATTTAATTGTGTTCAATCAACCTAATATATTTAAAACTGAAGTTTACTTACTTAATTTGTGTGAAAACTACATTAATCATTTTTGTTGACAACTAACTGGGCCGTGGATCTGTATTTCCCAGCATGCTTTGCAAGGGACTGCATTAGGAGGGTACATTTAGGGATTATTATTAAAGTGTTATTTTATGTGTTTTTCTCTAAATGGAAAGATGTTGTTAATGTTAGTGTTTAATATTCAGTTATGTTAGAAACTTAGAGGACTTTCTGTAATGTTTTTGAATTTGGTGGTTATCATTATGCAGAAGAATGACGACTGTGTTTAGCTTAGGGCTGTGGGCACTCAGTGCATTAAACCTCTTCTGCAGACTTGCATAAGTAATATTCAATATTACTCTGTAAAAAGTGGTTTTAATTAAACTGAACACTAGCTTCGATCATTGGAAATAACTGTAGAGTCAAATTAGCTAATATTATAATGTTGGTGATTTTAGGCAGGGCACAAATTAGAAGTAGTCAACCTGACAAAACTTTATCTAGCAGGAATGACTAAATTAATTTAAGTTCATACAACAAGATTACAACAAATCATTTCAAACAAATTAGATTTTGTTGGAGAAATGTAATACATTTTTGTGGAAAAGTTTTCCTTAATTTAATCAAATTCGTTCAACAGCTTATTTTTTTGAGTGCATGTAATTTACTGGTATTGCTATACTTTTGGGGTAATTTGGTCCCCATAACCTAGGGATTACCAGTACACACATCAGAAAACACACAGTACCTCTCACACACAACCCATGAATTAATACAAACAAAATGTGAAGAAAAGTATCATTCCATGTACAACACTAAGACTCAAACGGGTAATGCTTTACAAAAAGGTATTATTAGTTAACATGAACTAAGAATGAATAATACTTTAAGCATTTATTAGTCTTAGTTAATGTTAATTTCAACATTTAATAATGCATTATTATATTCAAAAGTTGTGTATTAAAATTAGTTAATGCACATGAACAATGACTATAAATTGTATTAACTAACTTTAACAAACTATATTTTAATTACCTAACATTAACAAAGATTTATAAATACTGTAAAAAAAAATGCATCTAAATTGTTAGATCATGTTGGCTAATACATAAACTAATATTAACAAATGAGACCTAATTAAAGTGTTACCGAACCTTGTTAATTTTAGCTCTTAAACCTTTACATTATAGCACCAACATTAAACAGGACTAAATGCTTACTCCAGCATTACAGTGAATATAAGCTTGTCTAAAAACAAAAAAACTAAACAAAAACAAGAAAAACAAAATAATTTGTCACCAAATTTTTTGAAGTTGTTGGAAAGTGCTGTTTATGTCAATGTCCCAGAAGCTCTCCAGAGTAAATGTGAATGGAAATGTTCCAAAGAGGCAGGAAAGTCAGGAAAAATACCTTGAGGAAAAACCAAACAAAAAAACCCACAAAAAAACCCCGAAGGAAAACATTTGTTTATAAAAACAGATCCAGTCCATTATTATATTTGGCTCAAATGAATAATATACATTATTACAAAGTGCATTTTTAAAAAGTGCACTTAAGTGTGTTTAGAAATATTGTGAAGAAAGTGTACTTTCTTTAAGTAAAACTTAATTAGACATTATTACAAAGTGCATTTTTAAAAAGTGCACTTAAGTGTGTTTAGAAATATTGTCATGAAAGTGTATTCCATTTAAGTATTCTTAAGTGGTCTTTAATTTTAATTATATTATATTATCTGCAAGTGCACTTTTTAAAAAGTATACTTTTATTATTTGAAGCACACAAAAAGTATGCTTTCTATACAATTAAGTACACTTCTTTTTCACAAGGGTAGATAGCCTCAGTGGGCAACAAGTCTAGGGCTACAGGGTGATATGGCCATATGATCACTAGTACCTAAAGAATGATCATTAGTACCTAAAGAATGATCATTAGTACCTAAAGAATGATCACTAGTACCAAATGGAATAGATCGTTTAGCTTTTATTAGTAATCATATTTTCCCCTTTTGCCATAAATACACCCCATTTATATATATATATAAAATGTGCATTATTTTAATCCATTACTGCTGCTACCGACGGACATTTTATACAGCTCAAGTATCAATAGTTTATCTTTAAATCCAGCCAGCAAAACAAAGGATTTTCTCACAGAATTTTGTAAACCGCATCATGTGATTTTCAAAAGCCCAGCACCGCAAATTTAGGATTTACCCCTTATTTAACATTTTAATCTGTCATAAAAACGTTTGGTTACAAACATGTTACAAACAGCCAAGTTGCTCTCCCAATACTCGTGTAAAAGCATCTTGTTATTTTCAACTCTGACGATTTACCCACTAGATTTGTGTGTTTTTTTACAGAGGACTTTTGTTTTGTAGTGCGCGCGCAGTCATGCGCAGTTCAGCATCAGGGGCAGTTGCTATGGCACAGACTGATATTGTACAGACTAGCTTTTCGGTGTATGAAAGAAAGAAAATAGTCAAAACATGGACCCTAGGCGAGGAGCAGACACGGTTAGTTTGTTTATTTATTAGTTGCTTTTTAAAAGTTCTTGTCATTTCTGACATGTGATGTTCACTATTATAACGCTAAAACCATTAAATAATCGTACATAACGCGTCTTCTCTGACATTTATGATGGTGGTGTCATTTCGCGCTCTTAGCTTACTTAAATTCAATTTATTCTAATTCTTATTTATTTTGATTCAGTAAATTGTATAAATGTTTAACTGCCATATGGCGGATGGTTAAGTTACTCGTCACACATTTCGAGTTAAATGAGAACACCAGTAGCGTATGTCAGGCAGCAGTGTATTGTATTGTATTCATTATAAAACTGAGTGTATAATACAGTTATCTTGGCATTCAGATGAGGAACTGCATCCTTCCCACTTATCAAGTGCACACACACACACACACACACACACACTGAAGATAACCGCGCCTTCTGACGCTTTAATAACTCCGTGAGGAAGTTTAATAGACGCACTTTAAAAACTCACTCAATCTGTCAAAACGCGCGTGTTAAGATGGACTGGACGTGTTTCTGTGTGCTGTTGATGTGGATTTCATGTGTTTGTTCAACAAAACGGCATGATGATGCTCGAGTGACAGTGAAAAACGAAGGTGAGCGAACATTTAGGATACTTGTTATATTCGTAAAATCATCGTTCTGTGAAGAAAAAACTAACCAAACACAGTGTGTGTGTGTGTGTGTGTGTGTGTGTTTAGTTTTATTATTACTGACTGTAATATAGCCTATGTATGTATATATATATATATATATAATATATATATATATATATATATAAAACGCCAACTTTTGAGTTCAGCTTGGAGGAAGAATTATTTTAATATCATTTAAATTATTTTTGAATAATATTAATATTATAATATTGCTATAATATAAAAATAGGATATTAACTGATTGTATACAATTAATAGGCTATAAGGTGGTTTTTCTAACATTTTTTTCTAACAATATAAGAGTACAAATAGAATGGATATGTAATATAGTGCCTATAGCAAAATGCTCCTCTCTAAAGTAATATTTCTAGCTAAAACAAGATGTTTTATTGTCGTTTTTCTGCGATTGAAACACTGATTACTTGAGATGTGATTGATTTCAGTAAGTTGTTCTGTATCTTTCAACATTCCTACTGATGTTGATTCATGTTTATTTAACGCTGTAACTACTAGTAGTAAATTGGAAGAGATGATCGGTTCGAAAGCTTGTTTCCGTCACGGAATAAAACAATTCAAAAGATAAGTGCGACTTACTATAACTAAGTTACACCCTTGCCTCATTAGTATTAGCGGTTTTATGAATATGTGCCCCGCCTCCACGCACTTACAGCAGCTCAGAGATCCACTCGTTGACGATCACACGTTGACCTGATTGGTTACAAGGTAGTTTGTGACATCAGAAACTGTCTAGGTTTGTCGATTTGAAATATCGTATATTATTTTAAAAAAGTATAAAAGGGGAGCCTGGAGAACGTCAACAACTTATCATCTGAAGGGACTGTTCAGCAGGCGTCCCCAAAGCAATGGCGAAAGATGCAGTGTCTCGTTCCCTGTTCTCAGGGAACAGAGCTTACAGTCGTAGGGAACTCGCACTGTGTCGATTTGACGCTATGGGGAACAATATACCAACGCCAAGGCCGCTCAAAGGTCGCACTAGTAGTGATGTTATAGGCTGTCGTCTATGGAGCTAGAATTGTGTCTTTATTACATGCGAGAAAATAAATGATCTGAGAGAAAAAAAAAAGTTTGAGAGAAAAAGTTATCACACTGATAGCAAAAAAGCATTTCATGAGAGAAAAAAGAATATTTAAGAGAAAAATTTTTCATACCAATAGCAAAAAAAGTTGAGAGAAAGTTTTTTCTCATAGAACATCAACAGCCATATCACCCTGTAGCCCAAGACTGGTTGCCCACTGAAGCTAAGCAGGGCTGACCCTGGTTAGTACCTGGATGGGAGACCTCCTGGGAAAAACCAGGTTGCTGCTGGAAGAGGTGTTAGTGAGGCCAGTAGGGGGCGCTCACCCTGTGGTCTGTGTGGGTCCTAACACCCCAGTAAAGTGACGGGGACACTATACTGCCAAAAGAGCACCGTCCTTCCTTCGGATGAGACGTTAAACCGAGGTCCTGACTCTCTGTGGTCATTAAAAATCCAGGATGTCCTTCGAAAAAGAGTAGGGGTGTAACCCCGGCATCCTGGACAAATTTGCCCAGTGGCCTCTGTCCATCATGGCCTCCTAATCATCCTCATATACTGATTGGCTTCATCACTGTCTCCTCTCCACCAGTAAGCTGGTGTGTGGTGGGCGTTCTGGCGCAATATGGCTGCCGTCGCATCATCCAAGTGGATGCTGCACATTGGTGGTGGTGGTTGAGGAGATTCCCCCCTTCTATGTAAAGCGATTTGAGGTCTCAGAAAAAGCGCTATATAAATGTAACAAATTATTATTATAACAAACTGAATTATTAATCCAGGACTGAATGTAGGCTAATTGTTAAATAACAATTTAACAGTGATAATAATGTAGCTATCATTAGCCTAAAGTTTAGCTAAAACTTCAGCCGGTAGGGTTGGGAAATAGCCAATTGCCAAATAAATCTGAATTTTTGGGCTAAATGGCGATGTATGGTATAATCTGAGTATTTAATTATTATTTTTCTATTTCAATGAAAAAAACTGTATTTAATTTTTTTTTCAAATATTTAATATCCTGATCAATATTGTCCTACAAACAATGTTCATATTGAAGGTTATAAAAACAAACATAGTGTAACCTTGCTGTCTATCTGCAGTCTATCCAAAAAAGGGGTCAAATCACATTACATTCTAACATTGCAACATTACAATCTAAAAACAAAATAATGCTTTTTAAAGAAGTAGTTAAATTTACTAAACTTAAAATGTAAAAATAAAAAAAAGCTAATATCATAAAAATACACATGTAGGTTTGAAATTCTCTAGCACATTTATGTTCACCAACAACAACAAATATTCAACAACAAATATTTTAACTAAATATATTTATAATTTAGTGCTAATGTATATTTTAGTCAGAATAATTGCACTCCTATTGCGCTCCGTCTGTTCGGCGCTCATGCACGCGGCGGTGCTCGTTCACGGAAATTTAGCTTGCAGAAAGCTCGTCCACTCATGACAGCAAACTGGAAATATTGACTTTCTAACATTTACAGATGGAGAATATGTCCGTGAAATGTAAGTTATGCACTGAGGAAATTATTGGATGTCACTTCAGCTTATGGCTAAATATTATTAGAGGTATATTTGTTTCCACCAATCGCTGCACAAGTGAAGTTTACGTATGATGACGAAAGCACGTTAGTGCGAGCCCTCCCGGAACACATAGAGAATGCATTGCAGTGCCTGCGGTTTGAAAAAAAAAATCTTTGAATGTAAGTCTATGGGAACACTGGGCGATTTTCGGCCATAGTGAAATCGCCCAAAAAGAGGCGGTACTCCACAGAATGTGACTTGGCGCTGATTGGACTATATCCAGAGGCAGAACAACAGTGAGTGACTGCTAGCGTAACTCTGTGGTCGAATGAGATTGTGATTGAAAAAGTCCCTTTTACACTTTGGTGGTGCGTCGCCCGATCGCCCTAATGAAGAAACCGCCGCTGATCACCGGCATAGATGCCGCCTCTGCCTTAGTTGAGCACGGACACTCCAATGTTTGGGTAAGATGATGACACACACAACTCGATGGGTAGCTGGCTGAGCAAGTTCAGCATCACTGAAGATTAAACATTAAAAAATAGCACTCATGAATGAATGTGTATTATATTATTAGCTTTCTAATCGCTAGTAAACCTAATCGCTAATTAGCCATCATGCTAGGTAAACTTGCAAACTCGCCTGGTTTATACTATTTTTATGAAATGCTTTTTTGCTATCAGTGAGAGAACTTTGTCTCTCAAACTTTTTTTTTTCTCTCAGATCATTTATCTTCTCGCATGTAATAAAGACACAATTCTAGCTCCATATCGTCGGCCAATAAGATTGCCGTGATTAAATAAGCGTTTCAGACACTGGTTCACGCGGAGGCATTACCAGAGCATCAGATCGACGCAGTGCGAGTTCGCTTTCGAAAGGGAAACCAGTGATTTCAAAGCGTGTTTTTGAGACTGTCTTTGGTTCACTGCAATTTTAAGGAGAAAATACTCAGCAATGGTGTCGACTTATGAATCTACACATGGTTTGTCTTAAAGCATATTAAAAACACCACATAGACACATAAACTACATTAAAAGCTTGATTTTTCACCAAAGGGGGACTTTAAATTGTTTGAAAAACATATTACATGAAAATATGTTAACGGTGTTTTATATCCAAATCTAATATTTAATAGTCAAATATTCACATTTTCATGTGTCAAAGCCTCACTTCATGTTCTCAAGTATTCTCATGAACTCTATGGTAATTACCCACAAACCACTCAGGGGTTTGTTTCCAACTATGATACGAATTCAACTGAACTTGCGACCGTATTAGTTGGCTAATGATGCTTTTGGGAAACGCAACCCAGAGCTGGTGTTGTGCATTATTAAACTGGACGCACACTTTTTGGATATTATATCTTCAGTTTTTCTCTCTCTTTCAGGTATAACCAGGTCTTCATTTGAAAACCACCATAGTGATTTGGTTAAGCTGGTCGGCACCTCTGGTAGCAAAATCATCTGGGTTGGAAGAAACGAGACCCTTTATTCCATCACACCAGCACAAGACCTCAAACTCAAACTGGTATTTTACTTGAAACGATAATGCAAAACCACATGTAACTGCTGTGATGCAAATCATTTGAAACATTGATATACATTCAAATCCTTTTTCTCATTAAGAGTTTATGGCTTGAGTAACATGATTATCAAGTTTGAAGGTTATGTTTGTGCAGTGTCAACTTTTTTGGCTTGTAATATGAGATGTTTGCTGTAATAGACTGTTTGCATCCTTGTTTAGGTAAATGTGAGTCTCTGTAATGATGAAAGTGAAGATTCAGACAATTCAGTAAGTATTAAGAAGAGAGTTTAAGGAAAATGTTAATGCAAGATTTTTGATATTCAGACTTCCTAGAGTATCAAACTTTACTGACTCCAGTATTTACCAATCTGCTTATTACATTTTTTGTTTTAAAACCAGTTTTACTGGTTTAAATGTAAACATGACTTAACAAAACAAACAAAAAAGTGTTTTCTCCTCTTCATTCGGCTGCACAAGATGAAAACATTTCTATAATATCTTGAGTTAAAATCGAAGTCTATATATTTCTGTGAAACTTTATCAGTAAGTCACACACACACACACACACACACACACACACACACACACACACACACGCCGACAATGCAGTGTTTAATCAAACATTAACATAAACATTATCAATGTTGTTGCAGGAGCTTCTGGTATTTTTTGTCCCATTAAAGGTCACTAACGGCTGTTGAACTTGATTTTTCAGAAGTGTCCGTACAGGCTCTCTCTGCTCAGTCAGAACGCTGATGGAAATCTGATTTTCTGCGGATCTGCTAATGGAAATACAAAGTGCTGTAACTTGGTATGTCCTGTTTTTACTGTACGCTTTTGGAACTGGTGTGGACATATGAAGCTGAGTCTGATCTGTTTTGTTCCAGACCTCCAGTTATTCCCTGATTGACTGCTTCAAATTAGATAGTTATGAGCCAGATATTAATGAGCCGTCATTACTTGATGGTGAGTATTGCACACAGTTCTGAGTATTGGTGTATGCGTTTGTATTAATGTACCAAGTAGCCTAAGCTTGCATTAGTTTGAGTTGCAGTTTTGGTGCCTCTTATTAGAATTGCAAAAATAATGGCCATTCACATCTTGTTGAATATTTGAGGGATTGAATGGCTGGATTCATCATGCATCAGCATCTGGTGAGCATAATATTCTGAAACACCCACTCTTCAAGAGATTCTTCACAACCAAATGGCCTGTTCATTGTTTGGCACATAGCGGAACACTGTAGGAGGATTATTATTATTAATTTGAGGATACAGGAGGGATTGTGCTTGGTTTGGTTTCTCAAACACTCCTACTTTCCCTTTCCTCCATTATTCAGTGTTGAGGAAAGTATCAAGGCACTAATCTTTAGTAAAAAAGCTTATATTATGAAATAGCGTTCCAATATGATTTCACACAGTGTTTTGCGTGTTTGTTCTAGCAGTTCTTCAGGAAGCTGTCGACGTGTTGAAACGCTGTGTTGTTATTGAAGCTCATGCTGCAACTAAACATGCATTTGCATGCAATACCATTTATTGCTGATACTAGCCTACATATAACTAACTGTCAATGTTCAACTCATATTCTGGAAAACTAACAGGAAAGTTGATGGATATTATGTAACCCCTACAATAAAAAAAATAAACATTCATGTCGTTCCAAACAAATGGAGAAGTTTAGCAGAATGTTCACGCTGCTCTATTTCATACAATGGCTGTCAAGCTCTGAAAACCACCAAAAACGACATAAATGTGTAACATTTGCTATAAATATCCCTGGAAATTCATACAGTATTCAAAATGCCAACGTTTGGTTAAACTACAGTGTCACGAATGCGTCTGAGAAGAAATTGTGATTTCTGCACATTTGTTTGTTTCATCACAACTTCTGAGAGAGGAACTGAAAGAGGAACTAAAGCTTCTGTTTACTGATCGTCTGCAGTTTGTCTCCATGTATAGATCTGACAGAAGGATGTTGACCCTTGATTAGTGTTTCGGTAAATGATTAGTTTAACCAATAGGAACGAGACAGAATGGTTTGATCTGTGCCGTCTTAACCTTAAATCTTAACTGATTGTTAAATCTGGTTGCATCAAGCGCATAAGGAGAATCTTCACAGACTTTTTCAAATCTCAAACCTGCACACACTACAAGACTTGAAAATTGTGGTGCATCACATAGTATAAGATATTCTTAAAGTCCTTCTGTAATCAATAATTGTATCCCTTAAAACTCATCTTTGATCACCAAAATGACTATTTTTAATATCTTGACTGTAACTCGACACCCTTGCCTCATTTAGAATGCGTGGTTCTATGAATATGCAAATGAGCCCCGCCTCCACTTACTCACTCAGCTCAGAGATCCACTGGTTGACGATCACACGTTGATCTGATTGGTTACAAGGTAGTTTGTGACGTCAGAAACACCAGCGATTTCAAAGTGTGTGTTTGAGACTGTCTTTGGTTCACTGCAGTTTTAAGGAGGAAATACTCAGCAATGGTGTCGACTTATGAACTTACACATGGTTTGTCTTAAAGCATATTAAAAACACCACATAGACACATAAACAACATTAAAAGCTGGATTTTCATCACAGGGCGACTTTAAGTGCACATTCCTTCCGTGATGCTAGCGTGTTTGTCAGAGCTTAGCTATTGAGATTGTTAGTGTGACTCTGGTTACATACTGGTTCAAATCACAAGAGTCCATTGTCAAGACTCTGGTATTCTTCTCTTTATATATATATATATATATATATATGAGACTTTTGGTTTGAGTTACACACTGAAGTTTAATACCTGGTGTTAAAGAAATAATTCACCCAAAAATGAAAATTATCTCATAATTTACTCACCCTCAAGTCATCCTAGGTGTCCAGACTATCTTCTTTCAGCCGAACACAATCAGAGTTATATTAAATAATACCCTGGGTCTTCCCAGTAATGACATTGAATAGTGCCCTCATTTTTTGAAGCTCCAAAGAACGAATCAATCCATCATAAAAGTAATCCACACGACTCCAGTGGGTTAATAAAGGCCTTCTGAAGTGAAACCATGGGTTTTTGTACCTTATAAAGTTTTAAATATGGATATTTTTCTTGTAAAAACCCATTGCTTTGCTTCAGAAGGCCTTTATTAACCCACTGGAGTCGTGTGGATTACTTTTATGATGATGGATTCACTTTTTGGAGCTTCAATAACTCCACTTATAAAGCTGGGAAGAGCCAGGATATTATTTAACATAACTCCGGATGTGTTCGGCTGAAAGAAGATAGTCTAGACACCTGGGATGACTTGACGGTGAGTAAATATTGGATAATTTTTGGGTTTGTTCACATCACTATGTGCCCAAGGAGTCTGGGTGAACACCATATTAAATTTTATGTGGATGAAAATGAAGTTTAGACTTAGAGTAACATGCACTTTATAACGGTCCAAGATCACTTTCACACAACTCTCAACTTTCAAACTGGTTTTAAGGAGTTTGTCAACTGAACGTTTGTTTTCAATATGATTGACTAGCGACAGTAATGTATTATTTGCTTTTATCACATGCTACACGTGACGTCCATGTGTCTTTATTTTACCTTTCAGGTGATATGCTGTACTTCACCAAGTCTGAGATGGGATTGTACAGAGTAAACAGGAACAAAAATTACAACATTTGGTCTCAGCCGACTCAAATGGGTGAGAAATCAGATTAAACCCAATACTACTGATATCTAAACTACTAAGCCTTTCACTTTCTCACTGAAATGAGTTTCATTCTGAAACGTGTCGTTTTTCATTTCGTTTCATTTAGAGCTGAAGTACTTGAAGCTGATCTCCGGGAAAGGCCAATACGAGGACAAAGTTTATTCCTTCTTCGCTGAGAAACACAAAAGTAAAGATGGCGAATCTGACCAGTGGATTCCTCGAGTCTCTCAGAGCTGCAAGGTGAGCAGAAACACACAGCAAAACATCTCGAGATCTTGGTTTATTTGTGTGTGATTGTGTTTTACTTCAGATGTGCTTAAAGCCATACATGTGACCCTGACCCAAAGCCAGTCAAAATGGTAAATGTTTTGAAATTGAGATGAATGCATCATTTGAAAGCTGAATAAATAAAAATCTGGATGAAAATCTGGAATCTGAGGGTGAAAAAAAATCTAAATATTGAGAAAATCACCTTTAAAGTTTGCATTTGTTCGCGATTGTGCTGCATCCACTCAAAGAAATAAATGTTTTATATATTTACGGTAGGAAATTTACAAAATATCTTCATGGAAAATGGTCGTTACTTAATATCCTAATGATTTTTGGCATAAAAGAAAAATCGATAATTTTGACCAATACAATTGTGGCTATTGCCACAGATATACCCGTGCGACATGTGACTGGTTTTGTGGTCCAGGGTCACATAGAGGCTGTAAACTATTAGTGATAATGCAATTAGAGATTCCCCCTGACCTGTACAGGTATAAACTCCATAAAGGGTTTTTCTACAATATGAGGAATCTCAATAGGGGTTTAACAATATATCGCAATACAAAAATGCAACAATATGTATAGTGTATAGTTCACCCAAAATAAAAATTACTGTGTGAGAAAAAATTCAAGTTTTCAGAGTTTTAGTGTCAGTACTACATTAAATTACTATATATAATGTTAAATATAATGTTTAATAATGCAATGGGGGAATATTTGTGGATCCTGATAATGCCAAATGTCTTGTTACCAGTAAAACTGGCCCACATTATTTTAAATATATCTAGTCAGTGAAAGAGTGAAAACATATATGTCTAAATTAATTCAGTATTTTCAGCTTCAGAATCATGAATATTGTTATTCTGGAGTCTCTATTGTCCTCTGCATTGGGTTTCAGCACCAAGTCCAAGAATATTCATTCACAGTCATAATTATAGCATTTTAATCAACAGTAAATGTTTTGTTAACCTTTTATCATAAGTCAATAATTACAAATAACAACTCTGCATTCTTACTAACTTTATCTAATTGAAACTCCACCCAAAACGGTCATCATTTACTCTCCCTCAAGTCGTTCCAAGCGTGTATGACTTCTGTGGAACACAAAAGATATTGAAAAATATAATTTGTCCATTAAAGGAGCGTCGATATGATCCAGAATCACAATGGACCCTAATCATCGTGCTTTACGTGACGCTCTCAAAAACATCTCCTTTTGTGTTCTGCAGGAGAAAGATAGTCATACACGTTTAGAAAGATATGAGGGTGAGTAAATAATGACACAATTATTTTTGATGGGACTATCCCTTTAACAGAAAATCTAAAGAATCCACCCAATGACATCTGTCTGTCCCAGTTACAGAACACTATTGCAATTTAAATTGACTCCAGATGTTTACTACCAGTCAATAGCTCTGGATTGCTAAGTTTTTTAATGTTTTGTCTCTTCTGCTCACCAGGCTTTGTTTATTTGATTAAAAACAACAACAACAACAACAACTGTACTATTGTTAAATATTATGACAATTTAAAATTACTGTTTTCTACTTTAATATATTTTAAAATATAATTTATTCCTGTGATCAAAGCTGAATTTTCAGCATCATTACTCCAGTCTTCAGTGTCACATGATCCTTCAGAAATCACTCTAATATGATGATTTGATGCTTTAAAAAATATTCATTATTATTAACAGTTGTACAATTTTCAATTTTACAAGATTCTTTGATGAATTGAAAGTTTGGAAATAGAATCTTTTGTAACATTATAAATGTCTTTACTGTAACTTTTGATCAATTTAATTCATCCTTGATGAATAAAAGTATTGATTTATTAAATTTTTTCCCCCAAAAAATGTAATAAAAATTCTTACTGACCCCAAACTTTTGAACGGCAGCATTTAATGTTACAAAAGCTTTATATTTCAGATAAGTGCTGTTCTTTTGAACTTTCTATTCATCAAAGAATCCTGAAATAAAAATGTAAATGACTGTTTTCAACATTGATAATGAGAAATGTTTGTTGAGCATCAAATCATCATATTAATATTAGAATGATTTGTGAAGGATCATGTGACACTGAAGACTGGAGTAATGATGCTGAAAATTCAGCTTTGATCACAGGAATAAATTACACTTTACTATATATTCACATAGAGAACAGATGATTTACATTCTAATAATATTTCACAATATTACAGTTTTTTTGTTTTGTTGTATTTTTAATCAAATAAATGCAGCCTTGGTGAGCCGAAAACACTTCCTTTAAAAACATTGATTGTTTTTAAAGGAAAACTGTTGACTGGTAGTGTACATAAGATATATAAAAAAAATAATTATAGAAAGGCTGTCAGTATTGTTGTGGAACGGTGTAAGTATCACTTCTGTTTCTCAGTCAAATTCACTTTTATAAATAATTCATGGGTTTCATCCGGTCCCTTTCCACAGGTGTATAAAATCAAGCACCTAGATTATGAATGCAGACTGCATTGTGCTTGATTAATACACCTGTGGAAAGGGACCGGATGAAATCCATGAATACCAGATTTGCCAGATATCAGTCAGGAAACAGCATTAAATGCAGCCTGATGTTGTTGTGTCTTGCACAGAATGAGTGTGTGAAGTGTAAGAATTGATAAATTAGGAAATGCCGGACAGTCTGGTTGAAGAGCGACCAGACCCTGAGAGAGGACAGAGGACCTCTCTGGAAATTACCATTTAAACTCACCATTTGTGAGGCAAAGTTCTCACCTCCGAAACATCCTAATCTACATCTCTCCCCCTCTTCCCCACTCCCCCTCTCTCATGCTGAGACCACATGTAAAACACCCAAGAAAATGTATAGTTTAATGTGAATGATTATCACAGAGTATTTTTCATGTTTGGTATCATTTGAAATGTCTCAGTGCGACTGGTACAAATGTCTCATTTCCAAATAAGTAAAACTCAAGGTAATAAGGTTTTTAAGAGTTTAAAGATAACTGGCATACAATGGAAGGTGATCTCTTGACAAATGGTCACACACCCCCAAAAGGTGTAACCTCTGAATGCAAATTTCTTTTGTTAGTACATGTTTCCAAGTGAAAAAGCTCCTGACTATATAATGAAATGCAGCAGAGGGTTCGGGGCCTTTCTATACCTCAGATTGGCCCGTGAGGCTGAGAGTGAGACCTCTTTCACTGAGAGTGAGACCTCTTTCACTGAGAGTGAGACCTCTCAGCCTCATGTATTTCTTAATGTTGGGTTGCATCTTCTCTCTATTCCAGAGCATTTGATGTTTTGTATCAATTATCTTTGAATTGATTATGAAATTGGCGTGATACATTTACCTGACATAATAAATTGTTACATTTGATTATTCTAACTGACTTTGACATTATTTTCATTAAAGAGTTAAAAGGAATAGTCAAACATTCGCTCACAATTAATGATGCACAGATATCATTAAAACCTTTTCATTTATGGAGTCAGATGAAATAACGAGAGAATACATATTCAAATGTATTGCATTTAATCAAAAAATACTTTGCCTCGAGAAAAGACCTTCCGCGCTGGTCGGATGCCGGCTTTGGGCCGATCGAGCGTCTGGATTTCCTCTGTTTCCTTTCACCTATTTTAATAGATGACGAACTGACACCCGCATGTTTAATAAAGATGTTTCTCAGTAACTCGCACTCACATTTGTGCTAAAGGGAATTTTATACAGCCTAATTATAAACGCTGGTACTGATGACACATGTCAAGTGTTATATCTCTGAATAGATGCATGCAAAAAAGCAGAAAATCAAGCATAGCATTAGTTCTGGCAGGTCACGTTAGTCAAGCTCGCATCAGCTGACCCTCAGCTGATCCACATCTACCTATAGTAATACGACATCTATCACCATATACATATATAAGCTCCTTCAGTATTATCAGCAGCTATCGCGTTTCTCAGGAGCTAATTACCCTCCTCCATCCCCAGCTCCTCCTCTCGCCCAGTCAGGATTTGACATTCTGATTCCTCTTGAATCAGAATAATTATCGAATAATGTTGTACTTTAAAATCTTGAATTAAATATATTTGCAAATTTTCATGTTGGTTCTGTTCTGTTTACCCCAAGGGGGATTATTGCTGCTCTCCCTGCTCTTATCCATGCTAGGCTGCATGTATGCGCAGGGAGTTCTCGCCCAGAACGGAACCATACCGCCAATCCAAACTGTATGCTAATTGTCAATCATATTTGACGGTAGTGGTCCTGACAGAAATGCAATTATGAAAGCATTGATTGAACATTAAAGGGGTCATAGATGCGATTTCTTGTTTTCCTTTTTCTTTAGTGTGTTATGTAGCTGTTAGTGCAAGGATAAGATCTGCAGCGTTATAAAGCTCAAAGTGTCAAACCGAAAGAGATGTGCTTTATAAAAGTTAAGGCTCAGCAACGCCTTCCTAAAACACTCCGTTCAAACACCCGCAAATCTACGTCAGTGTGTGGGGCAGAGTTTCAGATGTATACGCGAAGAAAGAAGGCGCAACTTTTACACTGTAACCTAACTACACGCAACGCGGGGACAAATGCATCTTTTCCATGTAAATCAGAGTGTTTGTCCTATCCAGCCGTGACGGCGACACGCAACGTTTCTATTGTAGAAACGGTTTCTATTTTTCTGTGATGTCGCACTGGAACAACAAACACAAAGTGTGGCGATGATAATCTCAGGGACTGTTTATGTGCTTTATTTAATGTTAAAAGCGTGTAATGTGACTCTGAATATCATTTAGTGCTCCAGCTTTGTAGCTGTAAAAGCAACAATGGATAATTCACCTCAGATCTTCAAATTAAACAAATGGAAACAAGAACGTTCAAACAAGTGTATTATTTGACAAAGATGGTTTTAGTAACTCAGTAGCCTATGTATTTTTAATAATGTTTAAATGGTGTAATATTTGTGAATTTGATTATGTAGCGACTTATCCATGTTCTTGCGAGTGCCGTCAAGATTACTTTCTGGTGCCACGAGACTCCGCCCACACACTGTTCAGATTGGCTGACTCCTCCCACACGCTGTTCTGATTGGCTGACTCCGCCCATATGCTGTTCTGATTGGCTGACTCCGCCCACACGCTGTTCTGATTGGCTGACCCCGCCCGCAAGCTGTTCTGATTGGCTGTGGGTTTTGATTGATTTTGCCGCATCTCGCAGTCGCGTCGCGTCTAATGTGGACAGACAAATTATTTGTCGCTGGAATCTTATCGCATCTGGTTAGGACACGGTGTAATTCTCGCTGTGTTATTGTTGCCGCCGGCGCCGCCATGTCGTGGAGACGCTGTGGTTTTCGCTTCGAAAGCCAAACTACTTTGTTTGCCCTTCCAAAAGAGGACACAATTACAAAACAATGGTTATTCAAATGCGAGTTTTGAGCAGTATAGAGTAGCGCTTGCTTGTCATTCCTACGATCACAAATGCAGACATAGTTTCATGTTTACATAGTGTTCTCACACCTGTAGTGCGACGTGACGCGTTAAAAGACAGTACAAGTCATTATAATCAAGTAATTATGTCCCCAATAAAATAAAACCTTACCCATCTGATACGATCTGGTCGCGCTGGCGAAGTTGATCGATCAGCTTAGGTCATCTGCATTTTCCCGTTCAGATTCGGGTTCGAATTGACATCACCTGTCATTATTGCTTCGGGAGCTGATATTCCAAATATGGAAATGGGAGTGACATTTCCAGTCCTTGTTTCAATTTCCTTGATTGCATTAGATCATTTGAGAAATATTGTGCAAGTCAGGCCTTTTTGCAATCACAGAGTGATGCAAAAAAACATTTTAATTGTGGTCATTTACTCACCCTCATCATCAGTCCAAACCCATGACTTTTTCTTCTGTGCAACACACCCGATATTTAGCTGAATGTTCATATTGCTTTTTATAAACAGTGTAAGCACAAAACACCATAAACATTTCATTAAAGTAGTCCATATGCATAGCCTACGTCAAGCTGTTAGGTCTGGCAACTCACCATTGGCACGGCTCAATCCGAGGGGCGGGATAAACGGTTGTCTTTCAAATTCCCTCTGCATGCAATAGGACAGCGCTTCAACCAACCAGAGCGTTCTCCCACCAGCGGAGCTAGTAGATTAAACTTTTGCCGTATCTGGTCAGAAGACCACGAACACATCTTTTTTAAGAATGACTTTAGTGCCGTTCTTTTATCAAAGAAAACCTTTTGCTGCCGCTAGGGTGCGTCTAGATTTCTAGGTTACCATGCACTGATTATTCACATATACTGACCTGAAGTCGATGTGTTTCAGAATGACCGTGGCGGTCGGAAGGGTCTCCTTCAGAACACCTGGACCTCGATGATCTACGCCCGTCTGCTCTGTGGGAGAGGTCATGACTTCAGTCAGCTGATAGATGTGGCCACACTACAAACAGACGACGACATCAAGATTTATGCGCTTTTCAGAAACTATTGGTAAGGCAAACACTTCATCTCATGCTTCGCGGTGTAGAGGTTATGCGTGTGATGTCACCGTCGGCTGGTTATACTCACTGAGTGGCAGAAACACTGAGCGGTTTTCAGCCGCGAAAAACACATCTAAAACGGGAAAGAGCTTTGAGATTGAAACTGTACAACTACATTTGACTAGATATCTGAGGTTTATTTTCACAGACTGACGAGAAAACAGAACAGAGAAACAAATGTTTCTGCAATTCACAGAAACAACTGGATCCAGACAGAGAAATGTGGATTTACAGGTTTCATTTTGTGTCGATATGCTGAATTTAGGGGTAAAAATCAAACACTATATATTGTATTGACAACTCATCAATTAAATATTTACCATTGTATATTCTGCATAATTGGATGTTTTTAAATAAACACTGACAAAAAACTACAGAAGTTTTAGGGCTGGATGATATGATGATCTATATAACATTAATATGAGTGATCACATGGGTTTACACCTATATTGTGTTTATATAAAGCGTTCACAGGCTAATGTGCTTTATGTATTTCCCCGGTGTGGAAATCAGGCTCATATAAATGTGAGGAAACATGATTCCTGCTGCATGTCAATATCCATGATCACTGGATCTCTGGTGAGTTGTAAGAAACACTATATTGAGTCCAAGCTTTAGTTTAAACTGATAATCGTTTGATTTACTCGAATTTTCGCAGTTTCTCCTATTAAATCCAGTCACTCAGCAGCTCTTCTGCCACTCAGTCCGAATGAGGGAGTGTGTTCCCGTGGGAAAGTGACGTCAATGCAAACCCTCTATATTTTATTGTAGGTGATCAGTGTGTGTAACTTTCTCTAACTACAGTCTGTCGCCTTAATTATCAATTACTCAATTTTAACTGATTCTCAGTTTGATGAACCGAATTTGTTTCTTAAATCCTCAGAATTTCTCTTTTTTAGTTGATGCTTGCACAAAACTTCTAATAATCTTTGTGCTTTGATATTTTTTAAATGAAACAAAGTCTCAGCTTTCAAATTCTGTCAGTTTTATCATTAAATTCAAACAATAAATGTGGTTTTGTGGCTCTTTAATGTGGCGTGACCGATCATCTCTTCCTCTTTAGGAATGTTGAAAGATACAGAACAACTAACTGAAGTCAATCATGTAATCAGTGTTTCAACAGCCCATTCAGTGACTATCAACTTAATAGTAAGCTAGGAAAATGACACTAGAGAGGAGCATTTTGATTAATATATGCTCAAAATTACATATATTTTAACTTATTCTTCAATATTTAATGTTTGAATAAAACCGTTATGACAGCAACCATTTAAATGTCTATTTTCAACAAATTTGTGTAGAAACATATTTATGTCATCACAAACTTTATTATTATAAAAATGCCCTGTGTAAATGTTTTATACTAATCAGTTGTTCATTTTAACCTTTAATGTTATATTAATGTAAAGTTTACAACATTAATTGAGATTTTTACTGTACTGTCCCTTAAATATATATCCAAATGAATCGACATTGATTAGAATCGAGTCTTTCACATCAGTTTAAAATGCTAACATGACTGATGGTGAGTCACATGACATTTACATGTCTGTCATTTCACACAGTTCAACAAACACTGAGAAAGAAAAAGAGAAGTTGTGTGTGAAGTGTGAAGCTCTGCGTCTCTATTTACAGGAACATGAGTGCTGTGTGTGTTTATAACATGTCCAAAATCAGCACTATCTTCGCTTCCTCTGAATTCAACTCCACCAACGTTCCTGCGGATCACCGGCCGGGAACGGTGAGGAATATGCCGTCACTGAAGCGATACTGCTTGTATAATCGCAAAAAGAGA
The DNA here is from genome assembly GCA_021554675.1 of Leuciscus idus. Taxonomy (NCBI): domain Eukaryota; kingdom Metazoa; phylum Chordata; class Actinopteri; order Cypriniformes; family Leuciscidae; genus Leuciscus; species Leuciscus idus. Next base: position 16,323,733 of record CM038634.1, read on the forward strand.
ACTATATTATCGCCTAACTGTAATCTGCTAAATGCAACTATAAGGCATAAAGATATTAGGGTATAATAAACATTAACATCTTGAATTTCTGAACAATGTTTATTGTGAAAAGCGCTAGGCCTATACAAATTAAATTTGACTTGTACTGTCAATATTGTATGGAAGCTTGTTTCCGCCACAGAAAATAAAAATAAAAAAGGAAATTGCGACTTTATATCTCAGAATTGCGAGATATAAAGTCACGATTATCTTTTGAAATGTTTTATTCTGTGGCGGAAACAAGCTTCCATAATATTGTCACTAGCTCAACAATATCTGCCTTTCTTCTTCAGCAACAGAGTATTTGTCATTTTCTTTCCCCGTAGGAACTTTACTACAGTAAATGATTCATTCTAGAGTTCTGAAACATAAACAAAACCAAACCAAACCACAAGACTGTACGGTCTTTTATGAGGGAATGAATGAACTACACATCTCATAAACTGAATGATGCAATCCAGTCAGTCTGGGTTTTATAGCATACATCATCACTTCAATTCTTGATAGAGATTCTGAATGACAGTCTTGAACCGAATGTTGAGCTCTGATTAACTATCAGTCACGGTTATCTTTCCCATTCCTTTTAACTAACTACTCGTCATTCTTTTAGTGTGTCGATAACAGTGCTAGTCTGAGCTCTGAGGTGCTGAAGTTCATGCCGGTGCGTCCCGAGATGAAGGATTGGGTGATGCCAGAGAACGGACCCCTGCTGTTCAGACACCGCCATTACACACACATCCAGGTGGACCGAGAACAACATGACACCGTCCTGCTTCTGTCTCTAGGTACGTGAATCTGTCATTAAAGATGGGAACCTTTACGATTCAGTTGCATAAACTTGGCCACTATGTTAAGACCGTGGGCCCTATCTCACACCCAGCACTATTGACTTTGTACACCGACGCATGTTTCATTCCTATTCTGCACCCGACGCACAGCGGACTTTTCCCTCCACAGACGCACGTCGGTAAATTAGGGAATGAACTTGCGCTCCCGGGGCGGTTCAGCGAAAAGAGGAGGCATGTTCCGGCGCAAACGTTCCCTGGTGCTATTTTGCAGTTTCAGAAAACAATTCCACCACTGACCAGGAGAAACCTAGTCTAAAGTCAGTGGCGCGTTCAGATGCTATTTTAAGGGCGCATGCTTGGCCATAATGTAGCGTGTGCACAACGCCATACACTTTGCTTCTCTCATCTACACACAGACGTAGCAGTTCACATTTTTTCAAACCATATATAATTAAAAGGAAAAATATTCCACATGAGGGAAATCATTGTGGTTTCCATGACGATGTGAAAAAATAGGCATAAATCTAGCTTACACATTTACCCAAATTATCATACACCTGTTTAACCGAAGCTAATTTGGGTTTGTTTCTCCATCCCCAATGTCACTTCTCTGTGTTTTACGGCCCTGACGAGAACGTCGGTCTCCTCGGCTGTGAACCGCTCCTGGCGTGCGTCTGGCAAATCCGTTATAATAGCAAGCCGCCATGGAACAAGCACGCCTGCTCTTAAAGGGAATGTGAGATGTCGCTCTGATTGGTTTATTTCACGTTACGCCCAAACCACACCTATGAGTAATGAAGCGACTTCAGACCAACATATTTTAGATTTGGGAGATCCGCCCACAAAGTTACTTGCGTTTCGCGTTTGATACTTGCGTTTCAGATCGTTAAAATAGGGCCCCCGTGTCTTAAGAACTAGTTTGACCAACTAGCAGTTAGACAAGAGATAATCAGTCTTACTTTTCCAATTCAAATTAGACTGATCTCCTTTTTATGTAACTGGCTTTATAAAGGAAGCACCAGTTAAAAAAAAGAAAAAAAAGAAAGAAAGATGAATAACTTTTAAGACTAGTCTAAGCAGTTTATGCAACCGGCCAAAGGTCCTCAAGTATAAAGGCGTGCATATAGTGATCCTGAATGTGAATGTGCAACAGTTTCTGAAATGTTCCCATGGGCGATTTATAAAACTTCAGTATGCATTCCTCTTTATTAATCACAGCTTATCTTAAAATTCCAGCGCAATGTGAACAAGCGCATCATTTCCACATACAGAACTCCCACAAACATATCTTTATGGTTCAGAAGAAGCGCGCCTTCTCAGAATCAATGTCGGATTATTTTAATTACTGGTATAAGAGTGAAAAAGTATGTAAATTCATAAGTCGACAGCATTGCTGAGTATTTTCTCCTTAAAACTGCAGTGAAGTGAGTGGAGGCGGGGCTCATTTGCATATTCATAAACAACGCATACTAAATGAGGCAAGGGTGTCAAGTTACATTCAAGATATTTTAAGGCAGGGGTGCCCAACCCTGCTCCTGCCGATCGACTGTCCTGCACAGTTCATCTCCAACCCTAATCAAGCACACCTGAAGCAACCAATTAACGTCTTCAGGATTAGGGTTGGAGATGAACTGTGCAGGACAGTCGATCGGCGGGAGCAGGGTTGGGCACCCCTGTTTTAAGGCATGAAGAAATTTTGGTACTATACGGTTATCCGGACCACACCTGACCACAACCGCTCTTGGTTGGTCGTAACCCCAGTGACGGGTAGGTTTAGGGGCGGGGTTGGGGTTGGGGTAGGTCATCACATGTGGTCCGGATAACCGTATAGTACAGAACATTTTTTCAAGGAAAAAACATTTCAATATGTAATTTTAGTGATCAAAGATGAGTTTTAAGAGTTTAAAATGATTGACTACGGGGGGATTTTAAGATGATTTGGCTCATGAGTCATTAGTCTATCAAACTGTTTTTTTTTTTATGACTTGCTTCCCGGTGAACATCCTGTTCATGTGTCACCTGGGCAGATAAATAGGTTGTAAATGCAGTTTCATGTTGATTTAAACTCATATCAGTTTCACGCTTAAATGACCAGCTGCTACAGGAAAAGGCTTGGACATGTAATTGCTAGAAAAATGTAATGAATCATTGATAATGTCATGTTAGTCAGAAGACTGAGGCTGGATGAACAATAAGTGTGTAAAGAGTGTAGTATGATTTATCAAATTGTACTCAAATAGTTTCTAACCCTAGTAAGATGTCTAACTAGGTGTCATTATAGAGGGAATGCACTGACATCACTTTCCCACCAGATGTATCTGTCTCTTTCGTCAGTCTGTAAAAATATACCTCAGATTTCTTGTAAAATCTATTTGTACAGTCAGTCCCAAAGCCTGTTTTAGATGTGTTTTGTGTGTGTAACCGCAGTCACTCCGGCCTTGTGGCTTGAAAATTATGCAACCGACTATTTCATGCAAAAGCAACACGTAACATCAAACCCGATTTGGAGTCGGGTATCTTGAATGCTTATAGAGATGTGTGTATGATGTGCATGTGACAGACGGGTTAGTTATATGTCCTGTTGTTATATTGAAGTGTTCTTCTTCTCTCACAGAAAGTGGAGGGGTCCATAAAGTCCTGGAAAAGCCTGTTTTTGTGATTGCGGAGTATCTGCCGTTTCCACACGGGACACACATCACCGGCATGCTTCTGGACACTTCTGAGGTACGACACACAAAACATCCACTTCCACATGACATAAGCACCTTAATGCATGCTAAAGTAAAAGAAGAGGAGAATGATGACCGTCTCAAACATCATGGGATTAATAATCTGATCAAATGTATATTTTGAATGCAATGCAAGTCGCTTTGAACAATGTTATTCAGTGGATTGTTGTAGGTGATTATACCGTATATATGATGTACGAACATCCTATACTTTGAGCTCACTGTTAATATAATATAGCTGTTGTATTTTGCTTTTAATTACTCTGAAGATTTAGATACTAGGGATGCACGATATATCGGCCACCATATCGGTATCAGCCGATATATGTTCATTTTTAATGTTATGGACCGGATAAGAAAATTTGGCTGATATATTAAAGCTGATAAATAATGGATTATTTCCTTCAGCTGAGACTCTTCAGATGCCACTGTTCGACATGATGGTTTTAAATGGCTTGAAATAAGATTGGAATCACTTCAAAAAAGGAAAACACAGTTCAGTGCAACATGTGCTGTCATATAAGCTGTATAAAACTATCATGAGAACATTATAATTGTGTGTTTGGGACGTGGCTTTTAATTTGTGAGACTTTTGTTTTTGTAATCAGGCTCTCAAATTATATAAAAATTTGGATTTAGATTTATCAGCCATTATATCGGTTATCGGCTTTCTAATATAACGAGTTATCGGCCAAAATGTTTGTTTTGCTGCGTCCCTAGTAGATCCCTGAAGAGCGGTCCGTTGTTAGTCTCTTAATTTGGTTCTTTAGAATCTATGATCGATCTTCATTCTATTTAATCTCATAAATGTATCATTAGCGTTACTGATGTATCCGGTGTTTAATTTCTCAGAAGCGTCTGTTCGTGAGTTCCAGTGATGAGGTTGTTCAGATTGACCTGCAGACATGTGGTGTGTACGGAGATGAGTGTATCGAGTGCATGTTATCTCGAGACCCCTACTGTGTTTGGGACGGTTTGCACTGCACCATCAAAGCCAAGTAAGCCCCCCACCCCCACACACACACCCCACACACACCCACACACATACACACACTTCTGCTTCCTTTCTGATAACATGTATATTTAGCATGAGCCACAAACCTAAATTCGTGTTTATAAAACTCAGTAGTCCAATGATATATTGAAAGAAATGTAATGAGCGTTCTGGGTGGTTGTGCAGTGGTTTCATACTGGTTTGAGTCTCTGATCTGCAGAATAAATTACACAGTCAAGTTTCATACTTAGTGTTTGAGGTTTGTTCACATCATTATGAGCACTAGTACAAATGCTGCCTGACTTGCAGTGTGCAGATCAAGGGATGCTGAATCATTCTGAAACCACACTATAACCACTGAAAAAACTCTTAACCTGTTTGCGTCGCTTCACCTCTGACAACTCAATCACATAATACATATCTGAATATATTTACTCATTTCTGTATTCTGTACTCTACCACTGAAACACAACTCCCCCCACCCCCACACACACACACACACACAACTGAAACACTGCATCATTCAAATCTATGCATATACAATTTTTATGGAAGTATCAGTGATGTGTCTTGTTTTCCACAGGGGCCGAGCCAAAGACCCCCACGACTGCAGTAAGTCTGGCTCTGGGTTTTCCCTGTGTGATTTTCCCTGTAATGGCATTTGTGGTACTGATGATGAGTTGCCTTTCACTTTTAAACGAATGTCAAATGAACTCAGCCCACCTTCAGGTAGTCTAGGGTTCATGATCGTGGTCTACATCACAGCTAAACCAATGTTTTATGCTAATCATTAGGGCTGGGGATCCATTCAGATGTTCCGATTCACAAGATCTCAATCCGAGTCCATTTTCACACCCGCCACAAAAAAATATATGAATGAATAATGTATCCTTATATTGTAATAAGATTATGACACCCAGAATTTTAGATACCAGCGAAATTTTATGATTCTCGATTCCAATTTCAGTGCCACAGCTAAAACTTACTAAAATCAATTTCAAAGATTATTAAAAAACAAACAGGAATTAGTAAAAAAAAAGAACAAATAATTAAACTACAAGGAATAGCACAAATAAATAAATACATACATACAGAAAGATGCGACTGAAATAATCAGTGCTTTAAAGGTTTTTCCAGGATCTAACTGTAGTTTTCAGGTACAGAATCTGAATAAAGTAATCATATGTGAAATAACACTGCATATAATCTTCACTGTATAAATTAAATAAAGGTTAATCCTTGTTGAAGTTACAAAAACTTCTGTCTTTAGTAGTTTGATGAACAGAAGAGCAGGAATATTAGGCTGCTGTCTCTTTAAGGCGAGACACTACTACAAACATTTTAACTAGGAGATATCACCATGAAACTTTCCCAGTTGATTACCTACATTAAGATGAGTAAAAAAGGTATTACAAGTTTTCTGTAATTTAATGTTTAAATATGCAAATTAGGCAATATCTAATTAAATATGCGCTACTTAAGCTATTTCTGCTTATGGTATTAAATGAACTATATTTATAATCAACAAGCTTCATTCATCATCTCAGAACGATGTATATGATCTCTGAACCTGTGGTGTATTCTGGGATTGCGGTCTAGATTGGCAGCTCAGAGGTTTTTGTAAAAGAATGAAATGTTCTCAGAAATATCCATATATGTCAATTCAACAGAAAGTTAAATCACATGACGTCTGTTCCACAGAGATGCCTGCAGCCGAGCCTTCAAGGACTGAATTACGTGGCGAGACGCCAGTGGTTGTCCCGGAGTCCTCTAGACACTTCCTGCTCTGCCCGATGACATCACATCACGCCACGTACCACTGGCAGCACGGGAGCGCGCGCGAGGAGTGTGTTGATTCGGATCAGGGCTGTTTGTATCTCATCGACAGCATGAGCGAGGCTCACGAAGGCTTGTACACGTGTGTGTCTTCAGAGGACGTCTATAACAGGACCGTCGCTCAATACCAGCTTAGCATGAGCCGCACAAACGCTCAACGCTCAAACGCTCACCGCCTCACTCCTGTGGGGTTACTTCTGCTCATAGTGATGTCACTTCCTGTTTTACACCTTTGATAGTATTATCTGAGCCTGAAGTTCCTGTCAGATCGGCTCACCTTTCTTTCTAAAGCGCTTTATACAATAGAGTTTCAAAGCTGATGAACAGGAATACAGTGATCAGTGACGCAAGAACTCAGATCTAGAAACACAAGTGCCATTGTTCAGCTGGAAAATTATTAATAATATTAATTTTTATTGATTATTATTGCCAGAGCTTTTTCTATTCTTACATTTTGATGAAAGATTGTAAAGATTTTTGTATTTACAGTAATTTGCACTGATGAATCACTCATGTGACCTGGACTTTTCTAAGTAAACAGGGTAAATACTCCCACATATACCAGATATATACAGTATATGAAATGTGCAATATCATAAGAGTCAAGTTGATCATCAGTCATAAGAGTATGGGAACACACGAGGTTGATGTGGGAGAGGATCAGTTCAGATCTGATGATTCCACATCATTTTTTACAGGATGTGGAGAGATTATTGTTATGTTTATGATCAGCTGTGTTTCAGTCATGTGATCCACCAGTCAAACATTCAGACACAATAAACTCAATTTGTGTTCCTCTTGATCTTAAAAAACCTTTTTATCTAAACAAGTTACTAAAATTAAATGAATAAAAATAACTGAGCTTTTCAGATCTAGACAAAGAAGCACAAATATTAGAGTTTTCATGAGTATCATGTTTTGATCACATCATTCCCAGAATTCCAGTTGTGTTATTTCAGTTTATCAACAATCATGTGTCTGAACGTTTGAGTCCATGTGTAGCAATGTTATTTATTGTCTTAAGACTAACAATTTATCATTTAAGATTATTAAATATAGATAAAACTATAAAGAGGATTTGATTGGATCAGTCAGGAGGATCATTCAGCTTAAAGTTTTTATTATTTCCTCATGTCTGAATGTCATTACATTATGAAATATCAATTCAACTCTCGGTTTTTGTAAAGACATTGTTGAGGATTGACACACAACTAGTGTCACGCGTCTTGTTCATCACTCGATTATTGTAAAGTGACATTAAGATTTGAAATACTTGTTGAATTTACAATAATTATATTGTGTTGTTTCACAAAAACCATGTGTTCAGAATCAGATGTTCAGTGTGTAACGCGACGCCTCCATAAGCTCAATCATACAGTGGTGTCTTGATGCGACTGAAAGTCATATTTATTGTGAGTGAAAGATATGAATATATGAATGTATTAATAACCACTGTGATGTGACTAACTTGGTTTATATATATTGTATAGAATCATGTACATATAATTTGCCACAAATGTTTATTTTCTCTCTCTTGTATGCTTCGAGATATATATTTATATTTGTATTGCACTGTGAACTTCCTCATTTGAAATGTTCCAGATAACTGGAAAAACCACTAAACCAGAGTCACCGCACATGAGCATTGATGAGGAGCTGAAGGTCAAACACACCCAGCATCAAAGGTCACGGAACTGGAATGAATGTCTCCACATGTGGTGATGATGATGATGATCAGTGCTTCTGTGAAAGCTCTCTGAATAAAGACTTGTGAAAGCTCAAATGTTCCTCTTGGTGTCACTGACACATCATCACACAGGAAGTGACTAACATCTGAGTCTCTCTTCACTGATGCTGATCTAAACACACTGAACTCTTACAGTGATGCAACATCTGCTGGGTTTCCTGAGAACGCTCGTCTCAATGTGGTTCCTTTTGAAAAAAAATTTGTTTTAAAGCTGCGGTTCATTTTGACCACAGACACACAAGTTTAGTTTAGTTTAGTTTAGTTTAGTTTTTTATATAGCACATTTCTACTGCCTCAAGTGCAGCCCAAAGTGCTGTACAATTCCATCAATAAAACCAAACAAAGTGAATACAAAACACAACAACATAAAATTAATATATTTAGGTCTCTCCAGGGTCGGAATTAAATGCCAAACTATAAAAGTGCTTCTTTAAAGCCGTTTTAAAAGAATGCAACGTGGGGATGGAGCGGATGGCAAGAGGTAAGGAATTCCATAACCTAGGACCGGCTATCGAAAAGGCTCGATCACCTTTCCGCTTGAGTCGGGACCGCGGTACCCGGAGCAATAATTTATCTGCCGATCTCAGATTCTTTACTGGCTGGTGCAAAATAATAAGATCAGATAGATAGGAGGGTGCGAGATCATTTAAAATTTTAAAAATGAATATTAACACAACACATTTCCTGAAGTAATGCTCAGCCAAACGCTGTAGTTCCTATGACTGTGAGCTGAATTCTGTTCTACAGAGACTAGAGATGCACGATATATTCAGTTCAGTTCTAAATGTGCTTTATTGGCATGACAGTTGTTTCACTGTATTACCAAAGCATTTCTAATGTTTACCGTGAATCATCATAGATGTAGCCTACATACAGGAAAATAAAGTAGAACAATCAACATTTTAGAATTCTATGAACAATTAAAATTCAGTGTGTGTGTGTGTGTGTGTGTGTGTGTGTGTGTATCAATGATTAGTCGACTCCTCCCTCTTTTTTGACAGGCATCAGTGTTTCTGCTGCTTGGAGGATACAATCTCTTTTTTTACCTAATGTTGAAGTTGTGTTGTGCATGATAATATATATATATATATATATATATATATATATATATATATATGTCACTATATCAGTATCGGTCGATATATGTTCATTTTTAACGTTATTGTTATCGGCCCAATAAGAAAATTTGGCGATATATTAAAGCTGATAAATAATGGATTATTCCTCCAGCCGAGACTCTTCAGATTCGCTGTTCTGACAAGCACATCACTTCTAGTTCACTTCTGCATTAGTTTGGGTTTGTGCAGACGGGACAGCAAAGCAGGAGAAGCATTCTCAGCACAGCACAAGAGTTAAAGTCTCCCTGTAAATCCAGCTTTTAATGTAGTTTATGTGTCTATGTGGTGTTTTTAATATGCTTTAAGACAAACCATGTGTAAGTTCATAAGTCGACAGCATTGCTGAGTATTTCCTCCTTAAAACTGCAGTGAACCAAAGACAGTCTCAAACACACGCTTTGAAATCGCTGGTGTTTCTGACGTCACAAACTACCTTGTAACCAATCAGATCAACGTGTGATCGTCAACCAGTGGATCTCTGAGCTGAGTGAGTGAGTGGAGGCGGGGCTCATTTGCATATTAATAGAACCGCGCATACTAAATGAGGCAAGGGTGTCGAGTTACATTCAAGATATTTAACAGCATGAAGACATTTTTAAATATGTAATTTTTGAGAGTTTTAAGGGATAAAATGATTGACTACAGGGAGACTTTAAGATAAGTTATTATACTAACTAAATGGTGATTTACGATGGTTAATAATCTTTTCAAGAATTTGAATTCTTCAGTTTTATCTTCTAAAAAAGTACTTTAATACAAAAACATTGTAGGCTACGTCCGACTGACTGTATTCTTCGCTTTGACTCTAAACTGAACTCGAATGGCTCTGAGAATCGGGGAAGAGAGAAACATAAAACACTTAATTGGGGAAATTGAAAGACGCAAAATAAGACGCACCGGTTTTGCCAGATGAGAAGTTTATTCTATGTATCATCATTTTACTTTAACTCTAATTCAATCCTTTTATAACCGTTTTAATTTCCTTGCTTTTATTTTGTACTTATTTTCTATGCAAAGCACTTTGAATTGCCATAGTTATTCAAAATGCTTTACTTAGTGTAAAATTTTAATTCCTTTGTGTTTTAATTTCCTTGCTTTTATCCTTGATTATTTTAATTATTTTATGTAAAGCACTTTGAACTGCCGTAGTGTATGAAATGTGCTATATAAATAAATTTGCCTTGCCTTTTAAGAATACAAAATACTCTTTAACTTTAAGCTAGAAGATGCAATAAAAGAAGAACTTTTTGTCTGTTTTGAAAATGCTTCATGAATCCAGTCCCAGGTTTGACATCGAATGCCTTTAGTACTGAAGTTTCTAGAGCATCACTGGAGGACAAAAGTTAAAGTTAAGATTGTGTTCCTTGCACAAAGCTGACCGATTATGGAGTCATATGGATTTACTGTTATGGTTCCTTTATTTCCAGGTTTCACAATCTGTGGTCATGAAGTTCATGAAACTGAAAATAAACACACACACACACACACACACACACACAACTGTGCTAAACATAAATCTAGAATAGGGCTGGGCGATATGGACCAAAAGTCATATCCCGATATATTTAGGCTGAATATCGATATATACGATATATATCCCGATATTTTTTCCGCAAAGTGAGAGCAAATGTTCAGTCAAAGTCAAAGCCAAATATGACGTGTCACAAGTAGTTTTATTAAAACTGGCTATTTCAGTGAACAGTTGCAAAATCAAATGAATAATAAACAGGTTTCTTCACCTTAGGTCTGCACGATTATGACAAAAATCATAATTGCCGATTATTCCCTTGGAATTGTAATTGCGATTTATTCATTATGATTATAAAAATTTACATTGAATATATATAAACAAATTTTGTGTAAACGTGTTATAATTTGCACACACACACACACATATATATATATACACACATATATATATGTGTGTGTGTGTGCAAATTATAACACGTTTACACACAAAATTTGTTAACACACACACACACACACACACACACACACACAAGTACTGTCCCCCTTTACTTAACATACACATAAATTGTAAGACTAATAAGACTAGTACTAATAAATAAACATTAGGCCTATGCTAAAGCTATTAAATAGCAGTCCCAAACTAGTTTTACAATGTTGGTATGAGCCACTACAGTCATTTAAAAATATTTTAAAAATAACAAATAAAAATAAAGTGGCATTTTGGCGTTAATATGGAAACGACAGTTACCATGGTGAATACACAATATTAACAATAACTGTTAATGAAACATGGTAACTGCTCCTAGAATGAAAATCATACCTGCATTACTTTTATTTCGTGTAATTTATATTCAGTGAGGCGATACACAGCGCGCGCCGCCGCATTTGCGCGTGCAATAGAAGAGTGTGCGCTACGACTACAGATAACGGCTGACAGGACAAGAAAGTCCGTCTTTCTGAGGTGAAAGACTTTATCTCAGCGTACACTTATGTCACTGCCTGGTAGTTCCTATTGTGCTGGGTTTTCTGAAGTAGTCATGATTCGCCTCTCATAACATAACATGCTCTAAACACGGACGCAGAGTGGAAGAGGAGGAGGAGCGGGGAGCAGTGCAGAGAGCTCCGGGGCAGAGGTTTGCAATATACCGGTATGCGATATGATCTAATTCCATTTCACATTTAAAAATATATCGATATATCGCACCAGCCCTAATCTAGAATAAAAGCCATATTGAAAAAAATTAAAATAAAATACCACTGAAGATATAAAGTCAAACTTTATCTTAAAGTTGAAAGCCCTGTGAACCATACTCAGTGTCCAATGTTTACCTTGTTTTTGTGGTAAAGTGCTAAACTTTACATGTTCACATGCATTTACATGGGATTTCTCCTAAATGTAGGAATAACTTTTAATTAAATGAAACAAGGTTGTATTGTAGTCATGATCACAACAATATAGAAAACATGCACAAACCCAATGAGTGAAGTCACAGAGAAGGTTTAGGAACTTAAACCAAGAAAAGACAAACGAGTTATATATTTAAGAGTTTAAAAAAGGAGTTAAAAATTACCAACAAATCTAACACGACGAGACCTCCTCCTGAGTGAAGCTGTTACAAGAGAAAAATACAATCAATAAAAACCACAGCTGAACAACATTCTCTCTCTCTCTCTCTCTCTCTCTCTCTCTCTCTCTCTCTCTCTGTGCACGAGCGCCACCTCGAGGTTGGTGTCAATTTGTCTTTTTTTTTTCAGTTCTAGCAGTCAATAACAGAAATATAGATAGGCGTATTAATAAATATATAAAAAGATATCTTTGCAACACATAACTAGGTCCAACATCCATCATGTGAGAATAAAAATCCAGTTACCAAAAAATTGTTTGATTGAATGAATATTTTCAGTAAAAGGCTCAATTTCAAAACTGTATTTTTTTGTGACAGAAGTTCAGAGAATGATGGAGAATCAGTCAATTACGACATAAAAAAAATAAATAAAAAAAATTCTAAATTATGACATACATTTTGAGATTAAAATGAGGATTTTTTTGTTGTTGTTGCTATTTTATGTCTTGAGTTATTTATTTTATTTTATTTTTTTAAATCCATTGCTCTCTTTCTAGTTGGTTTTAAAAGTTTTCTTTTTTTAATAAAAATGTTAAATCTTTAATGTTTTTGTAAATAAAGTGATCTTAAAGTCAAAAGTCTCTCTCTCTGTGCACGAGCGCCACCTCGAGGTTCACCAGGACTGAGTCACTCGACTCGTTTCCACACGAAAACCACAGGACATTTGTCATTTCTTTCAGTTCTAGCAGTCAATAACAGAAATATAGATAGGCGTATTAATATAAAAAGACATCTTTAAGAAACTCATAACTAGGTCCAACATCCATCATGTGAGAATAAAAAGCCAGTTACCAAATAATTGTTTGACTGATTGAATGAATGAATGTTTTCAGTAAAAGGCTCAATTTCAAAACTGTATTTTTATGTGACATAAGTTCAGAGAATGACGGAGAATCAGTCAATTACGACATAAAAATCTAAATTATGACATAGGCTACTAAGTCATTATGAGATTAAAATGAGGAATTATAACGAGCCATAATTTCGTGATACATAACATGACTTAGTGTGTAATTTCGACTTTTTATGTCACTCACAAACAATTATTTACAAAAGCCTGATTTCTTATTTGGGCTTCATAGTTAGGGCATCATCTACATATTTCCAGACTAAACATCTCTGACACATACTGAGGTTATGAGAATTGTTGTATTTAAATTTCTGAAAACGGTTATTTTCCCACGAGGGCTCGCGCACGGCTTTGGCGGCAAAATCAAGATCATAGCGATAATTTTCTAACACCACACACATGTAAATAAAGTATAGTCCTACCTACTTGTAGCTCATTCTTCGACTGCCCGTGGCTTAAACTCTCCCTCGGCGTCTAACCGATATAAAGTAACGCGTGGTCATCACGGTTGTCTGAAAGCGCACAAACCAATTTGCCGCGTAAAATCTGCCATGACATCACGTGAACATGACACGTTATTTAGGCCGTTAAGTGGCATAGCATTACATGTGCCCTTACATGGGTACTTATTTTATTGTGTGTTTAAATTAATCAATGTGACTAATACTTTTATGTCGTGAAATTTTAAATAAAGTAAGGGGGAAAGTTTGCAGGTGACTAAGTAAATGGCTGTGGGCATCACGTGACCTGGACGTTGAAGCGTGCGTCTCAATCAGCTCTCGATTATTTATGTTTATGCTAAAATATAATTGATTAACAACAACAAAAAAACATCTATCAGTATCACGTGTCATGTGTATTGAGTGGGGTCACGCAATTTATGTTTCAAACTTCAAAATTTCTATTAAAGCAGCAATCAGTAGCTTCGGGACTTCTTCGCTGTATTCTCGCTTTTTGCTCGCAGGTTTCTCTCTAGAGCTCCCCCCACAGCTTCGGAATAGATATTTGACAACACTGTTGTAAAAACTTGTTGGTGATTCTCAGACAACAGAGGCTATAGATCAACGACATCAAAGCAGATGGGACGTTCTTTAAAACGTCTTCTTCATTCGGGTTCGGACAGCGTGAGGGAGCGCAATAATGACAGCATTTTAGCAGATTTCTTTTGGCCGTAAAGCAATTGTTTACATCGCGAGACCTGATATCACGCGAGAGGCGAGACTTCCTGACGAGGCGGCCCGCCGGCTGAAAGTTGCAAGTGCGTATTTTCCGCTCACGGGCACCAGGGGGGTGCGAAACGACCACCATTCAACCCGAAATAAGTAATATAACCATTCCAATGACTCCGAAGCTGTTCAGTTAAGGTAAAAAAAGTTACTTAGTTCACCTTTAAGGGAACATATTAGTGAGAATCAATGCTCCCTGATTTTCTATGGGGCGCCGTTTGTAAAGCGGCTCACGCTGAAAATAACAGCAACATTTTGTCACATTTAGCTTCAAACAATGTTTAAAAAACTGGTATGAATTTTTGACGGTCACTTTTTAGCACATTTACAACAATATTTGTCAACTTAGAGATATTTTAAATAGTTAAATCTAAATATTAAATGTTACACCTAAATGCTAAATGTTAAATCTAAATATAAATCTAAATGTTAAATCTAAATCTAAATGTTAAATCTAAATGTTAAATATAAATCTAAATGTTAAATATAAACGTTAAATAAGAAATCTAAATGTTAAATATAAATATTAAATCTAAATCTAAATGTTAAATCTAAATCTAAATGTTAAATCTAAATCTAAATGTTAAATCTAAATCTAAATCTAAATGTTAAATCTAAATCTAAATCTAAATCTAAATGTTAAATCTAAATCTAAATGTTGAATCTAAATGTTTCGGGTGAAACTAAATATTTAACTAATATGCAAATTCAAAATGCCAGTAACCGGAAGTGCCAAAATAAAAGCTCGAGTGTGTGTTTATAGCATGGTTTATAGTGTCAAATAACGAATAAAAACCATCTCATAATAATAACTATAATATAAAGATAATAACTACCTAAAATAATAAACACGTTTGGAGAAACTGTAGAGTTTCGTGATGAGAGTGATGACATGACATTCAGTCAAAGTGAGCCCCCTCGTGGCTGGCTATTATGGCTGCAGGTCATAAGTCCCGCACTTTTCATAAAAGTGACACTAGCCTACTCTTCAAATACAGTTTCTCCAAATGGGTTTATTATTTTAGGTAGTTATTATCACGATAATCCATGTCCAAGAGTCCATTTCCTCGGATGAGATGGTTTTTATTCGTTATTTGACACTAAACCATGCTATAAACACACACTGACCTCCTCGAGCTTTTATGTTGACACTTCCGGTTACCGGCATTTTGATTTTGCATATTAGTTAAATATTTAGTTTCACCCGAAACATTTAGATTCAACATTTAGATTTAACATTTAGATTTAGATTCAACATTTAGATTTAGATTTAACATTTAGATTTAGATTTAGATTTAACATTTAGATTTAGATTTAACATTTAGATTTAGATTTAGACTTAACATTTAGATTTAGATTTAACATTTAGATTTAGCATTTAGATTTAACATTTAGGTGTAACATTTAATATTTAGATTTAACTATTTAAAATATCTTTAAAATATTGTTGTAAATGTGGTAAAAAGTGACCGTCAAAAATTCATACCAGTTAAATACAACATTGTTTGAAGCTAAATGTGACAAAATGTTGCTGTTATTTTCAGCATGAGACACTTTACAAACGGCGCCCCATAATTTTCAGGGTGCATTTTGGGAATTTTTAGGGGGCAAACGTTTCAGTGCACACTGTAAGGATTTTGCGATTGGGACAGCCCTTAAAAGTGACAATTCCCTGAACTAAGTAGATGATTGAGACTCTAGACCTGGGGTCCGTTCTTCGTACGTCGCTAACTCGCTTAGCTGGATTTGATTGTTGGCTATTCTATATGATCTTGGATTGTTTGGTTCTTCGACGCTCATCCTGGACTTGCTGTCATAGCAACAGGTCCGTAGGGCTGGCTTATTTCATGTTAACAGGAGAAGATCCCGGCTTTATAAGCGGAGGTGATACGGGAAGTCTTTCGCAGCCATGATTAGTCCGTTTTTACGACAAGGACCTGTTGCTGAAGGTGCGAGAATAATTCACAGAGCTTTTCGAATTAATCGCGTTTTGCGAGATAGACAGGATCCTTTAGCGCAGCGCGATAATCTACTTATTGAGAGATCTCGTTTTTCTCGGGAGGGTGTCATATACATTATTAATTTGTTGGAACCACATGATAAATGTTCGACTCGTCGGAGTCGGGCTTTAACAACGGCACAAACTGTTGCATTGAGATTCTTTGCGAGTGGCTCTTTCCTTTACACTATTGGAGATGCGGAAAACTTGGGAAAAAGTGCCATCTGTCGTGCCATTCGCAAAGTTTATCTGGCACTCAAGCAGTTTTTAGGGGGTTTTGTGGTATTTCCAAGCCACTAAAGACCACAGGTTGCCATTGCAGGTACATTATAATTGTTAATGAAGATCATGCAACCATGACCATGCCAAAAAGTAGGACTTACAGACAGTATTTGTTCCTCAGGCTTCCCTAACGTGATTGGTGCGTCCCCATCAAAGCCCCACCAGGCCCCAATGAAGGGGATTTTGTGAACCGAAAGGGATTTCACAGTGTAAATGTGCATGTAAATTACTATTACGATTCTTAATATTCTAGATTAGTAATGTATCAAATAATAAAAAAGTAATGTAATCAAGAAGTATGCAGTTGATTGACAAAAAATATCTTAGATGGTGTGTGACTCCATGTCCTACATCACAAATGTGGAAGCAAAATGGCCTGGTTCTGTGCATGATTCCAGGATTTTCAGAGAGTCACATTTATGCACATTATTTGAACGTGGTAAGGAAAAATGTAATATCAAGCTCACTGTATTACATTTATTCTGAGCCTAACAAAACTGCATTTTTTCCATTAGGTGCTTATGACGGGACCCTGCTTGGTGACAGGGGCTATGCCTGCAGGCAGTACTTCATGACCCCATTCCCTGACCCAAACCCGTTTCAATGCAGCTCTAGCCAGGACAAGGGCACGCATTGAAATGACCTTTGGGCAACTAAAAGGAAGATTTCACTGTCTGAAGGGTCTGAGGGTTGCACCTGACAGGGCCTGTGACATTATTGTTGCATGTGCCATCCTCCACAACATTGCCACCATCAGAAAGGAGAGGACCCCTGTGGTGGAGGTGCAGCCTGATGAAGACCTCCAGCCTGATGAAGACCTCCAGCCTGATGAAGACCTCCAGCCTGATGAAGACCTCCAGCCAGTGCACTTGGACCAACCGGTACAGAGCTGCACGGACAGAACTGTGGAACACCATTTTAGATTTTTTGATTTTTTTTGTTACAAACAAAAATCTTCATTAAATGAATAAGAGACAAGACAACATGCTTAGTTCCTTGAGTTTTCTTTCAATTATTCTTTGTCAAGAAAAGCCACTGATGGTCATCTTTTGCCTGCAATAAGAGATATTGTTATGCAAAGTCAGCAATAGTACTCTGTGTGAAACAGTGTATTAGCACTTACTCTGAAGTTCCTTTTGAAGCAACTCAATCTCTAGTGCCACTTTTTTCTTCTTTAAGGTGTCAAGTTCTATTTCTCCCCTTAATTAGTTTTTTCAGGTCAAAATACTGAATTTTCTGTTGTAGACTCTATATAGAATATAGAATTTATATAGGGTACAGAGATATCACCCTGTGCCATTTTTGGATAAAAAAAAAAAAGCCCTTATGCACCAGAAATAAAAAGGAAAAGTACTACACCGCACACCTCTGTATCACTTTGTGCTGTAGGCCTTTCCTCCCGCAACTCATATTGCAGTCAGAAATAATACTGTCCTCCAAAGGACAGTCATCTGAGAGGGTTTCTTCACTGTCCTGTGCAATGGAAACAAATGGGCATTACAAAGTGTTGCACTTTCTTCCCTTTTGATGTAAAGTTAGAAAAGTCCACTTACTGCACGTGCTTCAGCCACTCTCCTGGGAACAGGTAAAAGTATTGGGGCAGTCATGGCCTAGTGGTTAGGGAGTTGAACTGGTAACCCAAAGGTTGCTGGTTCGATTCCAGAACCGGCGGGAAATGACTGAGGTGCCCTTGAGCAAAGCACCTAACCCCTAATCGCTCCCTGGGCGCCACACAAAGGCTGCCCGCTGCTCTGGGTGTGTGTATCTGCGTTTGCAGTGTGTGTGTTAACTACTCACTACTCTGCTCCTAATGTGTGTGCATTAACTAGGAAAAAATGTGATCAATAACTCATGGTAAAATATTTTTACATTAAGTTTTCACCTTCACTAGTCAAAGCAATTGATCACTACTCAATATTTATCAGTTGAAATGACTATACAGTACCAGACATTTGGATTATAGGCATACTTAATTTAACGCAGCAACAAATTATTTTACAGTGTAGCAAGAGAAACTCATTTACCAGTAATGAAGGTGTTGCTGTTACTGGTCCCTGGCTGTGGGTCTGAGGAAGAGCTGAACGCAGGGATGCCCTCCACAATGGGTCGGTTCACATTTAACCCCAGGGCCAGCTCTTCTGCTGGGGTATAATGTGGGGGTGCAGGACCAACACCTGTTTTTTTCTGCTCCGCCTTTTTCTTGGTTGCCGTTATAAACAGACAAACACATAATTTAACAGTGTTTTTTTGTAAAAGAGACTAAACAGTAGAAGTAGAAAAGATTACCATTTTGAAGAATATTCTTGTACTTCACTTTTACTTGTTCCCATGTTCTAGTGGGTCCTGAGGTGGCTCTGACATTAAGCAATTATGAAATTATTAAAATACAAGAATATATACTGTAATAAGTGATAGCACATAACATGGTGAGCACTTACACGTTTAATTTGTCTGCTACTTTTTGCCAGCCCTCTCTCCAGGCTTTTGCAGACTTTGAGGTGTTCCCTGGTGTCTTAATTAAGTTTTCAAACTCTGCATAACCTTCAAGCAATAACTCTTGCTCTGCTGCGGAGGAAAACTGAGCGCGCTCTTTGGCAGCGTTGCTGATCAATGTTTCTACTATCGATACATATCCCCTTTTACACTAGCGATTGAACGCAATTATCTCAGATAACTCAATTCAGCTATACTAATCATAACCGGCATCTGTGTTCGAAGAACCTAATTAATCTGATCATGATTAGCATGAGAATATTATCTTGGATGTCTCATTTGATCTCGGATGTTTTAAGCAACGTACGAAGAACGAACCCCTGTTCCTGGATCAGTGTCTCTTGAGTTTAAAGTCCAACTGAAATCAAAATGGACCGTATTTACTTTGTTAGCGCATATTACTAGTCTTGTGGTGAACAATTAATCCGTGCAAGTTAAAACAAAGAAAAAAAAATTTTGGCTTCGTAATCTTTAATCAAAATCTGAAAATGCCCCTCCCCTCTGCACTGGAGGACCTTCCCTGATGACGTAGGTTTGACGGCTTGGTTTGGGAAACGCTTAACCACTCCCCTTTAAATCGTTAGTCTGTAATGAGCGAGAGATGGAGAGGAGGAGCACTAGAGTAAAACCCTGCCCTCTGTTCAATATTCCTTTTCACTGGGAAATACGTCACAGCACTGGAGAAAAGTCGTTTGCAGCTTCCGGTTCACGCGGACTTTAACATTGTTTGTTTGACAGGAATAGTTTCGTCTCTAACCCACAGGAGTCGCCATATATTCAGTAATGAAGAGACCAAATGTGATGTTAAAAATCTGTTCTGATGACAGCAGTTCTCTCTAGCTCTGCTGCAGATCGTTCGAGTGGGTTATACCAGAGCCCGTCTACGGAGAGCCTTGGCACTTCCTATTAGCCCCATTGTATCGATCTTGGTTGCAGTTCCATTAGAATTCCACTGGAGGTGATCGCGGGCGAGTGCAGACTGAATGAGAGTCTATGGGGCTAGACGGCTAAATGTGTCTCTTTCACCCGATTGCCGTTGAGAAATCTCAGATTTTATTGTAGGTTTTGCAAGTTCAACATGGGTTATAGGTCGAAAGTTGAATGAACGAGTACTTATTTCTTTTCGATTTCTTACAGTTTGAGTTGTTGTTGCCCATAACACGCTAGCATTCTGCTAATGACGTCAGCATTCTGACGTCATTGACATTTTAAAATACTTTTTAAACCAAATAAGTGACTCTAAAAAATCTAACACCCAGCAATGTGTAATTTCTTTGCATCTCCTTTCGAATACAACATTCAAATTACTAGACAAAAAATTATATCCTGAGAAAAGTGGATTTTGAGGGTTTTTCGCCATAGACCTCTATTCATTCTGCACTCGCCTGCGAGCGCCCCCGCATGGACAGAGACGTGTTACTGCAGCCAGTCCAGAAACCGGAAGTAAGCAGAGAGTGCCAATTCTCTTCCTATTAGACATTCTCTGGTTATAGCGCCACTAGCGCAGCCAATAGGAAGCGCACTCCCATTATTGCAGGATTTACTTAAAGGAACACGCCGACTTATTGACTTTTTGAGACTTTAGCTTATTCTCCGTATCCCCCAGAGTTAGATAAGTCCATACATACCCTTCTCATCTCCGTGCGAGTTGTAACTCTGTCTGACGCACCCACCGCTAGCCTAGCTTAGCACAAAGACTGAAGGGTAAACGGATCCAGCTAGCATACAGGGGCCCGTTCTTCGTACGTCGCTAACTCAGTTAGCTGGATTTGATTGTTGGTGATTTGGCATGATCTTGGATTGTTTGGTTCTTCAAAGCTCATCCTGGACTTGCTGTCACAGCAACAGGTCCGTAAGCTTAAACCTGCTCGGGAGCCGGCTTATTTCATGTTACAGGATTAGATCCCGGCTTTATAAGCGGAGCTGATACGGGAAGTCCAGCGCAGCGCGATATATATTTTTTCTCGTGACTCGTGAGATTGTCGTTTACATTATTAATTTGTTGGAAACGCACATTTATTTTCGACTTGTCGGAGTCGGGCTTTAACTACAGCACAAACTGTTTGCATTGCCCTAAGATTATTTGCGAGTGGCTCTTTCCTTTACACTATTGGAGATGCGGAGAACTTGATGTCTGTCGTGTCATTCGGAGTTTACCTGGCGCTTTTAGGTTTAAAAAACAGTTTTAGTTGTTGTTTTTTTTGGTTTTTTTGGGCTTTTCCAAGCCACTTAAGACCCAATGTTGTAAAGCAGTTTTTTGTAAAGCTTTTTTTATTTTATTTTATTTTAGGCTATCATAATTTTTTTATGAAAATCATGACCATGCCGATTACAGTATATGTCACTCAGGCTTCACTAACATGATTGGTACCATAGACCATAGGCTGCCATCAAGGCCTCAATGAAGGGGATTATGTGAACAGAAAGGGGGTTCACAATGTAAATGTGCAGCCCAGTTACTACTGTGATTCTTAATATTCCAGATTAGTAATATTATAAAAAAAAAAAAAAAAAAGGCAGTTGACTAAAATCTTCCATATCACAAATGTGAAAGCAAAATGGCCAGGATCTGTGTAAGACTTAAGAATTTTCAGAGATGCACATTATTTGAAAGTGGAAAAGGAAAGTTCCACAATTAAATATCAAGCTCACTGTATTACATACACTTATGCTGATCCTAACAGAACTGCATTTGTTCATAGGTGATTATGACATGTTCCTGCAGACAGGTGTTTATGACCCCATTCCCTGACCCAAACCAGTTACAATGCAGCTCTAGCCAGGACAAGGGCACACAATGAAATGAACTTTGGCTAACTAAAGGGAAGATTTCAGTGTCTGATAAGTCTGAGGGTTGCACACCTGACAGGGCCTGGGACATTGTTGCATGTGCCATATTACACAATATTGCCCCAAAAAAACACACAAAAAACCCCACTTTTCATTAAATGTTTAATAAAAGACAAATATACTTAGTTCCTTGAGTTTTATTTAAATTGTTCTTTGTAAAGAAAAGACAGTGTTCAAGTGCCTGCAACAAGAGATATTAGACACATGCCTCATGCAACAAATAAAAAGGAAAAGTTGTCTATCCACTGCCCACCTGTAGGCCTATGTCTCCTCTGTCTGTGCAGACTCTTCTGTAGGCCTTTCTGTAGATGTGGAATCCTGCAACTTATATTGCAGCCATAAAGCATACAAGTATAAATGAAGTAAAGTTATTTATGCACTTGCAGGTAGGCTAGTTCCTCCATATGACAGTTATCTGAGAGGGTTTATTCACTGTCCAGTGCAATGGAAACAAATGGACATTACAAAGTCTTATACTTTCTTTCCTTTGGAAAGTTAGAAAATGTCCACTTACTGCACATATTTCAGCCACCACTTTCTTGGGAACAGATACAAGTGTTGGTGTATTATGTAAAAGTGCACAAAAGAGGAAAACACGTCATTACAATGAACTACACTCGGGAAAAATGTGATCAATAACTCATGGCAAAATATGTTTACATTAACATAAGTTTATCAGTTTTCACTTTCACAAGTCAAAGCAATTCATCATTACTCAAGATTTAACAGTTGAAATGACTATACGGCCTTAATTTAATGCAGCAAAAAATATTTTACAGTGTAGGCTACTAAGATCTTTTCTTCTTTTTTTTTTCAGCCTATTTCTTGATTGCTTTTATAAACAGACAACCATTTATTTAACAGTGCCTTTTATAAAAGAGACTATAATATAACTAAAAATTACCATTATGTAGAATATTTTTGTACTTCACTTTTATTTGTTCCCATGTTCTAGTGTGGTGACTCTGACATTACAATGAACAAAGTAATTATGCAATTATTAAAATACAAAAATATAGGCTAATAAGTGATAAAAACATCTAACATGGCCACTTCTAACGGATTTAAATTGTCTGCTACCTTTTGCCAGCCCTCTCTCCTGGCTTTTGTAGACTTTGAGGTGTTCCCTGGCGTTTTGATTAAACATTATAATTCTGAATAAACTTCGACTATTAGTTCTTGCTCTGCTGAGGAGAAAAACTGAGCGCGCTCTTTGGCCACGCTGAACAGCCAATAGCAGTGTTACTGATCAATGTTTCTACTATCGATACATATCCCCTTTTAAACCAGCGCATGAACGCGCGATTATCTCAGATAACTCAATCCAGCGATACTAATCATAAACAACAGGTGTGTTAGAAGAACCCAATTAGCCGGATCATGATTAGCACGATGATATCATATTGGATGTCTCATTTGATCTCGGATGTTTTAAGCAACGTATGAAGAACGAGCCCCTGCTCCCAATGAGCCAACCCCCATCTCTATACGATGTTTTGAAGCAGAGATATAGGTCTTGATAAACGGTTGCTAAGGTACTCTGTTTGGTTGCTATGGAGCTGCCAATGATGAAGCTCCAAAGGCTGCTTGTTAGTATGAATGATATAAGCCAACTCCCATGCCTACCCATGACTCTGTGACATTCAGAATGGAAGATATCCCTCTTTGGATTTTGGGTGCTAGGATGCTCGACAATGGTTGCTAGGGCATGGCCAGTAAGTGTTGAGGTGATTCAGGATTGGCTGTTTGCTGCCTCGAGTTAAACGAGACCAGCCTCATGTTCCTATGACACTTCTATCCAAAGATATCCCTTTTGATCTCTTTCAATGTAAGTCTATGGAACTTGTTGCTAGGGTGCTCTAAATGGTTGCTAGGGCGTGGCTTGATAGCTTCACAATGACCCTGAGAGACTGATTGGTCGTCTGAATAAAATGAGCCCGCCCCCTTGTCTCTATGCCACTGTGATCCAGAGTTATGTTCAATACTAAATCCCTATGCAATTTACCATAGTAGGAGAAATGTGCGTTTCATGGGCCGACCTTCGCCATAGTAAGTCAATGGGGAAACTTTGGGCCGCTCCTGCCCCCCAGGGGTGCAACTTTTACCCCATTGTGAGGTATGTTCTTACAGAGCCTGTCAGCCTCTTCAAATGTGGCAAATTACACGTTTCTGCGAAATCCTCGCACAAAACTTTTTTTTACTCTTAAATATATAACTCGTTTGTCTTTTCTTGGTTTAAGTTCCTAAACCTTCTCTGGTTTCACTCATTGGGTTTGTGCATGTTTTCTATAATGTTGTGATCATGACTACAATACAACCTTGTTTCATTTAATTAAAAGTTAGGCCTACATTTAGGAGAAATCCCATGTAAATGCATGTGAACATGTAAAGTTTAGCACTTTACCACAAAAACAAGGTAAACATTGGACACTGAGTATGGTTCACAGGGCTTTCAACTTTAAGATAAAGTTTGACTTTATATCTTCAGTGGTATTTATATATACATTTTTTTTTTCAATATGGCTTTTATTCTAGATTCATGTTTAGCACAGTTGTTTTTTTTGTTTTGTTTTTTTTTAGTTTCATGAACTTCATGACCACAGATTGTGAAACCCCATAAAGGAACCATAACAGTAAATCCATATGACTCCATAATCGGTCCGCTTTGTGCAAGGAACACAATCTTAACTTTAACTTTTGTCCTCCAGTGACGCTCTAGAAACTTCAGTACTAAAGGCATTTCGATGTCAAACCTGGGACTGGATTCATGAAGCATTTTCAAAACAAACAAAAAATTAGTCTTTTATTGCATTTTCTATTTTAGCGCCCTATCTTGCACCCAGCGCTATTGACTTTGTACAGCGACGCATGTATCATTCCTGTTTTGCACCCGACGCACAGCGGACTTTTCCCTCCACAGACGCACGTCGGTTAACTAAGAAATACACTTGCGCTCCCGAGGGCGGTTCAGCGCAAAGAGGAGGCGTGTTCCGGCGCAAACGTTCCCTGATGCTATTTTGCAGGTTTAGAAAACAATTCCTCCACTGACCAGGAGAAACCTCGTCTAAAGTCAGTGGCGCGTTGCTCATGTTATTCATATGCTATTTTAAGGGCTCATGCTTGGCCATAATCAATGTAGCGTGTGCACAACGCGCACACACTTTGATTCTCTCATCTACACAGAAGCAGCAGTTTTCATTTTTGCAAATCATACATTATTACGAAAGATAGATAGATAGATAGTTTATTATAAAAGCATACATCTAGCTTACACATTTACTCAAATTATGATACGCCTGTTTAACCGAAGCTAATTTGTGTGTGTTTCTCCATCCCCAATGTCACTTCTCTGTGTTTTACGGCCGTGACGAGAACGTCGGTCTCCTCGGCTGTGAACCGCTCCTGGCGTGAGTCTGGCAAATCCACCGTTATAATAGCAATCCGCCATGGAACAAGCGCGTCTGCTCTTAAAGGGAATGTGAGATGTCGCTCTGATTGGTTTATTTCACGTTACGCCCAAACCACACCTATGAGTAATGAAGCTTCAGACCAACACATTTTAGATTTGCGAGATCCGCCCACAAAGTTACTTGCGTTTCGCATTTGATACTTGCGTTTCAGATCGTTAAAATAGGGCCCTTAAAGTTAAAGAGTATTTTGTATTCCTAAAAGGCAAGGCAAGTTTATTTATATCGCACATTTCATACACTATGGCAATTCAAAGTGCTTTACATAGAAAATAATAAAAATAATCACAAAATAAAAGCAAGGGAAATTAAAACAGTTATAAAAGGATTGAATTAGAGTAAAATGAGTTAAAGTAAAATGATGATACATAGAATAAACTTCTCATCTGGCAAAACCGGTGCGTCTTATTTTGCGTCTTTCAATTTCCCCAATTAAGTGTTTTATGTTTCTCTCTTCCCCGATTCTCAGAGCCATTCGAGTTCAGTTTAGAGTCAAAGCGAAGAATACAGTCAGTCGGACGTACAATGTTTTTATATTAAAGTACTTTTTTAGAAGATAAAACTGAAGAATTCAAATTCTTCAAAAGATTATTCTTAACTATCGTAAATCACCATTTAGTTAGTATAATAACTTATCTTAAAGTCTCCCTGTAGCCAATCATTTTATCCCTTAAAACTCTCCAAAATTACATATTTAAATGTTTTTTCCTTGAAAAAATGTCTTTATGCTTTTAAATATCTAGTAAAACGCCAGCGATTTCAAAGCGTGTGTTTGAGACTGTCTTTGGTTCACTGCAGTTTTAAGGAGGAAATACTCAGCAATGCTGTCGACTTATGAACTTACACATGGTTAGTCTTAAAGCTTATTAAAAACACCACACAGACACATAAACTACATTAAAAGCTGGATTTACACCACAGGGAGACTTTAACTCTTGTGCTGTGCTGAGAATGCTTCTCCTACTTTGCTGTCCTGTCTGCACAAACCCAAACTAATGCAGAAGTGAACTAGAAACTAGAAGGAACATCACCTGCAGCTCAACCTGGCAAAGACTGAGCTTCTCGTCCTCCCTGCCAATCCGTCTCTACAGCACGACTTCACCATCCAGCTAGAGTCATCATTAATCACCCCATCAAGGTCGGTCAGAAATCTTGGAGTAACGTTTGATGACCAGCTGACCTTCACAGATCACATTTCAAAGACAGCTCGATCATGCAGGTTTGCACTGCACAACATCAGGAAGATCAGGCCTTTCCTAACTGAGCATGCAACACAACTTATCGTCCAGGCCCTGGTCATTACTAGGCTTGACTACTGCAATGCCCTTCTGGCTGGACTTCCAGCATGTGCAACCAAACCCCTACAGATGATTCAGAATGCTGCAGCTCGTCTTGTCTTCAACGAGCCCAAGAGGGCCCACGTCACTCCTCTGTTCATCTCTCTGCACTGGCTACCTCTCGCTGCTCGCATCAAGTTCAAGGCACTGACGCTTGCTTACAGAACTGTCACAGGCTCAGCTCCCTCCTACTTTCACTCACTCCTACAAGTCTACATCCCTACCAGACACCTACGATCGGTCAACGAGCGACGTCTCGTGGTTCCATCACAGAAAGCCACAACATTACTCTCCAGAACATTCTCATTCACAGTTCCATGCTGGTGGAACGCTCTCCCCACCGGCATCCGGAATGCAGAATCCCTGACAACATTCAAAAAACAGCTGAAAACCAATCTCTTCCGTGAGCACTTAACCTTATAGAAAAAAAAAAAAAAAAAAAAAACACACCACTTATCAGGCTTATGCTACTCTGAATAATACCTGAACTTCATATTTTGAGCACTTCCTGCGTTGTTGTTGCTCTTGCCTCTTTATGATGACTCGCTGAATTTAGTCCTAATTTGTAAGTCGCCTTGGATAAAGGCGTCTGCTAAATGACTAAATGTAAATGTAAATGTAGAAGTGATGTGCTTGTCAGAACAGCGAATCTGAAGAGTCTCGGCTGGAGGAATAATCCATTATTTATCAGCTTTAATATATCGCCAAATTTTCTTATTGGGCCGATAACGATAACATTGAAAATGAACATATATCGACCGATACCGTTATAGTGACATATATATTATCGTGCACAACACAACTTCAACATTAGGTAAAAAAAGAGATTGTATCCTCCTAGCAGCAGATACACTGATGCCTGTCAAAAAAGAGGGAGGAGTCGACTAATCAGTGATACACACACACACACACACGCACACGCACACACACACACACACACGCACACACGCACGCACGCACACACACACGCACACACACACGCACACACACACACACACACACAGTGAATTCTAATTGTTCATAGAATTCTAAAATATTGATTGTTCTACTCTATTGTTCTGTATGTACATCTATGATGATTCACGGTAAACATTAGAAATGCTTTGGTAATACAGTGAAACAACTGTCATGCCAGTAAAGCACATTTAGAACTGAACTGAATATATTGTGCATCTCTAGTCTCTGTAGAACAGAATTCAGCTCACAATCATAGGAACTACAGCGTTTGGCTGGGCATTACTTCAGTAAATGTGTTGTGTGTCTGCGGTCAAAATGAACCGCAGCTTTAAAAATAAAACAAAGGAGCCACATTGAGACAAACGTTCTCAGGAAACCCAGCAGATATTAAATAACTGTAAGAGTTCAGTGTGTTTAGACCAGCATCAGTGAAGACAGACTCAGATGTTACTTCCTGTGTGATGATGTGTCAGTTACACCAAGAGGAACATTTTAGCTTTCACACCAGTCTTTATTCAGAGAGCTTTCACAGAAGCACTGATTGATGCTGGGTGTGTTTGACCTTCAGCTCCTCATCAATGCTCATGTGCGGTGACTCTGGTTAGTGGTTTTTACAGTTATCTGGAACATTTCAAATGAGGAAGTTCACAGTGCAATACAAATATATATAAATGTATATATAATTATTACATGGCTTGGTTGAATTCCAATGTAGAATGCGGTGTGTTGTTTCTTGATAACAGACTCGCTGCGAAGTATAACACACCGTTGCCATGACAAACAGAGCGTTGCTATGGACGCGGAACGGACTATTTTCTTTAGCGGAAGCAATGTAATCGTTTTTAAATCAGTAATTTGTCAAATTATTTATTTATTTTGTAGGTAGCCATGTAATAAGCGGGATAATGTATAGCGAATAACAATCCCTTCAGGCTCCGCTCTGCTATAAACAACCGCCTCGCCATACATTATCCCTTACATATATCTCAGGAAGTATAGAGAGAGAAAAAACACTTGTGGCAATTGGTTCTATACAATATATATAAATAAAGTTAGTCACATCAAAATGGTTATTAATCCATTCATATCTGTTACGAGGTCCGACAAAAGTTGCACCACCACAACCAATTTTCGACCCGCACAATTTAACTAAACACCCGGGGATTTATTTCAATCATAGAGCACCTTAACCCCGCCATAATAAGATGCCCGGAGTCTCATCTCCCGCTTCATTAATTAAATGATATAATAAGCCATCGGAACCAAGAAGTATAATAAGAAAAGTATTTATTAATTACATAAACTTAGGAGACAAAAAGAAAGAAATAAGCTGATTACCTCAGGAGGGGGGAAAAGCCAAAATAATAAACCAAATTCAAACTATCTACCGCAGTACACCTCTTTCCTTCTCAAAATAAAGAATAAAATAAACAACATAGTCTTATCTCCCTGCTAACCTCAAAACAGGAGAAAACGGAGGAAAAGCACACAAAAAAGGCACCCACCTCCCTACATACGTCTCCTTTTGTTACACAGGCGATTCAACAAATTTTCACATTATAAACACAAGCAAGGTTTCGAAGAGCGTCGATGGTACAACAAGGCTTAGAAGAAAACTTAAGATAAACCACGAAGTCGGGAGAGAGGAGAGCTCGTGGAGGAAACATCCAAACACGCTTAAATCAAAGCAGCCCATGCCACTTCTGACGTCATGCCGTGCACCTGTACGCGCTCTAACAAGCGCCGCTAGGAGAGAAAGAGAGAGAGAGAACCACAACAACAACAAAACCACATGCACAAACACAAGAAAAAAAATAACATCATCCATCAAAATCATTAAATTAAACAACGTAACAATATCTTTCATTCAAAAGCTTATGGCTTAACAAACACTGAATAAAACAAGTAGGGTGATATCAGGTAAAATGGGCCATCAGGTAAAATGGGCAATTTAAGGTTTGTGAGTCCCAGCACCTCTGGAATTTAGAGCCAATGACTGCAAAGGATTTCAAACTGTTGTCATAACTGTGCTTAACAAGTAACAAGTGATTTGATTGGTTTATGGTTGCTATGGTGGGCAGGGCAATCATTCTAATCAAGACTGCACCAGAAAGCTGCATGGTAAGTAGTCTGGCATACCAAATGTGACTAAACTATTATAAGGATGATAAATCTATAAAAAAAAAAAACATGCACATAAAAAAATATGCATAATATCTGTCTTGATGGCATCAATCAGAAATAATGTTGTTAGTTTGGTATCTGAACATATTTTTTGATAAGGAGATGATTTTCTTGGTAGCCCAATTTACCTTAACCCACTAAGGTAAAATGGGCTACATGGTTTCAGCTAAAATGGGCCATTATATTTTTTATATATTTAAATTGATAATAGCCTATATTATTTATAAAAATGTATAAATGTAGTGCATGTCACATTCACACACACACACACACTCACTATGACCCCCCCCCCCCCCCCCCCCCCAACAGTAATAATGGTAATAGATGGTAATAGATATTTTATTTACAGTGAGTATGGCAAATGAGAAGGAAGCGAGTGGAGATGGGAGAAGGAAAGAGAGAGGATGAGGAAGGATGAGAGAGGGGAAAGAGAGAGGAAGTGAGAGGATGAGGAAGGATGAGAGAGGGAGAAGGAAAGAGAGAGGAAGTGAGAGGACAAGAAAAGATGAGAGAGGAGACAAGCAGAGGAGACAGAAAAAGAGAAAAGAAAAATATTTTCATCACACACACACACACCACACACACACACACACACACACACACACACACACACACACACACACACACACACACACACACACACACACACACACACACACACACACACATACCAATTATCAATTTTGAATGAGATTTTTTTTCAGTCTCTCTGATCTATATAATGACTTTGTTTAATTGCAATTGCAATTTGAATATGGGTTTGACTTTGCACCCAAAATGTTTTTTTTTAATAGAACAATATTAATATGTTTGTTTAATACAGTTTAAATGTTATGTGGCTGTATAAGCAATTGTGTTTTAAAATTAAATTTGATTGTAAATAAATATTTCCCTTTGTAGTTTGACTGGCCCATTTTACCTGAAACTGCTGCCCATTTTACCTGAAACTGCTCATGCAAAAAAAGTTGGCACAGCTAATGTTTCAAGAACTGTAGGGCATAAATAATTATATTTTATTACATAATTTTAGCACAAAATTATCAAAAACAGTCATTATTAATCATAAAAACACATGGAAAAGACATATATGGTATTGTATTATTGTCCCAAACGATTTACCAAAAAGTGGCCCAATTTAGCTGATATCACCCTAATTCAGCAAGTATTTAAACACTTTACAATCAAAACATCTAATTGAGTGATGAAAAAGACGCGTGACACTAGTTGCGTGTCAATCTTCAACACTTTCTTTACAAAAACCGAGAGTTGAGATTGATGATCAACTTGACTCTTATGATATTGCACATTTCATATACTGTATATCTGGTATATGTTGGAGTATTTACCCTGTAGAAAAGTCCAGGGGCCTGTACCATGAAGGTAGCTGAACAAACTCGAGGTTACAGGATTAGTTTTGAGTTGACAAAACCAAACCGATGTAATCAGGCTTTATTGGTACCATGATGCAGCTCATCAACTTTCTCTGTCAACTCAGGCTTTGATCCTTAAGCTATGATTACTCCACGCGCGCGTGCACATAAAAGAGTGACGTCGACACTGAACAACCAATCGCGGGTAGAGTGAGAGCGATATATTTTCCCGCGGAGGAGCAAGAGATAATCATTCAGAATTACGATGAATTTAAATATGTATTTCAAGCTCGAAACAATACGGTCTCTGCTGTCAAAGCAAGAGAAGACTGTTGGAGAAAGATTGCTGATTGTTAATGTGTAAGTTAAATATAGAACGTATTTGTTTATGTAAAATTATGTATGTATGTGTAGCCTATGTGTAATATAGCCTATAGCCTATTTTTATAATATATAAAAAATGATACATGCAAATTTTTTATATATTATAAAAATAGGCTATAGGCTATATTACACATAGGCTACACATACATATATACATCATTTTACATAAATATAGAACGTATTTGTACTACTAAGAAAGCTAGGGAATCCTATCATAAGATTAACAGAATAATAATAAAGATTTAAAATAATTCTTAACATGTATTATATTGTATAGTACATTTGTGCAATTTGCTTTAAAAAAAAAAAATGTGTTCATGTGATGTCACCCTAACAATATATCTTACCAGCAATTTTATAAAAGCCCTCTTTTATGGACATGGCCGATAAATGTCCGGGGAACACTATTAATGAAACTATTCATGTACTCCTGCAGAGCGAGGACCACCTTACGAATGGTTCGACAAACTGTGTTTTCCCCTATAGCTTCTGTGCGTCACCCACCGTGCAGGAATGTACCACTTGCAAAAAAACGCAACACAATACCATTTGCGTTACAGTAAGTGCATGAATTCGACGTGTTAAATTCTTTATGTGCGGCTCGAGAAGTTCGCAAAGATAAGATCTGAAAATCTGTATCTTTCATACAACTATCAGGAAAGACAAGGGGATTTTGTCTGGCTAAAAACTCTTTCTCTACGAAGTGCTCGTCAAACAATTTGCGCTGAGATGTCACAGGATTTGGAAGAAAAGGTGAAGTCATTGTAACAGACACTGGGAATAAGTTACGTCACCTATATGTTTCTTTGCTCTCAGCTGATTGGTCAAACTTCAGTCTGAGATCTTGAATCCAGAACATAACCTGCCCCGGAGCAGGTTAGCCGTGCAGCGTAAGATACCATGGCGACGAACTCCGATTAAAGCCAAGCTACTTTCATAGTATCTAAAACCCAGGGTTGGCGGAAACTAAACTGAAACAAAGCTGGCTAGCCACCTAAACCAGCTTCATGGTACAGGCCCCAGGTCACATGAGTGATTCATCAGTGCAAATTATTGTAAATACAAAAATCTTTACAATCTTTCATCAAAATGTAAGAATAGTAAAAGCTCTGGCAATAATAATCAATAAAAATTCATATTATTAAGCAGCATATGGATCATTTTTCCAGCTGAACAATGGCACTTGTGTTTCTAGATCTGAGTTATTGCGTCACTGATCACTGTGTTCCTGTTCATCAGCTTTGAAACTCTATTGTATAAAGCGCTTTAGAAATAAAGGTGAGCCGATCTGACAGGAACTTCAGGCTCAGATAATACTTTCAAAGGTGTAAAACAGGAAGTGACATCACTATGAGCAGAAGTAACCCCACAGGAGTGAGGCGGTGAGCGTTTGAGCGGCTCATGCTAAGCTGGTATTGAGCGACGGTCCTGTTATAGACGTCCTCTGAAGACACACACGTGTACAAGCCTTCGTGAGCCTCGCTCATGCTGTCGATGAGATACAAACAGCCCTGATCCGAATCAACACACTCCTCGCGCGCGCTCCCGTGCTGCCAGTGGTACGTGGCGTGATGTGATGTCATCGGGCAGAGCAGGAAGTGTCTAGAGGACTCCGGGACAACCACTGGCGTCTCGCCACGTAATTCAGTCCTTGAAGGCTCGGCTGCAGGCGTCTCTGTGGAACAGACGTCATGTGATTTTACTTTCTGTTGAATTGACATAAATGGATATTTCTGAAAACATTTCACTCTTTTACAAACCCTGTCTAGATCGCAATTAGGGCTGCACGATATATGGTTTTATGATCGACATCGCGATAGTCAGTCAGCTTGTGCGAGGTCAAGTATACATCAGGATCCAGCTGCAAGTTGATCCGTACGAGCCAGCTGTTCCCCAGTTCGGAACGCATGTGATTGCGCAGATTAATTGCAAAGTTGTGCCAGTTTATCATTTGCATGTGTTTTTAAGTCGAATCAGGCATCAAGTGCAAGAGGACTCGTGCGCTGTTTTCTGTGCGCACACACAGAGGCGCATAAACCGTGAACGCCGAAGTCAGTTCTCTTTCTCTTTCTTTTGAGCTTAAACGGACACATGCACACAAAATGAAGTCAAAATGCCCATCTCGGCAACTATCATCATAAACACGGTCGCTTGTGTGTTGTAAAATACAATCACACGGAAGAAAAAAGACTTACTGCAGTCGTGGGGGTCTTTGGCTCGGCCCCTGTGGAAAACAAGACACATCACTGATACTTCCATAAAAATTGTATATGCATATCATCATCATCATCATCAACTTTTATTCCAGACTCATGGTCCATTCAGAAGGCAGAGACATGACATACAACATACATGAAAAAGAGAAAGATAAACATATACAAAGAGGTAAAAACAGGAGAAACAACACTAAAACATTTCTATAAAAGACAGTTATACCAGTGTTTCCACAGTGAAGATTGATATCGTATGGCACTAAACCCAGGATTTACCAACCGCATAACAATGCTGTTCTTGGAGGCATTCAAGCGACAAATAAATTTGTAAATGAGTCTCCTTAATAATGCCTAAAAGGTACTGACCCCTGCATTACAAAACAGTTCACTTGCACTGGAGCTCCTGGGTTTGTTGAGCAGTATCCTTCCTCATACAGTCATTATAAGCAACCTTAAGCTTCTGCATACTTGCCTTTTTAAACTTAGTCCATAAAGGAGCAGTATACAAAGGAGTGCAATATGCTTTAAACAGGCTAATTTTGACATCATCCGTGCACATGTTGAATTTTCTTACCAACATGTTAGCTTGGGCATATAATATGCGACGCTGCCTGTACAAATCCTCATCATCAGATAACTGATCTGTAATGTAATGACCCAGATATTTAATTTTATTACAGGCACTCATCACTTGTCCTGACAGATAAAAGTCGGAGTAGTGTTGCCTCCACAGCTCAGCAATATTCTCAGCTCCAGACACCCCTTCCACGACACATGGAAGCAATGTGTTGGCCCTATTCAGAGCTCTCACCTCCTTCCAAAAGCCATTAACATCCTTACCCCTAAGTTTCTCAGCCATTGAGTTTGCTCTCATAGCCTGTTCATGTTTACCAATGTAACGGATGGCATATTTGAGTGTAGTGCTAGTAAATTTTTTATGCTCAAGGATCGGACCATTTCTAGGTCTGCCTGCATGCACCCATGCCTTAAATGCTACCCTAGCTTCTGAATGATGTGCCTCAACATGCCTGTTCCAGCCTGGCTTAATGTTGATAGTTTTTACAGGTAGTGCAAGGTAGCCTCATACATTGCACCCACAATACTGTCATACATGGCAGAGAGGGTTTCACGGTGGGAGATATCAATACAGTTCACATCCAAGCACATAATAGCATTCTTGGGTAAACAAATATTACTGAAAAGAACCTCAGTTTTCATACAATATGTCAGGAGATCATCATTTGTGAATTTAGCCCAATCCAATTTAGTCTTGCAGCTATCATTCACCCCCTGAATCAACTCAGGAAGACTTTCCACATCAAGCTTCACAGCAAACGGCACATGGTCTGACATGGAAGTCCCATATAGAATTTCTATAGATTGCAAAATAGCATGGGCATCAGCAGTGGTAATGCAGTGGTCAAGCCATGATGTTGTGTGCCATGCTTCACTTATATAAGAATAGCTATCTGCTGGAAGAAGCAATTGGCTGGACAAAATGAGGTTATTATCATCACAAAACTGTACTAAATGCCTGGCAAACAAAGACTTACTGTCTGTAAGATCTGCGTTCATGTCCCCAACAACACAAACACTTGTGCAAAACTATCAGCATAGATTTGAATGATGCAGTGTTTCAGTTGTGTGTGTGTGTGTGTGTGTGTGGGGGGGGTGTGGGGGGGGGGGGAGTTGTGTTTCAGTGGTAGAGTACGGAATACAGAAATGAGTAAATATATTCAAATATGTATTATGTGATTGAGTTGTCAGAGGTGAAGTCGTTAGCAAACAGGTTAAGAGTTTTTTCAGTGGTTATAGTGTGGTTTCAGAATGATTCAGCATCCCTTGATCTGCACACTGCAAGTCAGGCATCATTTGTACTAGTGCTCATAATGATTTGAACAAATCTCAAACACCATGCATAATTACACTTGACTGTGTAATTTAGTCTGCAGATCAGAGACTCAAACCAGTATGAAACCACTGCACAACCACCCAGAACACTCATTACATTTCTTTCAATGTTTTTTTCACCCCGGTCATGTTTGTTGTTTGTTTTTGTTATTGGGAGGAAAGCGCTCAGCACATATTTATACGGTGTTTGTGCAGATTGTGGAAGCTCGGGATGTGACGGTGAGGATATTTTCCCACCAGTTAATTGACGTGTGACAATACGGTATCACCGGCGAGGAATTTTAAATCGCTAATTTAAAGGCAAACTTAAAATGCACAGGTCCGCACAGGCATTCATAATGGTGCGAAGCAGCACTGTTTTGTTGTTGTCTTTTCCATTAAGAATAATAAGCTAATGAACTCACCATTCAAGCAATCCACCCTGAATTGGCGCTAATTTGAAAGTAAATCTAAAATGCACACGGCCGCACGCGTCCAAGGGCGCGTTAGTGCAAATTCAGGGCGGATTGCTTGAATGGTGAGTCAGGTCAACTGGGAAGCTTTGTAGAGGAGCTGGATGTGCTGCTGTCCTCTTTCCCTGAGGACGGCTCCCCACTTGTAGTCTTTAGTGATTTCCACATTCATCTGGAGAAGCCGTATGCAACAGACTTCATCTCTCTCCAAGCCTCATTCGATCTCAAACGGCTCATCACCACAGGTACTCACAAATCAAGCAACCAAAAACAAGACCAAACTTAGGTCTATACCCAAAAGCATTCTTGAATTACAACCATTTAAGTTTGAATAGTGCATTTTAATGTCCATTCTCAAAAAGGGGGGTGAGAGTTAAGGGGTTAAAGTACCATTTTTATGGTAAGGCAAGATTTCAAAAGAGTTTTCACAGGCTGAATCTTGAGTTCGTAAGCTTTCGAATGATATATAATTTGTCAACATTAGATCAGACGAAGTATAGAATATATAATTGTTTTAAACATGCAGTGGCAAGTGGGCCAGTAACAGTTAACAGATTAATGACTTGGGCCTTTTTTTATACCCTAATCAGGCAACGTGACCTGGGAGTCACAACTCATAAAATCAAAAATATATCAAATATTTCAAAAATTCTTTTGGATGTGTTTTACTTAAAGGGTTAGTTCACCCAAAAATGAAAATTCTGTCAGTAATTACTCACCCTCATGTTGTTCCAATCATGTAAGACTTTCGTTCATCTTCGGATCACAAATTAAGATATTTTTGATTAAATCTAAGAGCTATCTCACTCCTCCATAGGCTTCCAGAGGGACCGAAACTCGCCGGCCCAGAAAGTCAGTGAAGAAAATGTTGAAATAGTCCAAGTGACTACAGTGGCTCTACATTAAGTTTATCATGCGACGACAATACTTTTTGTGCGAAAACAAAACAAAAATAACGACTTTATTCAACTATTAGTGTTCTTCAATGTGGGCCTCTGACGAGAGTTCACGGGAGCGCCACGACGCATGCGCGAGAACTGAGATTACGGCGTTCTTCTTCTACTACTACTTGTTACTGGCTGCTCACTCCTTAGGAGTATTATCGCCATCTACTGTACAAGATGACGTCCCGACATTGCCGGGAGCGCAAAACTGTCTGTTTACAAGCAGCTGAAGACGCGCGCTGTATGTAAAACTGTATTCGTAAATATGTCCGCAGATTTCGATGTAGATGAAGATTTGATTTTTTTTTTTTTAACCAACCATACTTATTTGAACCAGAATACACAGACATTGAACTATAAGAGATGGAAGATGCTGCAACACAACCGCAGTCTGCTTCTGAAAGACAGAGAGCATTGGACAGCTGATGGTGTAAATGTAATCAGTGCCAAGCGATCCCTACTGAGGCCATCCTTAAAAATATTTTGGTTTGCCGTAACAGCCAAAAAAAAAAAAGAAAAAAAAAAAGGGGTCGGTTGGTCGGTCTATATATAGCCTATATTCTTTCGCAAGTTAACGCAAGTTTACAACCGGCAAGTCGTTTTTTTTTATCAACTTAAAAACCAAAGGGGACTTTTTTAGTCCAAAAGGGTAAAAAAATTATGAATTGGGTCGGTCCTAAATTGACAGGGTCGGTCGGGTTATGGCAAACAAGACTATTTTTAAGGATGGCCTGAACAGGAGAGCGTGTGCTGCATCGATTGGGACATACAGTTACATACATTACGAATACAGTTTTACAAAAGCAAAATAATATAATATTTGATGATTGATCGAAAATCGTATCTCTCCCCCCACATGCTCACCTGCAAGATGCTCCGACATTAAATTTCTCTGTAGGCTACTGTAGGCTTTTTGTAGAAAGCCTTTCTTTAAAGTGAATTTCGTTTTGTATTAATTGCAGCATGCAGGCAATATAATCAGGACATGGAGGCGCCCGCGCGCTCGTCTCTTAAATGAACCAAAACTCTACATTGAATCTTTAAAAAAAAAGAAGAAAGAATATAGGCTATATATAGACCGACCAAGCGACCCCTTTTTTTTTTTTTTTTTTTTTTTGCTGTTACGGCAAACCAAAATATTTTTAAGGATGGCCTCAGTAGGCATCGCTTGGCACTGATTACATTTACACCATCAGCTGTCCAATGCTCTCTGTCTTTCAGAAGCAGACTGCGGTTGTGTTGCAGCATCTTCCATCTCTTATAGTTCAATGTCTGTGTATTCTGGTTCAAATAAGTATGGTTGGTTAAAAAAAAAAAATCAAATCTTCATCTACATCGAAATCTGCGGACATATTTACGAATACAGTTTTACATACAGCGCGCGTCTTCAGCTGCTTGTAAACAGACCGTTTTGCGCTCCCGGCAATGTCGGGACGTCATCTTGTACAGTAGATGGCGATAATACTCCTAAGGAGTGAGCAGCCAGTAACAAGTAGTAGTAGAAGAAGAACGCCGTAATCTCAGTTCTCGCGCATGCGTCGTGGCGCTCCCGTGAACTCTCGTCAGAGGCCCACATTGAAGAACACTAATAGTTGAATAAAGTCGTTATTTTTGTTGTTTTTTTCGCACAAAAAGTATTGTCGTCGCATGATAAACTTAATGTAGAGCCACTGTAGTCACTTGGACTATTTCAACATTTTCTTCACTGACTTTCTGGGCCGGCGAGTTTCGGTCCCTCTGGAAGCCTATGGAGGAGTGAGATAGCTCTCAGATTTAATCAAAAATATCCTAATTTGTGATCCGAAGATGAACGAAGGTCTTACATGATTGGAACAACATGAGGGTGAGTAATTACTGACAGAATTTTCATTTTTGGGTGAACTAACCCTTTAAGTCCAGATGATATAAAAAAATAACATGAAATGATTTTTTGCTTCTCATTTTCCACTCTTCCCTGTTTAAGGGTTAGGTTTGTGGCTCACGTTTGTTATCAGAAAGGAAGCAGAATTGTGTGTGTGTGTGTCTGTGTGGCTTACTTGGCTTTGATGGTGCAGTGCAAACCGTTCCAACCACAGTAGGGGTCTCGAGATAACATGCACTCGATACACTCATCTCCGTACACACCACATGTCTGCAGGTCGATCTGAACAACCTCATCACTGGAACTCACGAACAGACGCTTCTGAGAAATTAAACACCGGATACATCAGTAACGCTAATGATACATTTATGAGATTAAAAAGATGAAGATCGATCATAGATTCTAAAGAACCAAATTAAGAGACTAACAACGGACCGCTCTTCAGGGATCTACTAGGGACGCAACAATACAAACATTTTGGCCGATAACTCGTTATATTAGAAAGCCGATAACCGAGATAATGGCTGATAAATCTAAATCCAAATTTTTATATAATTTGAGAGCCTGATTACAAAAACAAGTCTCACCATTAAAAGCCCCGTCCCAAACACACAATTATAATGTTCTCATGATAATTTTATACAGCTTATATGACAGCACATGTTGCACTGGACTGTGTTTTCCTTTTTTGAAGTGGTTCCAATCTTATTTCAAGCCATTTAAAACCATGTCGAACAATGAAGAGTCTCAGCTGAAGGAAATAATCCATTATTTATCAACTTTAATATATCGGCCAAATTTTCTTATCAGGTCCATAACAATAAAAATGAACATATATCGGCTGATACTGATATGGTGGCCAATATATCGTGCATCCCTAGTATCTACATCTTCAGAGTAATTAAAAGCAAAATACAACAGCTATATTATATTAACAGTGAGCTCAAAGTATAGGATGTTCGTACATCATATATACGGTATAATCACCTACAACAATCCACTGAATAACATTGTTCAAAGCGACTTGCATTGCATTAAAAAAATACATTTGATCAGATTATTAATCCCATGATGTTTGAGACTGTCATCATTCTCATCATCTTTTACTTTAGCATGCATTAAGGTGCTTATGTCATGTGGAAGTGGATGTTTTGTGTGTCGTACCTCAGAAGTGTCCAGAAGCATGCCGGTGATGTGTGTCCCGTGTGGAAACGGCAGATACTCCGCAATCACAAAAACAGGCTTTTCCAGGACTTTATGGACCCCTCCACTTTCTGTGAGAGAAGAAGAACACTTCCAATATAACAACAGGACATATAACTAACCCGTCTGTCACATGCACATCATACACACATCTCTATATGAGAAACATTCAAGATACCCGACTCCAAATCGGGTTTGATGTTACGTGTTGCTTTTGCATGAAATAGTCGGTTGCATCATTTTCAAGCCACAAGGCCGGAGTGACTGTGGTTACACACACTGTGTGGCAAAAACACTGAGCGGCAGCATCTGTTTCAGTGTGAATGCCGCGGAAAAAACACAAAACACATTTAAAATGGGAAAGAGCTTTGAGATTCACTGTACAACTAGATTTGACAAGAAATCTGAGGTATATTTTTACAGACTGCTGAAAGCTACAGAACAGAGAAGCAAATGTATCCGCAATTCACAGAAACATCTGGACTCGAAAGGTGAATTTGCAGTATTAAATCCAGTCGCTCAGCAGCTCTTCTGCCACTCAGTCCGGCTGAGGGAGTGTGATCCCACAGGAAAGAGACATCAATGCATTCCCTCTATAATGACACCTAGTTAGACAGCTTACTAGGCTTAGAAACTATTTGAGTACAATTTGATAAATCATACTACACTCCTCACACACTTATAGTTCATCCAGCCTCAGTCTTCTGACTAACATGACATTATCAATGATTCATTACATTTTTCTAGCAATTACATGTCCAAGCCTTTTCCTGTAGCAGCTGGTCATGTAAATGTGAAACTGATATGAGTTTAAATCAACATGAAACTGCATTTACAACCTATTTATCTGCCTATTTATGACACATTTATCTTCTCTAAGGTGACGCTGAACGGGATGTCAGGATGTTCAATGAGAAGCACGTCATAAAAATAAAAATAAACTAATGACTCATGAGCCAATTCATCTTAATATTTTCTTTGTATTTAGTGTTAAGTTTTAGTATTTTTCTCTTGTTAAGGAATCAGTAGCCTCATTTATTAAACACACATACAATCGCATCTGATCCTAAATTCAATTGATTTCATCCTACATCAAAAGAAACAAATTGGGATTTATAAAGGCTGAAAATGTCTTATGCATACAGACTTTTCCACTCTTGTAACAGTAATTAAAATAATCTGACATTGATTATGAGAATGTCTTCTTAAACAGGCGCGCTTCTTCTGAACCATAAAGATATATTTGTGGGAGTTCTGTAAGTGGAAATGATGCGCTTGTTCACATTGCGCTGGAACTTTAAGATAAGCTGTGATTAATAAAGAGGAATGCATACTAAAGTTTTATAAATCGTTCATAGGAACATTTCGAAAACTGTTGCATGTTCACATGTAGGATCACTATGTGCACGCCTTTAGGAATCGTAAATTGTATTGTGTCATCTTAAGTGACAGATTCACGTACCTAGAGACAGAAGCAGGACGGTGTCGTGTTGTTCTCGGTCCACCTGGATGTGTGTGTAATGGCGGTGTCTGAACAGCAGGGGTCCGTTCTCTGGCATCACCCAATCCTTCATCTCGGGACGC
The DNA here is from genome assembly GCA_021554675.1 of Leuciscus idus. Classification (NCBI taxonomy): domain Eukaryota; kingdom Metazoa; phylum Chordata; class Actinopteri; order Cypriniformes; family Leuciscidae; genus Leuciscus; species Leuciscus idus. The sequence goes on from CM038634.1 coordinate 16,365,646, forward strand.
ACCGGCATGAAGTTCAGCACCTCAGAGCTCAGACTAGCACTGTTATCGACACACTAAAAGAACAACGAGTAGTTAATTAAAAGGAATGGGAAAGATAACAGTGACTGATAGTTGATCAGAGCTCAACATTCGGTTCAAGACTGTCATTCAGAATCTCCATCAAGAATTGAAGTGATGATGTATGCTATAAAACCCAGACTGACTGGATTACATCATTCAGTTTATGAGATGTGTAGTTCATTCATTCCCTCATAAAAGATCGTACAGTCTTGTGGTTTGGTTTGGTTTATGTTTCAGAACTCTAGAATGAATAATTTACTGTAGTAAAGTTCCTACAGGAGAAAGAAAATGACAAATACTCTGTTGCTGAAGAAGAAAGGCAGATATTGTTGAGCTAGTGACAATATTATGGAAGCTTGTTTCCGCCACAGAATAAAACATTTCAAAAGATAATCGTGACTTTATATCTCGCAATTCTGAGATAAAAAGTCGCAATTACCTTTTTTATTTTTATTTTCCGTGGGGGAAACAAGCTTCCATACAATATTGACAGTACAAGTCAAATTTAATTTGTAACTTTTCACAATAAACATTGTTCAGAAATTCAAGATGTTAATGTTTATTATACCCTAATATCTTCATGCCTTATAGTCGCATTTAGCAGATTACAGTTAGGCGATAATATAGTTCTCTTTTTGAGATTATACAAGCAGTATCGCTTCAGTGACGGCATATTCCTCACCGTTCCCGGCCGGTGATCCGCAGGAACGTTGGTGGAGTTGAATTCAGAGGAAGCGAAGATAGTGCTGATTTTGGACATGTTATAAACACACACAGCACTCATGTTCCTGTAAATAGAGACGCAGAGCTTCACACTTCACACACAACTACTCTTTTTTTCCTTTAGTGTTTGTGGAACTGTGTCAAATGACAGACATCAACATGTAAACCCTCTATTCAACAGGATCATGTGACTCACCGCCAGTCATGTTAGCATTTTACACTGATGTGAAAGACTCGATTCGATTTGATGTCAATTCATTTGGATATATATTTTAGGGACAGTATAGTAAAAACCTCAATTAATGTTGTAAACTTTACATTACTATAATATTAAAGGGATGGTTCGGAGTAATTTCAACCTAGGGTCCTTTTGCACCATGACCTCGAGCCAAACACCCCCCAGAAGCTTTTTTCCCCTTGGTTGAACATTATTAAAGTTAGAGCTTATTTAGAGATATCAGCCGGATGGTTTAGTGCAGGCGCTAATGGATCCAATGATGTATCTGGTAAATTACCGCACTAATAATGCCCAGAATGGTACCAAACTTCTACAGTAGTACAAATAGGTTCTGTACTCATAAAACGAGGCATTGGAAAGTTTGTAAGTACATCAGGAGTTTATTTAAATAACACTTGCCTGATGGCTAATGCTACCGCTAATCCGGACGTCGACGCCACTTCCGTGATTTGGGAAAAGCACGTAAAAGTCCTGGCAGAAAGCAATGCATAAGGATGTAGTGTAACGACGCCCAGTTCCAGGAATGCGCTAATATTTTGTTGGTAGTACCAGTTTGCAACAATTATTAAATTTACATATTTACAAAATTACATGTTGTGTTAAATTCACTAGCTTTTCCCTTACATTTGTGAGTTTTGCAAAGGACTTTAACGTGCTTTTCCCAAACCACTGAAGTGACCTCGACGTCCGGGTTAGCGGTAGCATTAGCCGTCAGGCAAGTGTTATTTAAATAAACTCCTGATGTACTTACAAACTTTCCAATGCCTCGTTTTATGAGTACAGAACCTATTTGTACTACTGTAGAAGTTTGGAACCATTCTGGGCATTATTAGTGGAGTAATTTACGAGATACAACCTGGGATCCATTAGCGCCTGCACTAAACCATCCGGCTGATATCTCTAAATAAGCTCTAACTTTAATAATGTTCGACCAAGGGGAAAAAGGCTTCTGGGGGATGTTTGGCTCGAGGTCATGGTGCAAAGGAATTTTACTCCGAACCAACCCTTTAAAGGTTAAAATGAACAACTGATTTGTATAAAAACATTTACACAAGGAATTTTAATAATAATAAAGTTTTTGATGATTTTTTTTATAATAATGATGATATTTGATAAATATGTTTCTACACCAATTTTAAAAAAAATGTAAATGGACATTTAAATGGTCGTTGTCATAACTTGTTTTCATGACGGATTTATTCAAACATTAAATTTACTTACTAACAAGTAAAAATATGTAATTTAGCTCTCTAGTGTTATTTTTCTAGCTGACTATCAAGTTTATAGTCACTGAATGGGCTGTTGAAACACTGATTACATGATACATTTCAGTAAGTTGTTCTGTATCTTTCAACATTCTTTCTGATGTTCATTCATGTTTATTTCGTGCTGTAACTAGTAGTAAAGAGGAAGAGATGATCGGTCACTCCACATTAATGAGCCACAAAACCACATTTATTGTTTGAATTGAATATAAAACTGACTAAAATTAAAAAAGACTGTTTCATATTAAAAGTATCAAAGCACAGAGCTTATTACAAATGTTTAGTGAAGTTTTATGCAAGTATCAACTAAAAAGATCAATTCTAAGGATTTAAGAAACAAAACTGGGAATCAATTAAAATTTAGTAATTGATAGAGGCGACAGACTGTAGTTAAAGTTACACACACTGATCACCTATAATAAAATATACTGCCAAGCATGAGATGAAGTGTTTGCCTTACCAATAGTTTCTGAAAAGCGCATAAATCTTGATGTCATCGTCTGTTTGTAGTGTGGCCACATCTATCAGCTGACTGAAGTCATGACTTCTCCCACAGAGCAGACGGGCGTAGATCATCGAGGTCCAGGTGTTCTGAAGGAGACCCTTCCGACCGCCACGGTCATTCTGAAACACATCGACTTCGGGTCAACGCATGTGAATATTCAGTGCATATGGACTACTTTAATGAAATGTTTATAGTGTTTAGTGCTTACACTGTATATAAAAAGCAATATGAACATTCAGCTAAATATTGATTGTGTTGCACAGAAGAAAAAGTCATATGGAATTGGACTGATGATGAGGGTGAGTAAATGAGCACTATTAAAATAAGTTCTGCATGTTTTTTTGCATAACTCTATGATTGCAAAAAGGCCTTACTAATACAATACTTCTCAAAGATCTAATCCAATTAAGGAAATTAAAACAAGGACCAGGAATCTACAGCAATACCCTGATTTCATACGAAACAAGATTTAATGTTCAATCAATGCTTTCCACCTTTGTTCCCCTATGAACAGGGAACGAGACACTGCGTCGATGACACTATGGGGAATGCCTCCGCGTGAACCGGTGCCTGAAACACTTATCTAATCACGACAATCCTATTAGCCGGCGATAGCCTATGACATCACTACTAGTGCGACCCAGAAGTATAAAAGGGGAGCCTGGAGAACATGTCAACAACTTATAGTCTGAAGGGACTGTTCAGCAGGCGTCCCCAAGGCATGGCGAAAGACGCAGTGTCTCGTTCCATGTTCACAGGGAACAGAGCTTACAGTCGTAACCGAGACGTTCCCTTTCGAAAGGGAACTCGCACTGTGTTGATTTGACGCTATGAGGAACGATATACCAACGCCACCATAAGGGTAAGGGTAAGGGTAAGGGTAAGGGTAAGGGTAAGGGTAAGGGTAAAATCGATTCTTAGATGCATCACGAAATGAACATGCAGTTGACATATCACACAAGGACAATGATAACACCACTGAGCCACAACAACCTCTGCTCACGGACACCATCTCAGCTGAGCCCTGCCCACAGAGCTCACCACAGACAGACATATTAGAACTGCTCCAAGATTCAGCACCCAAGGATGACTTCCTGGAAAACAGCCAGGGAAGCCAGGACAGCATATCACAGCCTCTGATAACACCTGAGCAACAGCCCCTTTCACCAGATACTTTTTCCCTCTCTCCAGCAACTCCACTCCTGTGCTTCTCACAGAAAATGGAAGAACTGGTGCATGCTGGAACCAAACTATCCCACTCTTTTGCTGCAAGCCCCCAGATATCAACAAAAAAACTCTCTCCTGTGAGAGCTCTTCGGCCTCTGCCACAACGCCAGGGCCCACACCCTCCTCCATCTGCTCGAGGTGAAACAAAAACAACTGATACCAGCTCTCAGTGATGTATGTCGGGTCCCCGCTATGATAAAAGTAACTTTCTCAAATGTTTACAGAACAAGCGGGAACCCAGTGTGCCTGTATCTTTCTCTATTGCTGTTCTATTACAAGATAGAAAGTCTAAGGCCTTCAATAGCCGTACAGCAAACCCAACTAATCTGGTGCCTATTGCACGTCTAACTAAGATTGGTGTAGGGAAAAAAAGTAAGACTTAAGTTAGCACTTTTAAACATCTGCTCACTTAAAAATAAATCACTTCTAGTCAATGACTTAATAACCACAAACAACCTGGATTTTATGCTTCTAAATGAAACCTGGCTAGAAGACAGCTGCAGTGCAACAATCCTCAATGAAACAGCCCCTCCTAACTTTACTTTTATGAGTGTCTGCAGAGCTGTTAAGAGAGGTGGGGGTCTAGCTGCTCTTTTTAAAGATATCTATCAATGTAAGCAAATATCATTTGGGAATTACACGTCTTTCGAATATCTGGGTATTGTGTTAAAGGTGGTCCACGCATTTTACTCATCATTATTTACAGGCCTCCAAAATACTCTCCAGCCTTTGCTGATGAATTTACAGAACTGTTATCAACAATTACCTCAGAGTTTGACTGTTTTGCCATTGCTGGAGATTTTAACATTCACATAGATAATGCAGAAAACAATATGGCAAAAGAAATCAAAACTGTTTTAAAAACTTTTGATCTGACTCAGCATGTACATGGACCCACACACAATCATGGACACACTCTAGATTTACTTATCAGTAAGGGTCTAAACATTTCATCGATTGTTATTAAGGATGTAGCACTGTCTGATCATTTCTGTATTTTCTTTGATATATTGATCTCTCCTGCCACTGAAGCTAGATCTGTGTCTGTCAAGAAGAGATGCTTAAATGAGAACACTAGTGTACTATTTATGAAGGCTATTTCCTTAACACCAAGCATATCTGCTGACTCTGTTGATTTTCTCCTTGATTCTTTTAACTCAAAAGTTAAAAGTGCAATTGATGATATTGCTCCTGTGAAAGTCAGGAAGAAGAGTGGCAGACAAAAAGCACCTTGGAGAAACTCAACAGCAGTGCAAAATATGAAAAGACAATGCAGAAAAGCAGAGCGCATGTGGCGGAAGACAAAGCTTGTAGTCCATTATAACATCTACAAAGACAGCCTTCATGCTTTCAATATGGAACTAGGCAAAGCTAGACAGACTTTCTTCTCAAATATTATAAACTGCAATTTAAACAACACACGCACTCTTTTTGCTTCTGTAGAGAGACTGACAAACCCCCCAAGCCAGATTCCCAGTGAAATGCTCTCAAACAGCAAGTGCAGTGAGTTTGCTTCTTTCTTCTCTGAGAAAATCAATAATATCAGAAAGGTGATCAGCACATCCTTGAGTTGCGCTGGGGTCAGACAGATCAGACCACCTGAAAAAGTAGTTACTTTGTCTGATTTCAAAAAAATTGATGGCAAAATTTTGGTCGAAACCGTACAGCACCTTAAAACATCAACATGCGCTCTTGACACACTTCCCACATCTTTTTTCAAAAGTGTGCTAAACAGTTTAGAAGCAGATCTTCTAGAAGTGGTAAATGCCTCACTTCTCTCTGGGAGTTTTCCAAACTCCCTGAAAACTGCAGTTGTCAAGCCCCTCCTGAAAAAGAGCAATCTGGATAAGACCATATTAAGCAACTATAGACCGATCTCAAATCTTCCTTTCATAGGCAAGATCATAGAAAAAGTTGTCTTCAATCAGCTGAACAAATTCTTAAGCTCGAATGGATACTTTGACAATTTTCAATCTGGTTTCCGACCGCACCACAGCACAGAGACAGCGCTCATAAAGATAATAAACGATATTCGCTTAAATACTGATTCAGGCAAATTATCAGTGCTGGTACTACTCGACCTCAGTGCTGCATTTGACACTGTCGATCATAACATACTTCTTGACAGGCTGGAAAACTGGGTGGGGATTTCTGGGATAGTCCTAAAATGGTTCAGGTCATACTTAGATGGGAGAGGTTATTATGTTAGTATAGGAGACCATAAGTCTGAGTGGACATCCATGACATGCGGAGTCCCTCAAGGCTCAATTCTTGCGCCACTCCTGTTCAACCTGTATTAGGGGTGTGCGATATGACGATTTTTGATCGTGGACGATTAAACTGTCTCCACGATCTGCTTTTGAAGAAATCAAATCTAAATCAAAAATATCGTAGTATCGCGCATTCTCAGTTGCTGTTCTGGCGCCTCTGTCCCAACATACTGAATAACGCGACGTATATTCAGATCAAATGTTAACGCAGCGGAACGGGACACTACAGTTCACAGAAGTTCATAATTTGCATGTGCTTTAATGCCTTGTCGGTTAAACATTTAATTCGAGTGCTGATGCGCTGTTCTAACGTGTGCGTTTCTCAGCGCGTACATGTGAAGCTCACATGCACTAAAAGCCTGTCTACCAGCGCCTGGATACTGGAGTAAGTTATCTTTCGAGTCTTATTGTGCTAATACTGTCAAATACACACAAGGTTTACATAAACAAAGTCGGTGATGTCTAAAGTGAAAGCAAACTTGAGAAAATTGAGAGAAAATCTGCTTGTCAAATGCGTGTATAAAAGACGCGTCGAGTGCAGCTCTTAAAGAGACAGTAGTAATAGTAAACACGCTGCCGCTTGTCCTTAAAGGGATAGTTCACCCAAAAATAAAAATGATCTCATTATTTACGCACTATAATGTTGTTCCAAGCCTGTATTCATTTCCTTCTAATATTTTCTAATATTTTTCTAATATTAATATTTTGAAGAATGTGGCTATACAAACAGTAGCTGGTCCCCATTGACTTCCATAGGAGAAAAATATACTATGGAAGTCACATTCTTACAAATAACTTTTATTTTCAACAGAAGAAAGAAACTTATTCGAGTTTAAAACAACTTGAGAGAGTAAATTATGACAATTTGAATTTTTAGGAGAACTATCCCTTTATTGTTAATAAAACAACAAAATGCAAAGAGAAAATCACTCACTGCTCTTGACTGATAACTTTAATAGTAGCTTTAATAAGTATCAATTTATAATTTATACAGTGAAGTCTATGTTTTGTTTTATTTTCATATTTGTTCATTTAATTACTTTCTTCAATGCTACTGTTAAATACACCTGTAGCTGAAAACATAAAGCACTGTTTATTTAATTTGTATATTAAGTTGTGTGTGTAATGTGTATCTTTGATCTTAATATTTAATAGCAAAGAAAATAATGACAAATATTTTTTATCTTCGCCCCGTCTGCCATTCTTTTTTATTTTATATTTTGTTACCTAAGGATTTGTTTTTAAAATATGGACATTAGTTTGGCAGTAATGCTCAGTCACAAAATAGTAAAACCAACATAAAAAAGAATCGTGATAAAATCATTAATCGTGATTTTCCTGAAAAAAATCGTGATATGATATTTTTACCATATCGCCCACCCCTAACCTATATGCTCCCAATGAGCCAAATAATGAGAAAGAACCAAATTGCTTACCACAGCTATGCAGACGACACACAGCTGTACTTAGCCCTATCGCCCAACGATTACAGCCCAATTGACTCCCTGTGCCAATGCATTGATGAAGTCAACAGTTGGATGTGCCAAAACTTTCTTCAGTTAAACAAAGATAAAACTGAAGTCATTGCGTTTGGAAACAAAGATGAAGTTCTCAAGGTGAACGCATACCTTCACTCCAGGGGTCAAACAACTAAACATCAAGTCAGGAATCTTGGTGTGACACTAGAGTCAGAGCTTAGTTTCAGTAGTCATGTCAAAGCAATAACTAAATCAGCATACTATCATCTCAAAAATATTGCAAGAATTAGATGCTTTGTTTCCAGACAAGACTTAGAGAAACTTGTGCATGCTTTCATCACCAGCAGGGTGGATTATTGTAATGGACTCCTCACTGGCCTTCCCAAAAAGACCATAAGACAGTTGCAGCTCATACAGAACGCTGCCGCTAGGATTCTGAGCAGAACCAGAAAATATGAACATATCACACCAGTCCTCAGGTCTTTACACTGGCTCCCAGTTAGATTTAGGATTGATTTTAAAGTATTATTACTGGTATATAAATCATTCAATGGCCTAGGACCTCAATACATTGCAGATATGCTCACTGAATATAAACCCAACAGATCACTCAGATCATTAGGATCATATCAGCTAGAAATACCAAGGGTTCACTCGAAGCATGGCGAGTCTGCTTTTAGCTATTATGCTGGAACCAGCTTCCAGAAGAGATCAGATGTGCTCCTACTGTACTCACTTTCAAATCCAGACTCAAAACACTTCTGTTTAGCTGTGCATTTACTGAATGAGCACTGTGCCGCTGTTCGTCTGACTGTACTGTACTGTATTTTATTTTATTGTCCAAACTGTTTTAATTATTCTTATTTCTTTTTATTATTTCAATTTCTTCTATGTAAAGCACTTTGAATTGCCATTGTGTATGAAATGTGCTATATAAATAAACGTGCCTTGCCTATTTTCTTTAAAGCAACACTATGTAACTTTTCAACCTTCATAATATATTTCCAAGATCCTTGTGATGGTACATCAACTTACAATAGGTTGAATGACACGTCTGCCATAGCCTGACAGGGTCTGTATCGCTTTTACTGGCACTATGTAACTTCGGGGTTCGGGTAGTAACCAGAGCACAAAAAGAACTACAAAATTCGACTGCTTTACGGCATACGTCACTTCCCCCACCACTTCGTCAAATTTGGACGTGAGCGGTTATATACTGTCTATGGACGTGAGAGGCCAACCAGCGTTTGTTTTCGGCTTTCGTGTGTATGTTTTTGTCATGGGGGCTGTTTACACCTGGCCACTTCATGCATTTTCTCAGATCGGATAGCTATCCGATCGTGAAAAGTCCAGGTTTAAATGCCCTCCGAAACGCATTTGTGACGGATTTAAATCCGACCCCTCAAACCACTTCAGGAGGAGATCTGAGACGCATTCCAGACGAAACTGGACAAGTGCAAATGCATATGGTTGTTGAAACCACATATGTAAATTGTACTCCTCCCAAAAATGCTAAAAAAATTAATTAAAAAACGTGTAAGAGCGTTGTACAGACTATTATGTTATATCCAGATATGACGACGCGCTGGAACACGCATCACCGCAGATGAGCAACTGCATCAAGCCAACGTGCAAACTATCGCAAATCAAAGTGAAAGTAAGTCGCAGACGCTTAACACACAATCTTCATCATTAAAAGTAAAGAAACGAAATGATCTTACCAGGGCTGTTACTGCTCTCTCTTATTGCGGTCTTTGATTTTGAAATTTTAGCTGATGATCTATAAAATGCAGCTCATATCTGTTGCTTTCGGTGACGTGAACTCCATTAAATCTGCATATAGCGCGAGAATTGAAGATCGAATTTAAATCCGTTTCGCAAAACTACATTTATGTGACCAGGTGTAAATGGAATCGTTTTGATAAATCAGATAGCTATGCCTCACGAATTAGTTTGCCAGCTGAACTCAGGTGTTGTGAGGTGTATTTATCACGTAGTCCTGAGGGATATCAGACGACGCCGTTGACATTGATTCCTGCGATTATCATGAGAACAGCTTTCAATATCTCACATAATTATCATAAATAAGCCTAACGTAGAGGTTGTAAATAGTGTAAACGAGCACAATTTGCAAACTATTATGATAAATTGCAATAATCATGTCTAATGACATCATAACGGCCAATGTTATGAAATAATGCGACGTACATTTAACTTAATTGATGTTATCTGGCATTTTGTAATGTTTACATTCCAATAAAAACAACACAAATTAAATTATACAGTAGGCCTAGACTATAGACTATTTACTTGTGATTTAGCTGCAATCATGTAAAAACGTTATAATATAATATATTTACGACAGTGCAAATATTCCACAGCGACTCTAGGGGTCGCTGTTTGACAAAAACACAATTTCTACTTAGTGTGGCTTTAATAAATCGAGTTCATAAAGCTTTGTTTGACTAGCTCTGAACCTATTCTGTTTCAGAACCCTATTCTCCCGATACTCTATTCTGAACCCGCTCAATAAACACAGTGCCACACCGCCCTGCTCTGCGCTGCGCCGCACCACTTCGCCCTGCCCACCACCACAAGTAAATTCTCAACCTATGGGAAACACCGTCTAGAATTATCAACTGGCCAGAATTTTGAGATCGCAATAGACGTGAAGGACTATAATGCGTTAAGAGCTCGCTCAAGTACTGGGGAGCTAAACCATTTAGTGCTTTGTAAGTAATAAACAATATTTAAAAATGTATACAATGTTTAATAGGGAGCCAATGCAGTGTTGACAGAACCGGGCTAATATGGTCATACTTCCTAGTTCTGGTTCTGCTACGTTTTGGACCAGCTGTAGTTTGTTTATTAAGCGTGCAGGGCAACCACCCATACTAGCATTAAAATAATCTAGCCTTGTGTTGAAGAATGTATTAACTAATTGTTCCGCATTTGTCAATGAGAGCATATGTCGTAATTTAGATAAATTTTTAAGATGGAAGAATGCGGTTTTACAGATACTAAACACGTGACTTTCAAATGAAAGATTGGTATCAAAGAGCACACCCAGGTTCCTAACCGACGACGAGGACTTGACCGAGCAGCCATCAAGTGTTAGACAGTATTCTAAGTTATTACGTGCGGAGGTTTTAGGTCCCTAATAAGGGGAGCGCCTCCAGCTCTATGGTTTACTTATTCTACATTGCCAACAGGCAGTGTACTCAGCAGAAGTGCTATCGACCCTTTAACCCTCTGAGTCCAAAGAACGCGCCAGCGCGTTCTGCTGGATTTTTTCCTTATGACAGCGTAAACAACTTAAAATACTTTTGGCCATACATATACTGTAAGTCATTATACATCATTATAAAATATAAAGTGTTGCAAATTAGCTCTATGAAATATTAATAATCAGTAATAACTTGTTATAATTGATTATGACTATTTGGATCAGTTAATAGAATTAACTTAATGTTGTAAAATTAATATTACAATCAATTAACCTGTTTGTCCTGTGAACATTCAGTATTAATTGTTTAATTCCAAGAAATGTACATTTCTGGTGTATGGGAAATGTCTTTCTTACTTTACAGTACTACTAAGAACAAGTAGTCAAAATCTATGATTAGAGACTCCAGATATGAGCTTGAGACACGGACAACTTTAAGTGTGACATGAACAAGACTTTATTAACTACACTTAAACTACTCTAACATACACATACATACATACGAGTTTACCAGGGGAAAGAGAGTTGAAGCAGAATACAGGAAAGCAAGAAGTTATAGCATTGTTTGAAATTCAGCAGATCAACAGCCTTCAGCAAACCATCAGTTTATTTCTAACACGGGGCCCTAAGGGCCCTATTTTAACAATCTGAAACACAAGTATCAAACGCGAAACGCAAGTACCTTTGTGGGCGGATTAGCTTCGGTTAAACAGGCGTTTAATAATTTGGGTAAATGTGTAAGCTAGATTTATGCCTATTTTTTCACATCTTCATGGACACCACAATGATTTCCCTCATGTGGAATATTTGTCCTTGTAATAATGTATGGTTTGCAAAAATGAGAACTGCTGCGTCTGTGTGTAGATGAGAGAAGCAAAGTGTATGTGCGTTGTGCACACGCTACATTATGGCCAAGCATGAGCCCTTAAAATAGCATCTGAACGCGCCGTCTCTGCTTAAGCCATTTATACTCCAATAAAGGAAAACGGATTAACGGGTTTACATGACCGGATGCATTGTCGGATTACAGCAAACGGCATCGGGTTAAGAACGTGCATGTAAACGCGCGCACTTATTCCCTGAAAGTGAAAGTAAGTAAGTAAGTAAGTAAGTAAGTAAAATTTATTTGTATAGCACATTTCACAGATAAAAATCACAAAGTGCTTCACAACAAAAGAAAGAATTCACAACTCTTATAGATACAGTACAACACATAATCAAAATAAACAGAAGTACACATAAGACCAGCCTAACCACAATACAGACTAGTTAAAAGCCTCTTTAAAAAGAAGAGTTTTCAACTGGGTTTTAAAATTTTCCACACAATCCAAGCAGCGTATGGAAGGAGGCAAAGCGTTCCACAACCTAGGTGCCACAACTTGAAACGAACGGTCCCCTCTAGTTTTAAAATGTGTAAGAGGGGAAACTAAAAATCTCTGGCCTGTTGATCTCAGACTACGTGAGGACGTACGCAGTTGTATCAGGTCAGAGATATATGGGGGCGCCTGTCCTTGTAGGGCTCTAAAAGTAAGAACCAAAATTTTGAAGTGCATTCTAAATTTCACTGGTAGCCAATGAAGTGAAGCTAAAACAGGAGTAATATGTGCCCTTTTACTCGTGTGTGTTAAAAGCCTAGCAGCAGAATTCTGGACAGTCTGGAGACGACAAAGATCCTTCTTATTAAGGCAAATAAAAAGACTGTTACAATAGTCTAAACGAGACGAAATAAAAGCATGAATGATCATCTCCAACTCGGCCTTTGACACCAAGGCTCTTATCTTAGAAATGTTCCTTAATTGAAAGAAACAGTTTTTAATAAGTTGCTTCGAGTGTTTCTCCAGAGACATGGCCGCATCAAAAACAACACCTAAGCTCCTGAGACTCGGCTGAACAGACGAACCTAAGGTACCGATATGTTGTTTTATCTGAGGGATGCTCTGCTCAGGGGCGATGATTAAAGTTTCAGTCTTGGCTGAGTTCAGCATTAAAAAGTTATCATTTAGCCACTGCTTGATCCTACTCAGACAGTTGATTAAAGATGACAGTTTATATAACTCAGTAGGCTTAAAAGAACAGTATAACTGAATGTCATCTGCATACAAGTGATATGAGACATCCTGAAACTGGCTGATTATCTGTCCTAGAGGGAGTATATACAGAAGGAAAAGAATCGGTCCCAGGACAGAACCCTGAGGAACACCACTCGATAAACCTGCAGTATCTGACATGATCTGATTTATAAAAACACTAAAACTTCTACCGGTAAGGTAAGATGAAAACCATTGTAAAACTGATCCGGATATCCCTAATAGATCCTGAAGTTTATTAAGCATTATATTGTGATCAATAGTGTCAAAGGCAGATGTAAGGTCCAATAAAACTAACACTGTATGCTTCCCAGAGTCAGCCGACATTAAAATATCACTTGAAACTTTCACCAGTGCAGTTTCCGTAGAATGTTTTTTACGAAAACCTGACTGATATTTGTCAAAAATATCATTTATCTCTAAGAAAGTAGTAAGCTGCTCTGCTACCACTTTCTCTAGAATCTTAGCCATGAAAGGCAATTTAGATATAGGCCTATAATTCATGGGTTGCAATGGGTCTAAACTGGGCTTTTTAAGAACAGGTTCAACAATAGCATGTTTAAAAAAGTCAGGAACCACACCAGTTAAAAGAGAAGTATTGATCATTTCTACAACACAGGGGCCAATACTATCAAAAACCTGCTTAAACAGCATAGTTGGGAGAACATCACTGTGGCCATAAGAGGGCTTCAACTTATCTAGAAGAGTGGCAACATCATGTAATGTCACTAGTTTAAAGGAAAAACACGGATGGGAAAGAGCCAAAGTGCAAGCCTTGTATGCAGGAGGAGGTAAAATGCTAGCTCTGATATCCTTAATTTTCTCAACAAAGAAGTTAAGGAATACATTACTATTTGACAGAGAGAGCACCGCAATCGGAGAAACAGATGGCGAAACAATAGAATTAATGGTATCAAACAAAAATTTGGGGTTTTTCTTATTAGAGGATATTAGCTGAGAGAAGTAGTTAATTCTAGCACTTTTCAGGAGTTCATTTAGAGAAGCAGTTAATTCCCTAAGATAAAGTCTGTGAACTTCGAGATTAGTTGTTTTCCATAAGCGCTCTATTTTCCGACGTTTACTTCTACAGCTCTGAATAGATGCATTTATCCACGGGCAAGGCTTTTTAATAGAAACCATGTTTAATTTCATAGGAGCCACTTCATCTAAGATGGCTAAACATTGGCTATTAAAAGACTCAACATACACATTTACATCACTGCAACCCCTTAGCTGGCATGGATCAAACAAAATAGCAAACTTCCCAGCAACATCCTGGCTAATAACTCTCCTTTGCGCCTTAATTCTCAGAGGCGGGGGGTCCTGAGGTAAGTTCAGGTTAAAGAAAACACAACTATGATCACTCACATGTACATCCTCCACACACACATTTACTATCTCAAGACCTAATGAGAAAACAAGGTCCAGGGTGTGCCCCTTTAAGTGTGTAGGACCTGAGACATGTTGTGTAAAATTAAAAGAGTCAGTAATGGATAGGAGATCTGTAGCTGCAATACATGACATATCATCAATATGCAGATTAAAATCTCCAATAATTAATACTTTCTCCAACTTGATCATAGAGGTTAAAAAATCAGTAAAATCAGTAAGGAAGATACCTGCAGGACCAGGAGGGCGGTAAATTAACACACAATGAAATATGTTAACAGAACCGACCTTAATCATCTGTGACTCAAAAGAGGAGAAGGTTTCAGAGTGGATTCCTCTATCTGTCACGATACACAACAGCAAGGCCGCCGCCTCGGCGAGCCATTCGAGGTGTCCCAATCACTGAGCAACCTGCAGAGCAGAGCTCATTTAAATGTACAGCTTCCTTATCCTTTTGCCACGTTTCTGTAAGAAACATAAAATCCATCTTTTCCGTGGTGAAGAGATCGTTGATAGCATGCGCCTTATTAGTGATAGAACGAGCATTTAGCAGCGCTAAACGGAGCAATGATGGCAGACCGGTCTCCTTAATAGCAAGTTGTAGTGGCCGCAAACACCTGGTATAATCACGTGGTTTCCAGCGGTGCCGTGCGGCCAATCGCTGGTCAGGCAGGTCGGCCACAAACTGCCGTTTCCTAACTGCGTCTCCACCACCGACCCACGATGACCAAAGGGGATCTCGTCCAATGGGCAGGACGAGCTGAAGGCGACCCTGCGACGGCGCGCCCCCAGTACATATATCCCGGGGAAAAACTGGCAGCAGCCACCGCGGCCGCCACCCGCAGAGAAGCTTGGGCGCCCCCATCCACAAAGACAGCCTCATCCCGACCCGAAAGCCAGCTCTGCAACCCCTTCTCCTTCTTCTCTTCTTGGGATTTCCACGGCCCCGAAGCAAAAATCGGTAATCAAATAGGCTGGGTACACACACCAACGGGGGTGGAAAAGTTTGACTATAACTCTCCCAGCTGTTACACAGTCCTTCCATATACACTCCAATGTTCATCAGGGTGACACGATCGTATGTCTGAACAGCGGTGACACAGTGGTTTAAAGGCAAGGTTAATGTGACCATAAAAGAGACATACACAAACAAATAAAAACGACACAAATGTGACGCTGCAGCGGTCATGCCAAACAAAGGCGCCATCTTGCGATGCATCACATACGCAAGATGGCAAAAATGTCCAAGCTTTTGGCATCTCTCGCTGCATTAATGGCGTAATCTACCTCAACAGAAGCTGATAACGGTAGGCCTATCTCAACTATCTTAATTTACTAGCTTAATATTTCTCTTGTGGACCACATTATTGACAGTGAAAAAAATGAGAAGAATATATTTCTAATTAAACACTTTGTTTTTTTTCAAGGAACACGCTGACTTTCTGGGGACTTTCGCTTATTCACCGTATCCCTCAGAGTCTTGTGCTAATCACTCCACCCAAGTAGCAGTGCTTTGTGTAAAAATACCTCCAGTATTTGTGCTAAGCTAGGCTAGCAGTGGGTTACGGCACGCACGGAGATGAGAACGGTATGTATGGACTTATCTAACTCTGGGGGATACGGGGAATAAGCGAAAGTCCCTAAAAGTCGGCGTGTTCCTTTAAGTCGACGATTGAAGCTACTTTTGATTTTCTCAGATGACTGATTTGTGCTGTGTTCGGACCTAAAGACTGTTATTAGGCTTATATCATTTTAGCGAAAGTATTATTATTATTAATAATTTGTAATTGTATTGTTTTTGGTGTTATTGGTGTCATTAAATATTTTGTTAATGTGCTATGGAAACAAAACAAAATGCTGATGAACAACAATGCCGTTTTCATCTTGGCTTAAACAACAACTGTATAATATGCGTCTCTTTTCAACAAGCACTCTTTACAATTTGTGAATATATCACCTAGCAATTCTATTTTGATGTGGGATGTAGTTTTGTAGTCGTTTTTAAAAACATTTTTGTTGAGGAGTCCTCAATACGCGAGTGTCGGTGTCGCAAGTGTGGTTATGTGATGTCATTATGAAATTAGGGATGGCAAATTAATTGTAAGCCCTAATAATCATTTAATAATAATAATAGCCTTAAAATAATATTAACATTTAATACAGTAATGGGAAAACGAGCCAATTATCGTCTTGATACTATCGTCTATCGGCACAACCCTAACCGGAAGGTCGCCGCTTGGCATGAACATGACTCACAAAAACATGGAAGCTGTACTTTGTTTGAGATTCCTCCGATGGCAGAAAAACCCCTTTAGGAGTTTATGTACAGGTCAGGGGGAGTCTCCAATTACAATCATTTTTAGACAATAAACAAAAGTTTACAGCCTATATGGCTTTACGCACATCTGAAGTAAAACACGATCACACACAAATAAAAGAAGATCTCGAGATGTTTTGCTGTGTGTTTCTGCTCACCTTGCAGCTCTGAGAGACTCGAGGAATCCACTGGTCAGATTCGCCATCTTTACTTTTGTGTTTCTCAGCGAAGAAGGAATAAACTTTGTCCTCGTATTGGCCTTTCCCGGAGATCAGCTTCAAGTACTTCAGCTCTAAATGAAACGAAATGAAAAACGACACGTTTCAGAATGAAACTCATTTCGGTGAGAAAGTGAAAGGCTCACTGTGGCAATGAAACAGTTCAGATATCAGTAGTATTGGGTTTAATCTGATTTCTCACCCATTTGAGTCGGCTGAGACCAAATGTTGTGATTTTTGTTCCGGTTTACTTTGTACAATCCCATTTCAGACTTGGTGAAGTACAGCATATCACCTGAAAGGTAAAATAAAGACACATGGACGTCACGTGTAGGACGTGATAAAAGCAAATAATGCATTATTGTCGCTAGTCAATCATATTGACCTTAGTCAAGTCAAGTCAAGTCAAGTCAAGTTTATTTGTATAGCGCTTTTCACAATATAGATTGCATCAAAGCAGCTTCACAGTATTAAATTAAAATAATACAACAAAGTTTGTTTCAAGAGGAATTTATTGATTGATAAAATTAAATTAAATATCCCCAAAATATCCCCAACTGAGCAAGCCAAAGGCAACAGTGGCAAGGAACCGAAAAACTCCATCAAGTGACCTAATGGTGTCCTAAAAGTCAGGGTAATGTCATATTTAATTTTTACCAGAATGAAAACGAGGCTTACAGTTTGTACTGTTGTTTAACAACATGCCATTTGTTCTGCTGGAAAAACATCTTTCCACAAAACGTTCAGTAGACAAAAATTCCTTAAAACCAGTTTGAAAGTTGAGAGTTGCGTGAAAGTGATCTTGGACCGTTATACAGCACATGTTACTCTAAGTCTAAACTTCATTTTCATCCACATAAAATGTAATATGGTGTCCACCCAGACTCCTTGGGCACATAGTGATGTGAACAAACCCAAAAATTATCCAATATTTACTCACTGTCGTCAAGTCATATATATATATATATATATATATATATATATATATATATATATATATATATATATATATATATAAAATATAATATAATTTTTTTTTTTTAAACAATCTAAATCTCATTTAATACAGTTGTAATTTTTCAGTGTAAATGAATTCATTTGATTAGTAACAGCCATATAGTGTCCTATTATTCTAATTGAATTTAATGATCAGATTTAAGAATTTGAAATGAAAGATGGAGCATACATTTAATAAAATTAGGGGGAAAATGCCCTTTATAAAGGTTTAAAAAAAATATTCTGATAAGAGTGTTTTCCAACAGTGATGTAATGAAACAGTGACAATTTAAGTTCGAAGGGAGTAAAGCCTCTGCTTAGGTTATTAAGGCTATACATTTTGCCAAAGAAGAACTGTTATTTTAAATACATTTTTATTTTGAAGCAGCCTACTTCAGTGTGATATGTTACCATATCATCATGCTTAACACTGAGAATTTGAATAATTGTAATGTGATGATCAGGTGCAGATTATCTAAATCAGAGAATATCATGTTTGAGTCAAGTCAAGTCAAGTTTATTTGTATAGCGCTTTTCACAATACAGATTGTATCAAAGCAGCTTCACAGTATTAAATTAAAATAATACAACAAAGTTTGTTTCAAGAGGAATTTATTGATTGATAAAATTAAATTAAATATCCCCAAAATATCCCCAACTGAGCAAGCCAAAGGCAACAGTGGCAAGGAACCGAAAAACTCCATCAAGTGACCTAATGGTGTCCTAAAACTCCATCAGGTGACCTAATGGAGAAAAAAAAAACCTTGGGAGAACCCAGGCTCAGTCGGGGGCCAGTTCTCCTCTGGCATTGGATAGAGGCCGGATTGTAGTTTGAACTGTAGG
This sequence comes from Leuciscus idus, assembly GCA_021554675.1. Taxonomy (NCBI): domain Eukaryota; kingdom Metazoa; phylum Chordata; class Actinopteri; order Cypriniformes; family Leuciscidae; genus Leuciscus; species Leuciscus idus. Next base: position 16,384,488 of record CM038634.1, read on the forward strand.
ATTATATGAATGCCTGGCTGAAGAGATGCGACTTTAATCTAGTTTTAAACTGGGAGAGCGAGTCTGAGCAACGAACAGTATCAGGAAGACTATTCCAGAGTTTTGGAGCCAAATGTGAAAATGCTCTCCCTCCTTTGGTGGTTCTGGATATCCTAGGTATGACCAAAAGCCTTGAATTTAGTGATCTTAAAGAGCACTATGGATTATAGGGCGATAGAAGATCCGTTAAATAGACTGGAGCTAAGCCGTTTAGGGCTTTATAAGTCAGTAGCAATACCTTGTAATTAATACGGAACTTTATAGGTAACCAATGCAGTGATGATAAAATCGGTGTTATATGATCATATTTTCTTGATCTCGTAAGAACTCTAGCGGCGGCATTTTGGACTAACTGTAGCTTGTTTATTGAGGATGCAGGACAACCAGCTAATAAAGCATTACAGTAATCCAGTCTCGAGGTCATGAATGCATGAACTAACTTTTCTGCATCAGAAACTGATAGCATATTACGTAGCTTAGCAATGTTTCTAAGGTGGAAAAAGGCTGTTTTTGTAACATATGAAATATGATTTTCAAAAGACAGGTTGCAATCGAGTATAACACCCTGGGCCCGTATTCATAAAGATTCTAAGAATCCTCTAAGAAAACTCTTAATTTAGCTTAAAAACTTTTACGTAGGAGTCTTAGCTTAAAAGCGATTCGGGACCGATCTGAGAGAAACTCTGAGTAAGGAAAAGACAAAAACTTTCATCTTAGTAAGGAGGCGGGGTTGACCCCGTTGCTATGTATGACACAATCTTTTGAAGACTGTGATTGGTTGGTTGTCCAAGAAGAAAAAAAAAAAAAGTGATTTTAAGTATAGGGTCTATTCTAAGCCTTCACTTTGAAATTACATGCGTAATTTTTCCTATTTGACCGTTCTCTCACACACACACACACACACATTATATAAGTGTATATAAATCCTTTTTTTTTTTTTTTACCATGCTGTTAATTTGATTGGCTTAGAATGATAAAAATTGTTCCACTCTTTCCAATTCCACTGATTGCTGGCATGTCTATTTAAGTGGTGGTTTGAATGTTGGTTTTAATGTATCAAACATGGAATTTTCCCAGTTGCCAAATATCGTAATGTAGTGATTACTTTCATTTCTGGCGCTATGGCATTTCTGTGCTGTGTCGGAGATGTTAGCGTGTCTCTAATAAGATCAGTCACAAACATGATCCCTGCACGATCTAATCTATAGCGTCTTATTAACTCACTGTTATTCATTGTCTGCAACACATTTCTTCTCCCTATTCGTCTTTCTGCCATTTTCTCCTTCGCTAAAGAAACTCTTAAGCCTCTTAAAAGTCCTCGTCCGTGCTCCTAACAATTTTGACCTTAAGACCTCTTTTAAGGGTTAAGATGCTTTCTGAATGACTTTTTTCTTTACAAGGATTTTTTCTTTAATTTTAAGAGTAAACGCCCACATTTCTAAGAATTTTCTTAGAATTTTGTCACTAGGAGCTACTCTTTGCATTAAGATTCTTTATGAATACGGGCCCAGGTCTTTTACTGTAGAGGATAAAGTAACAGGACATCCTATGATGTTAAAGTTGTATTGTGCGAGGTTTTGTGGGCGTTTTTTTGAACCGATAAGTATTACCTCTGTCTTGTCTGGATTTAATAAAAGAAAATTACGCGTCATCCAATCTTTTATATCTTTAACACACTCTGTCAATTTGGAAAATGTAGCGTTTTCATCCGGCCGTGATGAAATATATATTTGAGTGTCATCAGCATAACAATGGAAACTAATTCCATGTTTCCTTATAATATTTCCAAGTGGCATCATATATATTGAAAATAACAGAGGGCCTAATACAGATCCCTGCGGCACTCCATAGTTTACTGGAGTTATGATCGATTTTTCTCCATTTAAATAGACAAAATGGTAGCGGTCAGATAGGTATGATTTGAACCAGCTTAGTGCTTGTCCTTGAACACCAGTATAATTTTGTAGTCGATCTAAGAGTATTGTGTGATCTATAGTATCGAACGCAGCACTAAGATCAAGTAAAACTAGTATTGAGATACAGCCTTGGTCAGAAGCTAAAAGTAAATAATTTGTGATTTTAACGAGCGCAGTTTCAGTGCTATGATGCGGTCTGAATCCAGACTGAAACTTTTCATAGATATCATTTTGTTGCAAGAAAGAGCCCAGTTGAGCGGACACCACTTTTTCTAATATTTTAGACATAAATGGAAGATTTGAAATGGGTCTATAATTTGCTAGATTATTATGATCTAATTGTGGTTTCTTAATGAGAGGTTTTATAACTGCCAGTTTAAATGTTCTTGGAACATGACCTAAAGATAAAGACGAGTTAATAATATTGAGGAGAGGCTCTTCCACTACAGGTAACACTTCTTTCAGTAGTTTAGTTGGTATAGGATCTAATAAACATGTTGTTGTTTTAGATGAAGTGATAAGTTTATTTAACTCTTTTTGTTCTATAGTTGTAAAGCACTGTAATTGTTCTTTCGGGGTGATAATTGAAGCTGAATTATAAGGCGCGATTGAAGATTGAACGTTTATAATTGTGGTTCTGATGCTTTCTATTTTCTCAGTGAAGAAGTTCATGAAATCATTACTACTGAACTGTAACGGGATATTTTGTTCAGGTGACGTCTGTTTATTTGTTAGTCTAGCCACGGTGTTAAATAGAAACCTTGGATTGTTTTGGTTGTTTTCTATTAGTTTGCGGAGGTGCTCAGCCCTGGCAGCTTTTAGGGCCTTTTTATAACGTGACATACTGTCTTTCCACGCGATTCTAAAGACCTCTAAACAAGTTTGAGCGGTTGGCGGGTGGATGATTTATTTTTAACAGCAGATTAAGGTGAAGTTAGCGCACGAGCCCTAGAGCCCCCTTTAAAGTTACAACATCCTTTGTTCAATTTGCACTCTGACAAAGGGTTGGAGCTCTTGATTTTGAACTCTCAAAGTGCTCTAGATTAATGAATTTATCTTTCAAATCTACAAAATTGTCTTCCAGGGGGCCATTCCCCCGGACCCCCCTAGACATAACACGGCCCACCAATGCAAATACAGTGGGATAGACCTTCCAAAATTAAAAATCGAACTATCTTACTATTAAAATACAATCAGTAAATCATGATTGTGGTTTTACCACCCGCGGTTTGAGCCAGGAAAAACCCTGGAATGTCTTTTAGAACTTTTCAAATTAAAAGCTCTCAATTCATCTCAAAATAAAACATTGCTGCAAAAACGTTCTCGTACTTTTATTCTGAAGTCAAAATCACTAAAGACGAAGGTTCAGATCTTCATGACAGATCTATTTCAGAACCAGCCACTATCAAAATAATCGGGCTGCGTGCGCGGGCCAGATACTGCTGCTGGTGGGCCAGTTTTGGCCTGCGGGCCGGCCGCCTGTTGCTGACCCCTGGTTTATAGATTTATATATGTTGGAAAGAGTTTCTGATGTTTTGTTTTTTTGTTTTGTTTTTTTGTTTGATTATTAATACATCATATCCTTCCCTAGGTATTTTGCAAATATGATCTCCCCTTTACTTTCTGTAACTCATCAGTTCTAGGCAGCTGGGACAGTTACAATTAGTGGCACCAAAACTGCAACTCAAACTAATGCAAGCTTACTACGTACATGAATACAAACGCATACACCAATACTCAAAACTGTGTGCAATACTCACCATCAAGTAATGATGGCTCATTAATAACTGGCTCATAATTTTCAAATTTGAAGCAGCAAATCAGGGAATAACTGGAGGTCTGGAACAAAACAGATCAGACTCAGCTTCATATGTTCACACCAGTTCCAAAAGCGTACAGTAAAAACAGGACATACCAAGTAACAGCACTTTGTATTTCCATTAGCAGATCCGCAGAAAATCAGATTTCCATCAGCGTTCTGACTGAGCAGAGAGAGCCTGTACGGACACTTCTGAAAAATCAAGTTCAACAGCCGTTAGTGAACTTTAATGGGACAAAAAATACCAGAAGCTCCTGAAACAACATTGATAATGTTTATGCTAATGTTTGATTAAACACTGCATTGTCAGCATATGTGTGTGTGTGTGTGTGTGTGTGTGTGTGTGTGTGTGTGTGTGTGTGTGTGTGTGTGTGTGTGTTTGTGTGTGTGTGTGTGTGTGACTTACTGATAAAGTTTCACAGAAATATATAGACTTCGATTTTAACTCAAGATATTTATAGAAATGTTTTCATCTTGTGCAGCCAAATGAAGAGGAGAAAACACTTTTTTGTTTGTTTTGTTAAGTCATGTTTACATTTAAACCAGTAAAACTGGTTTTAAAACAAAAAATGTAATAAGCAGATTGGTAAATACCGGAGTCAGTAAAGTTTGATACTCTAGGAAGTCTGAATATCAAAAATCTTGCATTAACATTTTCCTTAAACTCTCTTCTTAATACTTACTGAATTGTCTGAATCTTCACTTTCATCATTACAGAGACTCACATTTACCTAAACAAGGATACAAACAGATATCAAGTCTATTACTGTAAACATATCATATTACTAGACAAACATAACCTTCAATCTTTCTAATCATGTTACTCAAGCCATAAACTCTTAATGAGAAAAAGGATTTGAATGTATATCAATGTTTCAAATGATTTGCATCACAGCAGTTACATGTGGTTTTGCATTATCGTTTCAAGTAAAATACCAGTTTGAGTTTGAGGTCTTGTGCTGGTGTGATGGAATAAAGGGTCTCGTTTCTTCCAACCCAGATGATTTTGCTACCAGAGGTGCCGACCAGCTTAACCAAATCACTATGGTGGTTTTCAAATGAAGACCTGGTTATACCTGAAAGAGAGAGAAAAACTGAAGATATAATATCCAAAAAGTGTTCGTCCAGTTTAATAATGCACAACACCAGCTCTGGGTTGCGTTTCCCAAAAGCATCATTAGCCAACCAATGTGGTCGCAAGTTCAGTCGAGTTCGTATCAAAGTTGGGTCCGCACAACTCCACATAGTTGGAAACAAAAGAAATCTGTCAGCGTTTGTTTCATCTTCTCCCTTATTCAGCCTTTTAAATTGCGTGCGGTAGTCGGATCCCTGTCACGTGACAACGGAGCGCAGTGAAAGGGAGTGGGAGTGATTGACAGCTAATATTAACCGATCTTAAATCTGCTTTAAAGTTTCATCTTCTGTCTATCGGATTCAAATCACAGTCTGCTCATTCAGTGGTAAGAAATTTAATTGTTGGTTTTATTTATATTGTTGTCCATTTATCGAACTTCCATGCCTCTTATATAGTAAAATATTACTATGTACTAATTTACTAATGCTCAGACACACTCGGTCTCTCTCGCACACTATCGCTCGCGGAGGTCGCTTCGCTTATGTCCAGTCCTGCGCCTCATAGCTCTGCTCCGCACCGCGCTCAACTCAACTTATACTCAAAAATCTCTGCGTCTTATTGAGTGGCGTAATAGTCGCGTGACACAACGAATCAATAATGAAATTCATAATCAATTCTTTTAATAATCGATTTTAATCGATTCGTTGTTGCAGCCCTAGACAGGGTCACAGAGCATTTTCTTGAAAAGGAACGTAGGGCAGAATTTACGTATAAATAAATGGACAATTTTTACGATGTAGGCCGAAAATGAGCTTCCCCTCTTTGAAAGACCAGCAGTCTGCAGCAGCACTGGTCACAAACTACCTTGTAACCAATCAGGTCAACGTGTGATCGTCAACAAGTGAATCTCTGATCTGAGTGAGTGAGTGGAGGCGGGGCTCATTTGCATATTCATAACACCGCAAATACTAAATTAGGCACAGGTGTAGTTATAAAGTCAGAATTGCAAGATATAAACTCGCAATTCTGACTTTAACGCAATTGAGAGTTTATATTCTTTATCCAAATTCTGAGATGTAAATAAGTCGCACTTAGCTTTTGAATTGTTTTATTCCGTGACGGAAACAAGCATCCGTATTAATGTGCCTAAGTTCCACTGGCTTTTGAACCGATCATCTCTTCCTCTTTACTACTAGTAGTTACAGCGTTAAATAAACATGAATCAACATCAGTAAGAATGTTGAAAGATACAGAACAACTTACTGAAATCAATCACGTCTCAAGTAATCAGTGTTTCAATCGCAGAGAAACGACAATAAAACATCTGTAAACTATGTCACATTTACCTCAGAAAAGCCATTCAATGACCATAGCATAGTAAGCTAGAAACATTTATTTAGAGAGGAGCATTTTGCTATAGGCACTAACACTTTACAATAAGGTCCCATTAGTTAACGTTAGTTAAAACATTAACTAACAATTAACAATTTAATAGTTCAAGAAGTTCAATGTTAGCTGAGGTTCATTAAATAATATTAACAATCTTAAATAACATTAATATTACCAAATGTGGTGACCAAAGTCATTATCTCTCTAAAGAAAATAAATTATTTGGTCATTAATGTTTCATTTTCTTATTTTTTAAAGGGATACTTCAGGATTTATACGGAATATTTTTACATTTACATTTACATTTAGTCATTTAGCAGACGCTTTTATCCAAAGCGACTTACAGATTAGGACTAAATTAAGCGAGTCATCATGAAGAGGCAAAAACAACGCAAGTAGTGCTCAAAAAACAAAGTTCAGGCATTATTCAGAGTAGCATAAACCCGACAAGTGAGGTTTTAAAGGGAAGGGGAAGGGATTTTTTTTAAATTTTTTTTATAAGGTTAAGTGCTCACGGAAGAGATGGGTTTTCAGCTGTCTTTTGAATGTTGTCAGGGATTCTGCATTCCGGATGAGGGTGGGGAGAGCGTTCCACCAGCATGGAACTGTGAATGAGAATGTTCTGGAAAGTGATTTTGTGGCTTTCTGTGATGGAACCACGAGACGTCGCTCTTTGACCGATCGTAGGCTTCTCATTAAAAATATTTTTACTGAAAATAATTTCACATTTCTTCTACATAAATGACCTATTTTAAATACACATTCATCTTTCCAGAGGTGAAGTATCCCTTTAACATTTGTTTTTGGGGTGACATAATTCAGACATGTTCCTGACAGATTCAGCCACAAAACCACTCACACTTTTGATTCAACGCTTAAAATGAACATAATCTTCTCTGAACTATTCGCTGTAATTTTGTGCAACCATTTATTGAGTTTTAATAATTAAGTCAATTGCACTTCCATCAATGTTGATCCTCTTTCATTAGTGTTAAATCCATGGGTCCTAATGAACTGATTATTTTGAATGATTTAGTGGAACTGATTCACAAAGCATTTTTTAATGACTGGACTGAGAAATCTTCTTTCTAAGCTATCTACTGTAGCCTATTGAATCAATAATAATAATAATATGTTTATTTTCTATAGCGCCTTTCAAGAACCCAAGGTCGCTTCACAATGCAGTACAAATAGCAAACAAACAGCAAGCAAACAGATGCAAGGCCATCTGCTTATAACGGACAAACAGATGGAAACAAGCATACACTAATTGACATGAATCAAAGAAAAACATATTGTACTATTTATCAAAATATAAAATTACGACAAAGTATGTAGCAAATAGAGCTGAGAAAGTGGAGAACAGAGAAAACAGTGTTGAGGATGATTTAATGGGCAAGCTTGAAAATATGAGTTTTAAGTTGTTTTTTGAAGGTCCGGATGTTGTCGGTCGCACGAAGAATCGGGGGCAGCTTATTCCATAGCTTGGGGCCAACAACACTAAAAGCCCTACCGCCCACCGTAGAGAGTCTGACCCGGGGTACCACGAGTAGGTTTTCAGTGCTAGACCTAAGGGCCCGAGTTGGAACATATGGCTGTACCAAATCAACAAGGTATTTGGGTGCCGGGCCATGTAAGGCTTTATATACTAGGACTAACAGTTTGAATTGGATGCGGTTTATGACAGGAAGCCAGTGCAGTTGGTGAAGGATAGGAGTGATATGGGCAGATTTTTTATTATATGTGAGGGCTCGTGCAGCAGAGTTTTGTACCATTTGAAGGCGATGTATTGCTTTGGTGGGTAGTCCGCTGTATAATGAATTACAGAAGTCCAATCTGGAAGTTATGAAAGCATGAATAACAGTTTCCGCATCTATAAAGGTAAGAGAGGGGCGAATACGAACAATATTCCGCAGGTGAAAGAAGCATGATTTGACAGTCTGACTAATGTGTGAGTGAAAGCAGAGCGTGGGGTCGAACAAAACTCCCAGATTCCGTACAGTTTTTGAAGGCCTAATCTCAATACCATCTATATCAATAAAAATGTCATGTCTGGGTGAGCTCTGTGATCTAGGGTTAATCAACAGGATTTCGGTTTTACCAGCATTAAGCTGTAAAAAATTAGAGGACATCCATGTTTTAAGTTCGTGGAGGCAGGAGATAACTGAAGAGGGTGGAAAAGATGAGTTGGGATTGATCGTGAAGTAGATTTGAACATCATCAGCGTAGCTATGAAAATTGAGACCATGCTGTCTGATGATCTGGCCTAACGGTAGCAAGTAGATTAGAAATAGAAGCGGACCAAGTACAGAGCCTTGGGGCACACCGTGAGAAACAGGCACAGAGCGTGAGCAATTCTTACCTATCTTAACAAATTGTTGTCTATCACATAGATACGAGGTCAACCACTGAAGTGCCGCACCCGTGATGCCTATTGCAGACAATCGTGAGATAAGTGTTGAGTGGCACACAGTGTCAAATGCTGCACTGAGGTCAAGTAGAACCAGGATACTATGTGCACCCGAATCAGAAGCCAGAAGGAGATCATTTAGTACTTTTAGAAGAGCTGTTTCTGTGCTGTGGTATGTACGGAAACCAGATTGAAGGGGTTCAAAGAGATTATGTCTCTCTAAGTGTGATTGCAGTTGTGCCACAACTACCTTTTCAAGTAGCTTGCCAACGAAAGCGAGGTTTGATATTGGTCTATAATTGCTATGAGTGGCGTTGTCGAGGCCGGGCTTCTTGAGGATTGGAGTAATGGCCGCTACTTTCAGATTAAGCGGAACAGTGGCAGTGGCAAGAGACCTGTTAATAAGGTGGGTAATAGGTTGAATGAGTAAAGACAAATGAGTTTTTAAAAGGTGTGTTGGAATAGGATCAAGTGTACAGGAGGTAGAATTTGATTTGTTAATCATTTTTTCAACCACAGATGTATTAGTGAGTGAAAAAGTGTCTAGCGGACAACCAATCAAATATGGAGTTGAAGGGGTAGCGGCAGTAGAAGAAAACGACTGATAAATGTCGTCAATTTTTTGTAGGAAAAAAGACTGAAAACTTTCACAAAGATCAGCAGAACCAGTAAGAGCTACGGTGGACGGTTTGACCAGTTTATTTATTTCTGTGAAAAGAGCTTTAGGTTTGCATTTAGCTTTGTTAATAACAGTAGAGAGATAGTTAGAGCGTGCGATGTTAAGTGCTTCTTTGTATTTCACTACTGAATCAGAAAAGGCTATGGCATGGACAAGAAGGGAGGATTTGTTGTGGAGTCTTTCAAGACGCCTACATTGAGTTTTCAGAACTCTGAGCTCAGGGGTAAACCAAGGAGAGGAATGAGTAGACGGAACAGTTCTAGTTATTAAAGGAGCAAGCTCATCCAATACATCACCAGTCGATTTATCATAGGTAGAAATTATCTCATCAGGACACAGCAGATTGAGTGAGGAAGGAAGAGCAGAAACAGCAATGGCAGCGGAGAAATTTTCAACAGTTATAGTTTTCAGATTTCGGTAGGATATAATAGTGTTAGTTATAGGTTTTACAATGGGGAGTGAGAAATCAAAGAGAATTAGTTTATGATCAGAGATGCCCAGATTATGACCCTGAACATGCACATTGTCAATACCAACAGTACAGAGCAGATCAAGAGTATGAGAGTGAGAATGTGTTGGGAAATCGATATGCTGAGATACTTCAAAATAATCCAGAACAGACAAAAAGTCTTTTGCAGCAGTACAATCAGAATCAACATGTATGTTAAAGTCACCAAGCATCATTATTCTATCATGCCGGGCAAAAGCGAGAGTGAGAAGTTCAGTCAGATCAGAGCAGAAGTTTGGGTTGTTTCTAGGGGGTCTATAAATCAATAGAATCAGAAGCGGAGCGGGGCCAGCAAGTTGAAGTGAAAGACATTCAAAACTTGGAACATCAAGAATGTCATATTTAGTCACTTTGTAATTGTTCTTAAAGACCACTGCCAGACCACCACCTCTACCACTAAGTCGAGGTTTTGTCAGATAACTATATCCAGCTGGGGTTAAAAGGTTCAGCTCAATGAAATCGTCAGGTGTTTGCCAGGTTTCAGTCAGAAAGAGTAAATCCAGGTCTCTCTCAGTTGTAACTTCATTCAGTAGTGTACCCTTGCCAGTCAGGGAACGAGTGTTCAAAAGTGCGCAGTTGTGTCGATGGGGAACATGCGACGAGTAGGTCACATCTTTGGATAGGGTTTTGAGAGTCCTGGTGCGGTGGAGAGTCACATCATTACTATGGTAACGCTCCGATCTCGGCGACAGTATCACAGGTATTGAGAGACAGGAGTCGTAGTTATAAAGCCATCTACGTTTAGCAGACCGATGGATATAACGTGTACGACGTGCAATTCCGAGAGTAGTACACAAATCAAACGTGGAGGATTCCAGACGGATTAGATGATTTAAGTTATGCAGTTGCAATGAAGTATAGTTTACAGGGCTCGCAAAATCGCCTGCCCGACGTCCCGGGGCTATATTGTTTTCCATTCGGGCTACCAAAATGTATAACCGGCCTGCCCGACGGGCTATCTGAAATACTGTTCGCTTCAGTCTTGTTATAATCAGATTCAGCGCGTTCTTCATCTTCAATCCGCAGTGGCTCCGAGCAGAGCGCACGTCAGAAACAGAGGACAGTGTGTGTGTGTGTGTGTGTGTGTGTGTGTGTGTGTTCATCTGAGTCTCATTGGTCTGTCAATGTCAGAATATTTGAGATGACCAATCAAATCAAAGTAGGCGGCCTTTATATACACAGAAGCTTCTGAGCGCGAATTTGAGCAGAGCGACTCGCTTCAGTTTACGGTCAAGTGCGAGATAAGATGTAAGTAGCTAAACTAAACATTTCATATTTGACAGTTTTTTAGGTCATAAATGTGAAACGAATGACAAAAATTATCAGACAAACGAATATACTTTTGTCGAATTTCGCCATTTTGAACTGAAAATAGGCCTATGTTGTAACGTGACTAATAATTAGTTTGCTGTCATTGTGAGGGAACATTAACAGAGCATTAACAAAGCCGTTTTCATGTTGGCAACAAGATTAATAATGAATGTGTACATGTTGAGAATTAATATACAATTTGTAGCCTTCAGTAAATTAAAAAAGTTCAGCTTTAGGAGGGGAAGAGACAGGGCAAGATGAAGAGACTGAGAGAAAAAGAAAGAGTGATGGATAAGAAGTGAGAGCAGGTATTGACAAATAATCTAGGCTACTGCCCAATGACATTGTTTTAAGCTATTTCTTATCCTTTTTTGTCCTTAAAATGGACATATCAGAGAAATACAAAAATTTAACCCCCTAATAACCTTAAATGCAGGACCTCTTTGATTATAAAGCCCTGTCTACGGCCCTGTATTAGGAATAAGATCAATAATGAATGTGTACTGTGAATGAATTTAATAAACTTAGGCTACCTAACTTTCCTAGTAGCTTTCAGTAAATTAATGCGTCTGAGAAAATGATTAATAAATCAACCTATCAGATGACCCTATGTTTACTTCACTGACAGACAAAAATGAAAAGCCTATATCAGTCAAAGCTCAGCTTTAGGAGGGGAAGACAAAGAGAATAGGAGTGTGATGCTGATGAGGAGAGAAAAATAATCAGCTGGCCACTTACATGGTTTTAAAGCTATTGTTATCCTTTTTTTTTTGGCCTTCAAAACATCTTAAAATGCACATATGTAGATCAGAGAAATCAAAATTTTCTCAAACCCCCCTGACTGAGTATGAGTGAGTATTAGACCCTAAACTAAAGTGTTACTTTTTTTTTTTTTCATACCCTCATTGGGGGCTGAGCCACAGACATGACTGATTCATGTTCCATACTTGTCACACACATTTCAGTTCAGTTAGAACCAGATGCATAATTGTTGATATTTTGTGTTTTGAAAAAGTTTTTGATTCATTGTTTTGACTCCTAACCAATTTTCTACATTGAAAATTGTCTTTTTATCTGGGCTAGTAAAATTCATTTCGGGCTACCAAAATCTGAAGAGTGCCTGCCCGAAGGGCTACCAGCGATTTTGAAATTTTGCGAGCCCTGGTTTAAATCCATTCCGTGAATGAGAAGCAGAACAAGGCCAGCAAAGCCCAGGGCCAGCAGTCTCAATGCCGGAGAGTTATTAATGGCAAAGTACATCTCTTTGCAGTTTAAGACAGCACTCACAGAAAGCCGAATGGCCACCCACGTTACTACAACACCACGTTAGCCAAACCCAGCTGATGTTAAGTGTAATCCACTAAACTAAGCTAAGCAGCTCGCTAAACAAGTTAAAATTTGCCTACCTGCTGCAGCAGATGTTATGGGACTCACAGATATGCACGAGGCTGACTCCAGCTCCTTTTTCGCCAGCTCCTTATTCGTCTAACTATTCGTTCCACCTTAAAAAATGTTGGATGGTTGTTAACCCCTCCCCCTCGGTGCTTTTGGCCGTATTTCTTAAAGGAACAGTTGTATGTGAATTACAAGCCTGTGGATCGGGCAGCATTTTTCATTTAACAGTGAAAATAAATAGCCTACTCCTGAAAAGATTATCTTGTCTGCCTCTATAAATGGTGTAAGCTATGTGGTAAATTATTATTTTGTAATTACTAAATGTTTTTTTTTTAAAGTATGGAGAAACGTGACATTATGTTTCCAACTGAGATTTAATTTAAGTTAATTTAATGCAAGATTTCATTTAAGAATGGAATTATCTATACCTCTACCTGCTTGTTTTTTTGAGAACTTGTGAAACACTAAAGTAATGACACCTCCAGTATGCTTCGTCGGCACACAAAGTTGCATGGGGAGGAATGTTCTGGGTACCATATTTCAATAATAACACATCAGAAAATGTTGTAATGCAAGATTTCATTTAAGAATGAATTCATCTATGCCTCTACGTTCCTGTTTTTTTGAGAACTTGTGAAATACTAAAGTAATGGCATCTCCAGTATGCTTTGTCCAGTATACACACACACACACACACACACACACACCCACCCACCCACACACATATATATATATGTATATGTATGTATGTATATGTGTGTATGTATGTATGTGTATATGTATATGTGTATATATTAGAGGTGGGCATAGATTATTTTTTTTAATCTAGATTAATCTAGATTAATTTTGAAATTAATCTAGATTAATCTAGATTAAAATGGCTCATTTGAATTCTGCCGAAGGCATTCAGAATATGTGTGCTACCCAAATAATGACTATAAAAGTAACGGTACGTTCACACGGGGCGTCAGCGTCTACGCTTCCCATTGACTTTGAATGGGTGACGTCAAAGCGTTGCCGAAAAGAATTGTGGATCCGTCGGCGGCGCTTCACTGGCGTTGCTCGCGGCAGAAGTTGAGAATTTTTCAACTTCTGCCGCGAGCAACGCCAGTGAAGCGCCGCAGACGGAAGCGTCAGCCAATCAGGATCGCTCTATGCAAATACAGTAGCCAGGCGGTAGCCAATCACGTTCATCACGTTCATCCTGTTCAAGAGCAGCAAACTGAGGATCAATTTTAAAATGGAGGAGAAACGAATTATTGCGGTGGGCAATCACCCGGTCCTTTATGACCAATCACTTTTTATGTACCACTTTTTATATACTTTTTATGTCCATGTTGAATGACAATGAAGCTTGTTGTTGAGTTCCTGTCTAATTTCATTGGCTGACGCTGCTATGACCATGGTGCGTCAGTGCCAAACTTCAGCCACGCCTTCCGTCAAGCGTTGACGCTGTGTGTGAACGTACCGTAAGTCTTTGAGAATGGGTTTCTCAAGCCAGGTGGCGCATTAGACCAGGGGCTCATCTCCTGTTTCCAAAATGCATCACAAACTGCTTGACTGTAAAAGGTTACTACTGTACTGTTACCGTCCATATATAGGCAACATTAGGTAGGCCTATGTTATTATCAACTACTATAGGCTATCAATTAGGGATGGGCGATATGGCCTAAAATCTATAGGCCTATTGTGATATACATTGCAGCCTCTTGCGATAACGATATACAGTATATTATAATAAAACCATTTCAGAACAGATTACACAGACCCATGCTAAACAACTGCTAAATGTATTTTTTTTTTAAAGGGTGTATGTAGTTTTGAGAACATATATTGTGCAAAACTGTAAGTATACAACATAATTTTGCAGATAAATAAAATGTAAGTACACTAGCTGCAGAGACTTAAGTAGGTATAATGTTTATTATGGCTTGGAGCTTATGAAACCCCAAATTTAAAATTAGAATATTGTCTAACTGATGTCTTTTCAGTTAAAAAGAAACACAACAACGATTCTTAAAATCGAGATTATGTGCTACACCACTAAGATATATTGGAATGGGAATAATACGCGCGCGCTGGTACTCAGTGATATCATGTTTCGTTTTGAATTTGAGGTGGTCGAACGGATTAGTCGTGTGTTAACTTACCGAACTGTTACCCCACACACTCTGTATATAGTTTGCTGCTGCTCGTCTGACGGCTTAAACCCGAACCAAGTCCAAATAATGGATGTTGCACCGATCTTTTTCACCAGCTTTCACTTTCAGCCGCGTTTACTTAAGATGACGACGACGAATATGCGTTGCAGCCGGGTTTACCTCGCGGCCGCGTCATCATAGCTTGTGTAGTATAGAGCCATCTCCCAACCCAACTTGGAGAATAGATTAACGGCGATCTTTTTTTTATCGCGCGATAAGAGTCTCGCGTTAACGCAGCACGTTAACGCCGATAACGGCCCACCACTAGTATATATGTGTATATGTGCATATATGTGTGTGTATATGTGTATATACAGTATATGTATGTGTGTATGTGCGTGTATGTGTGTATATGTATGTATGTATGTATATGTGTATATATGTGTATATGTGCATATATGTGTGTGTATATGTGTATATACAGTATATTGTCGTATAATATCAAGAAAATGCAATTACCTGCCTCCTTATTTATTATAGATGCCTTTTTGTTACACATATTTAGCCAATGTATTGGATATAATGCGTTGCATTCAATGTTGTTATTTAATTTGTTTGTAAAAGATGGCTTATATTGTTTTGGCATAGATGTACAGTAAATGGTTATGTGTGAATATGTGACTGTGCTAACCCATGTTGAGAGGAGCAGAAAAGTGTGATTATGTGTGTGCGCTAGAGGACTCCTACAACTTTAAATGAACTCAGCCATCTTAGCTGAGTTTACTGTAGTTCAAGGACATGAAGAGGTGGACCGCTTGCACCTGACTGGAGAAGGATCTGGGAAACTTTGGAGGAGTGTCAACCTAACGCTTGTTGTAAACAAGGAGTATAAAAGACTGATGAACTGACTGCCTCTTGGGATACTGATACGCCAGTGCCCCCGACGCCTAGAAGCCCAGAGCTGAGGACAAGAAACCCCAAGCAGAAGATAAGAAGCCCAGAGCTTACTACACCTTTGTTTCAAAACATGACTATTGTATTTTATACTTAAACGATGAAGTTCTATTTGCCTTTATATTTTTGTTTATTATAAAAAGAAAAGTAACCAATTAAAAGAAATTTTATTGATTACAAAATCTGCCTTCTGAGATTTATGATGCTGGAAGACTTTTAATGAGAACATACCACAGAGGAGTCTTCTGACCAAATTGTAAGTACCTTTTGAATGCTTACGGTTTAGGTCAGATTTGACTTTCTTTACCTTACCTGAGAATAATAAATAAATAGGTAAAAGGTGTTAAGAGTAAAGTACACACCGTAAAACATGGCGCCCAACGTTTTAGGGGCATTGATCCATCGACCCCTGGCCACGGTCGATCGAGCAATGCTTGCCCATTCGCTTCCGCACTCGTACGCTTGAGTATAGGAGTACGAACTTTGAATGCTAGTAAATTACCAACTAAAAGGCAACCTGTAAGACCCCAACAATGTTAATAATCTAGAAAACATTATTTAAAGGAACAACCCAGAAAGGGTTAAAATAAATGACGTCTAAGAGAAACTTCTGGAAAAGATAGTATTTAAAAATACAGACCCAGAAAGGGAAAATATTACTGTTATAATACAGACCCAGAAAGGGAGAATATTACTGTTATAATAAAGCCCAGAAAGGGCAAATATTAATATAAAAATTAAATTCCGTGAGAGTGGAAAAATGAATGCTATAATGCATACCCAGAAAGGGCAAAGATTAATGTAATAATAATAAAACCCAGAAGGGTTAAAACAAAAGTCGACTAAGAGAAATTTAGCCAGAAAGTAATAATCTAGAAAAGATTATTTAAAGGAAAATCCCAGAAAGGGTTGAACAGAGATTATTTATAGACAGCCCAGAAAGGGTTGAACGCGCGTAGAACAAATAACTTTATGAGCGAGAGAGCCGTAAAGATTGAAAAAGCCGTGAAAAAGGAGAGACAGAAAGTCTCAAACGGCTAGCCTCAGACAGTAAGAGGCAGAGACTGGCTAAAAGATAAGACCTGTTAGTGGAGGACGCTTCGCTTATGACAGGGCAAGCAGTAAAATCCAGCAATGTAGATATTTAACATGAGGAGATTCTCATGTATTAAAATGAAAACTAGCCTTTCAGGCAGACACAACGGTTCTAGAAAATGGAACGAGGCTTCTCTATAGAGATAGACCAAAATGGTTGAAACTTAAAGACTGAGGTAGGTCTAACATGAAGTGGAAAAATGTGTACATGTAATAACATTACAGAATAAGACTTCTAGACAAGGAATAATGGTTTATAATGATTAATGACTGTTAACAAACAGCTAAGAAATGTTTTTCTATATATTACGAATGATAGAGTGCTAAAAAGAATTTAAACCACCGGACTTGGATAGACAGGCTATATATCAAATTGATATTAATATCTTTAAACAAACAGAAGAAATGCACCTAACATTGTCAGAAGACAGTTTTATGAAGTGGAAATATGCAGGCTAAAAGTAGGACTTATAATCTGTAACAATATGTGTTGGGAAAAATGGGATGTTATCTGGCATATTGAAATAATGAAAGTATAATTATTGGTCCTGGAACAGCCAGGATGATTTTATTGTAAAATAGGTGTACCGGTTAAAGAGACAGAGTCTGTGAACATAGCTCAGACTCGAAAAGCCAACAGTAGTGCGTGCCAGATCGTCTCCCACACTGTATTACAGAGAAGAGCTCGTACTTCAGAACGTTAGAGGCTGAAAGACCTGTAAAACGATCAATTATGGAAACTTAAGGGAGGCACTGACAACAAAATAAGTCAGGTAAACTTTATTTTAATATAAAGTTAGCTAATAGTTTATGATGGAGTAAAAATGGTAATTGAAGGAATATAATTACAAATAACAGACCATGAAGGAAATGGGAGATAAACTATTAACAATAAACTTGTTAACAATGCAAAGAGTAACAACTTTAGAAACGGGAAAAGATGTCCCGCAAGGACTCTCTCGGCCGTCCACGCCTCCGTATGAGAGTTTTACCACAGAGTCAGGGTGAGTTAGAGGGTTCAGAGAACTCCAATACCTCTGATACACAACACAGAAAGTGAAAGCAGGAAATCAAATAATATTATGTTAAATGTAGCTAGTATATACTTTTAATATTGAATGATTAGTCAGAGGTTAATGTAGTAAATACAGATGACTAAATACAAATATTCTGAAAGAAAGAAATGAAGTAGGATGCTTTTAAGAGGAAAACAATAAAAATTATAATAAAAAAATAAATAAAAAATTGTGCCTATAGAAATGTTACTTACAGAGATATAAAGACAGCCAGTCTATAATGGGAACCCATTTACTGAGGGTTTAAGTAGAATAGTGACAAATTTAGAACAAGTAATAGTGTCATTAAAAACAAAAAATGAGTTTCTGAAGCGAGACTTAGGTACCGTAAGAAGTCAAGTAAGAACTTCAAAAGACAAGAGAGTGTTAATATTGTTAAAGAGAAGTTCCAGAGTCCAGAAGAAGAGATGGAAAAAGACACTGGGACTTTGAATATGCTAGTCTGACTTTTAACCCAAAATTCAATGAAGAATAGTTCATAAGCAGGAATATTAGACTTATAAATCATGTCAAGTCGTACTGCAAACATAAGTAAACAGGTAGGAGTTAAAAAAAATAAAAATACATAACCATATAGTGCCTATGCTGACAGGAGGTTAAAGCATTAGAAAATGCATATACGTGAGCTGAGATTTCGCTACAAGACAAACGTGTATCTGTCTTAGATATAAAGACAACTATAATGACCGATTACTGAGAGAGATATTCCTAGATCAAAAAATGAAAAGATAGTAATAACTAAATAATATGAATAATATGAAGTAATAAATACATATGTAAATTACATAAGTGGACAAAACAAACAAACATAAATAGGCTATTTTAGTCTTGAACAAAATTTTTAATAATGCCTACAGCAGAGAAAAATACTTCAGTAACTTAGAACAGGGCTTGGTACGCTGATAAAGGTTCAAAAATGGAGATGTGACTGAGACTGAACTATAACGGGTTTTCTACAAGAAAACTTTGCTACTTTAAGGTAAGAAAATATAATTTGTAATTAAGGGCTAGCAGCAAGAAATTGTTAATTCATTTATTAAAATAACAAGATAAGGCAATGCAAAGCAAGCTTATTTATATAGCACATTTCATACACAATGGTAATTCAAAGTGCTTTACATATAAGAAAATATTATAAAAGAAATAAGAATAAATATTACAGTTTAGACAAAAATTAAATAAAATACTGTACAAACAGTCGGACGAACAGATAAGCAAGAAGGATGAGCTATAATTAGTAAAAAGTTAATTATAACTATACATGAAGTATGGATTTTTATACAGAAATTTATACAAAAACTTATATTGTAAACTTCTTAGATTAGGAGAGCTGTTGAAAATAGTGAATTCAAAGAGTATTATTAAATGGAATGTTTAAGTTAGCGACAAGATACAATGTTTTGGACCGAAGGAAAAAAGCTGATAGATGTTTTATTAACATCTGAGAAACTAAGAATAATAGATGGAAAGTGTATCTAATAAATACGTGTAGATAAGAGAGGTCTATACCAATTGAAGAAGTTGTGAAAGAAGGCAAAGCTGTTTTTATGTATATATAGGCTATATATATATACATTTTTAATACTATTATACTAATGGCAGAAGGTTTTAAAGGAGTCGAAATACCTACCATTCCAGCCGCTCAAGATAGCTAAGTTAAACACCCTGGACAGTGAAATTTAGAATGAATAATTTGATTGAGGACTCAATAAAGCAAAAACTGTTTAAAAGCTGTAGAAGTTGTGTTAAACAATTGCCTAGGAAGTCAAGTTTGAGGATTTAATAAGTATATATACAAAAGATTATTAATGTTTAACGAGTTTGAGTTTAAGGTTTTGTAATTTGAAGTGGTTTACGCATAAAATACATGGGTTACATTAAAGCATGTTTTTGCTAGCAAATGATGAAGCATTACATATTAGAAAAAAAAAAAAAAGAAAAAAAAGAAAAAAAAATTGATTAAACTAAATGGGAATAAGCTGAAATGTTAGTGCAATTAAAGCAGCCATGTGAAAGACGTTGAGTTATATAGAGGAAAAATAACAAACAAATGTGTTGTAGTTTGTGCCGAATGTGTGAATATAAAACCAGCTTTACCCAAGAATTAATAATAATACATTTAGTTTATATAGCACCTTTAAAAGTTGCTTTCTCAAAGCGCTTTACAGGCAAAAACAAGAGTGAGAACTACACATTTTAAATACAAATATAAACAAATAAAATGGAAAATCAAGTAAAACCTGAAATCAAATGTTTTAAGAAGAGATTTAAGTCACTAAAGTGTTGCTTCACTGTCGCTGTATTGTCAGTAACTTTACCCTAAGTATCTAGTGCAATTATAACTAGACTAATGAGATAAAAACATTAGGGCATTTGAATATTGATATTGATAAAATATTATATCAATTAATAAAATAAAATAATAATAAAAACATACCTTGCTTCTGAGAAAAAGTTTAGCAGTTCTGTGCAAAAGATATTCCAAGTTGGAATTTCTGACGAGGTCAAAAGATATGCTTCATTTGACCAACAACTACAGTTAGAGAGCCTCAAATGTGGAAACATTGCAGTGAGGAAGAAAAAAAAATTTAAAAAAATAAAAGCAAAACATTATAATAAAAGGACGATTGATATATTATGTTGTAACAACTATTAATAGCCAGAAAAAAAGTCATAAAAAAGGAAAAAGGTTTCTTAAAAACGTACAATTGTTTGTAAAACTATGTGCACTGAAGACTGAAGATTTGAGTTTGAAGTTAGAGAAAGCAGCATGTTAGGGGGACTCGAGTAATGTTTCTCCTGGTACAGCCTAGCACACAGAGCTCACAGGAGTATCTCAAGGTCACTCAACAGGAGTTTTACCAGACAAACCCAGCAATACATGGAGAAACAGGGTTTGATTTAAACTGTTTTGAAAAACTGGGGAAAATAGACTGCCGGGTAAACTAACTGATTTAGCTCTAAAACCTTTAGTCCAACCAGACAATTTTAAAGAAAACACAGTGATATGATATTAATACAGCTGATAAGCTAGCTTGACTTAGAGAAAAGTAGAGAAACGGAAACAGAATGTATAATATATAATAGATATTGGACCAAATTTAACACCTTAGTGAGAATTTAATCTTTGAAGTTTTAACTGATAACAAGATACATATTCCTACATGGGGACAGACATTATAATATTACTATTGTTTAAGTTAAAGATATAATACTATTGCATATGTTAAAGATATGCAACAATTATAATGGAGTTATTTAAAAGTCAAATATGGATGTTAAATATAGTGAACAAGAAATAAGATATTAAAGTAATTAAGTGGGTTATAGTAGTTGATGGATTTTTAGGAAGTCCTAGCGCCTGCTGTTGCATGAGTGCACTCCCAATGCTGGGTCGCACAAGGAAAGGACTTTGTTGTTAACCCCAATGCCAAACAGATATGTGGATGATCCACTGTGTGTGACCCCTATAACGGGAGAAGCCGGAAGAAAAATAGAGAGAGAAAGTGGATGGATCGTCGGAATGAATTTAGAGAAAATAATAATAATAAAATAATAATGTACATAACAAAAGTAAATGTATAATTATTACTACAGTGGAAGAGATAGTGACTGCTTTAGACTGACCACATAGTTTTAGGATATTTAGAACAAAGACAAGGTTTGAATATTGATATTAACTGAAATTAGTTCTAATATAAATATTAAGATATGCAGCAAAGTGATCAAAATGCAGGAACAGCTGTTAATAGCCTACTTATAAAAGTTGCAGGCAAGATGTGATAAATGAAATTAATATTTTTCATGTTACAGCTATTTAACAAACTGAAAATCAACAAGTACTGCATACAGAGTGACTGTAAGAAATGTCTGAATAAGCTTACATGGAGATTAGCCATTTACAGATGTAAAAAATAATAATAAAAGTGAGGATAGTTGACTAAGAAACTTGGAGTTATTAGAACATTTCCTCTGATTTAAAAGGAATTTGATCCTTGCTATAAAAAACAAGGTGACAAATGAAATTGAAATTAACAATAAAAGTTTGATTAAGATAAAGAAAAGCTTCTTAAGTTAGAGATAACTAGAGAGGTATTATCAGGACTGAGGTTAATTTAATGATGAATTAAAAAAGAAGATTGTCAACAAACAATGAGAGAACCTAGTGTGTTGTTGTCTGCCAGGAATGTAGGATGAGTTCTCCTCAAAGTAATAATGAATGACCCAGTGACTATCAGTGAGCACATGGATGCAGGACTGTGTATGTAACAGGGTTGCAGTGGACTAAATGCGATGAATGTTTGAAAGACATTAACCAAAGTAATTTGCTGGTATATATGGTACGCAATAGGCATAGAATTTGGGGCATGGACCTTTGGTGATTTAACTATTTAAGGCAAAAGTACGGAACAAAGGTGTACAAAGAAATCAGACTTGGAAACAGCTGGGT
Source organism: Leuciscus idus (assembly GCA_021554675.1). Taxonomy (NCBI): domain Eukaryota; kingdom Metazoa; phylum Chordata; class Actinopteri; order Cypriniformes; family Leuciscidae; genus Leuciscus; species Leuciscus idus. The sequence continues at coordinate 16,406,745 of CM038634.1, forward strand.
ATTTCTAGCGTCGTAAATATGGTCATGATGTATTGAGATAAATACAAATGATGTAGAAAGCAAGTGGCTGCTGGTTTTGTCCCAGGAGACGTGGGAGAAAACTAGAGAGCCTAAAATCTTGCTTTGAAGAAGGAAATATTCCAACCAAAGTGAGAAATGGTTAATGGAAATGCTATTTACAATATAGCGTAAGAATGTATCACAATAAAAAATCTCCCAAAAAGGGGGAATGTGATTAAATGCATAATATATATAAAAATAAAAATTGACATGACATGATTGAAAGGCAGAGGTGATCCTGTGTGCCAGTGAACTTCTGGAAGGGGGAGAGCCTGCTAGCAGAGGTTCACTCAGCACGACAGGCTGGTCTTCAAGGAAATAGTGAACAGGACCACCAGCAAAGCACCTCGAGTGCCTGTGCCAAGAGAAAGAGCTGGCACAAGATTAACAAAACAGTAAAATATTAAAAGTGTTTGATGTGGGTAGAGTGATACTTTGGAATTTACTTATCAAAAACAATTAAAGTAATTAAAGCTGCAAGCAGCGATGAAAGGGCCCTCGCACCCGTGCCATCGTCACTCGTTGGCTTTAGGAAGACAGAGCATGGTTGGGCAATGTGCATTTAAGGAGGTATACAGTATATAGTAGTTGCTAGCATGTTTAGTATGTTTTTAGCATGCTTAGTACACAATAGGTATGTGGTTAGTACTGCATTACTGTGTTAACCAGTTCAGTTTCTGTTGGCAGTAGGTGGGGTTATATATCTGAATATTGCTTTGTAGATGTGTTCAGTGCAGGACTTTTATCAAGTATGTGAAGTTTGGGGCAGATTGGATATTGTATGTTTGAGTTACAACAACTTCCTTTAGCATTTCTAGCATGTTTTATGATGTTTCTAGCATATTACATATTAATTTTGGGGTAGATTGGACATTGCATGCCTGAGTTACAGCAAATTCATATTTAATTGTAGTAATAGTATGGTTTAGTACTTATAGTGTTTACTAGTATGTTTTAGCATGTTTCTAGTATGTTGGTAGGATGTTAAGCACCTACTGGCATTTTTTTTAATATGTTATTAGGAGTCCACAACAGTGTTTAACATGTCACTTCCTGTTGCCAGCAGGTGGCGCTTTGACTGTAACTGAATATGAGCATTGTCATGTGTTCAAGACAGAACGCTTATCAAAAGTGTGAAGTTTGGCGCAGATTGGACATTGCCTTCTTGAGTAACAACAACATCCTGTTTCATTATATTAGCATGCTTTAGCACTTAGCTTAGTATTGCTAGCATGTTTTAACATGTTTCTAGCATGTTTAGAAGTCAATGGTATTTTTAACATGTTGCTAGAACGGCATCAACGTGTTAAACATGACACTTCCTGTTACCAGTAGGTGGCGCTATTACTATAACTGAATATTCTCATGTAGATGTGTTCAGGCCATGACTCTTATCAAACGTGTGAAGTTTGGGGCAGACTGGACATTCCGTGCCTGTGTTACAGCAAATTCCTATTTAATTGCAGTATTAGCATGCTTTAGCACTAAGCTAAGTGTTTGCTAGCATGTTTTAACATGTTTCTAGTATGTTGTTAGCATGTTTAGCACATGCTGGAACTTTTTATATGTTATTAGGAGTCCACAACAGTGTTTAATATGTCACTTCCTGTTGCCAGCAGGTGGCGCTATGACTGTAACTGAATATGAGCATGGTCATGTGTTCAGGACAGAACGCTTATCAAAAGTGTGAAATTTGGCGCAGATTGGACATTGCCTTCTTGAGTAACAACAACATCCTGTTTCATTGAATTAACATGCTTTAGCACTTAGCTAAGTTTTGCTAGCATGTTTTAACATGTTTCTAGCATGTTTAGAAGTCAATGGCATTTTTAACATGTTGCTAGAACGGCATCAACGTGTTAAACATGACACTTCCTGTTACCAGTAGGTGGCGCTATTACTATAACTGAATATTCTCATGTAGATGTGTTCAGGCCATGACTCTTATCAAATGTGTGAAGTTTGGGGCAGACTGGACATTCCGTGCCTGAGTTACAGCAAATTCCTATTTAATTGCAGTAATAGCATGCTTTAGCAATTAGCTAAGTGTTTGCTAGCATGTGTCTAGTATGTTGTTAGCATGCTTAGCACTTGCTGCCACTTTTTTATATGTTATCAGGAGTTCACAACAGTGTTAAACATGTCACTTCCTGTTGCCAGCAGGTGGCGCTATGACTGTAACTGAATATGAGCATGGTCATGTGTTCAGGACAGAACGCTTATCAAACGTGTGAAGTTTGGGGCAGATTGGACATTCCATGCCTGAGTTTCAGCAACTTCCTGTTTCATGGCGAAACATCGAAATTTGTCAGGCCGCCGAGGATCCACATATACATATACATATATATATATATTATAAAGACGGGAAATTTTACTTGTCTTACCTTATTCTGATTTTATGATACACTCAAAATATTCCACAACAAATCCTTTAAATTTAATGTAAAAATAAAAACGAAAGTAAGTGTTGGGCTCACGTAACCCTTTCATTAGAATCAAAACGTTTCAACAGTTGTGATGTATTTGGATGCTAAACTATTCTTTATTATAGGCTTTGTACTTCACTCGTGTTCCAATATCGACGGAAAAAATCATCCTCTTCACACGTGCAAAAATGTGCTTGGAAAAATCACAGTGGAGCAGTGCTTACTGTGAATGTACGAACTGTACTACTGACTATTTAAACAGAGCAGTGTGTATATGTTAGGTTTACTATTTTATTATATTTTATTAAGGCTATAATGAACAAGCTGCGATGTCAAGTTTGCAATGCTGGAATGTGTGTGTGATTTAACAGTAGACACATAAAAACATAATTGGCACATCATTTTGTTCATACAGGACATCATTCAGACTGCAAAGTGTTTACTTATATTTATATATACTCGCAATAAAACACAACATTGTGCTTTTGTAAAATAAATTCAAGCAATCCACCCCCCGAAATGGCGTTCATTTTAAAATTAAACTAAAAGCTCTTGGCTAAACAGGCATTCATAACTGTGAGCGCCCACGGCGAGGAACGAGCAGAACAGAGCGAACGGTTTTTAGTTAATTCCTACTTCCATAGGAATTCATTGAAAATGCTCGCTCTACTCAGCACCATTATTAAAGTCTGTGCAGACATCTGTATTTTACTTTAAGTTAGCGATTTAAAAGCCCCCAGCGGTGTCACACGTCGATTAACCGACATCCCTAATATATTTATATACAATAGGCCTACCTGAAAGAGAATTTAGCCCGACCAGAGTAGCCTGATTAGAATGTCAATGACAAAAAATAACTTGGGAATCACAAAAAAACGAGAGATTATTCTAATTTTATTACATTCATTTTAAGTTGCAATCAACAGTTGATAATAAATGTATTACTGATCAATGGTAACAAGGTTGCGCTGCTGAGACTCGTGCAGCTTCTCCAGGAGAAACGTAAACAAATGAGCGCAGCACACAAAAAAGAAACCCAGTTAACAACATACTGACTATAAAAATTACAAATATGGAGTTTTTATATATTTTATAACCTATGATAGAGTTAAGCAACCTCACTTGATGAGTAGGCTACCGTTTCCTGAATAAAATCACGATTGAAACTGTGACATTGATTTCATACAACAGGTTAATAATCAGTTATAATTAAGTCACTTACATTTTAGATGCAATATTGACTGTTTTTGTTCTGTTTCAGTAGCAAAAATAGTTAAACAAAGATCACAGCAGAACCGTCGCGCATCTCACGGCAACTTGTTTTCTCATTACTGAATGATTCAGCATTTTGAACGAATCGGTTGACTCAAAGATTCAATGATCAATCCATGAACATCTGTCTCAATCATGAATGACTCAGTCATTCGAACGAATCGTTTGAACGAATGAATCAATGACTCGCTCATTAAGACGGTCGCCTGGCGACACCTAATGGCGGTTTAGTGTTATGTTTAAAAGTATCATTCTTTCCAACGTGTGTGCACCGTTATCAATGTCCGTGCGGACGTCCGAATTTTACTTTCACTTTTATATTAGCGATTTAAAAGCACCCGCTCGTGTCACACGTCGATTAATCGATGGGAAAATATCCTCACAGTCATATACCTAATACATTTATATTTAAATACAATATAGGCCTACCTAGTAAAAAGTTTAATATACTATTTTTATATCCTTTTGGACACAAGAGGGCAGTATAGCCCTATGTTTGCTTTTTTGTTGAACCAAATAGCACTAAATAGCCTGTTTTTAACTTTTTTTATACTTCTTGAATTGCAAAAACAGAATAAAATGGGTTTAGTTCTAATATTTGTATAATTTTATATAAAAATAAACGGTGTATAATTACATTTGTAGAAGATATGAGATGTTTTCTGATTCCTTTTTTGACATTACTTTAATCCCTCGCCATATCAAAACCTTTTGAGATATTTATTATCCGTTCACAATTTAGCATATTTAATGTATTTTCATCATGTTGAAAAAGTTTGGTGGGAATAAAATAAATAGTTTAAGAGGAGTGGCTAAACATTCAGAGGCTGATTTTGCAAAAAAATCCACATTCAGACCAAAATATCTGACTTCCTGATGGCCGGAGCTAATGAATGTAAATTAGAAAGTTGTCCGGCTAGATGAGTACAATATACAAACTATTTTTTTTTTACTGTAGTTAAAACTAACCCGCCCACTTTTGTCAAAAGCATGTTGAAAGTGACACACTTCCTGCTGCCACTTGGTGGCGCTATAACTTTGACTCACAATAGTTACACCCATCTGATCGGCCTCTTACCACGAACACACTGCTGAAGTTTCATCAAGATCAGTTAATGTATGCAGAAGTTATTCCACTTCGTGTTTCTCTTTTCTCGCCATAAATTCGTTTCCTCGCCACGGCCAAACCGTTCGAGATATCAAAAATCCGTCCGCAATTTAGAATCCTCAATGTCTTGACTTCATGCACACCGAGTTTGGTGGGGATTGGATGAATTCTCTAGGAGGAGTACTTCGCATTCCACAGCAAGCGTTTTCCAAACAACCCATAATAGCCGACTTCCTGTTGGGCTGGCGTAAAACTTGACCGGGGGAAAGTTGTTCGGCCCGATGATATCTATATGTGTACCGAGTTTCAAATTAATTCATGCAAGCGTGTTTGATCTATGGACCAAGTTTTGGGACCCCGTTCAAGGGGGCGCTGTTGAGCCCCCCTGCCACGCCCCGGTACCAGCTTCAACCCGTCCCTGATGGCAGGGGGTTCCGACTTGTATGTAAAGTTTCAAGAGTTTTTGAGCACGTTAAGGACCCCAAAAGCCCCTGAAACCTTGATTAACAATATAAAAGCAATAGTCAAATCCCCCCTCCCCTCACACACACAGAGACACAGAGAGAGGGAGAGAAAATTCTTCAGAAAATCCACATTCAAACCAAAATATCTCTCTTCCTGTTGGTCGGAGATTGTTAATGTAAATTAGAAAGTTGTCCGTCTTGATGAGAACAATACACATACCAAGTTTTGTTGCTGTTGATAAAACTAACCCCCACACTTATGACTAAAGGTGGCGCTACTGAGCCCCTCACCCCGCCCGTTTCTGAAACTTTGCACATGTCTACGGGCTAATAAATGTGATGTGTCTGTCGAGTTTCATCCATTTTCAAGTATGTTAAGAGTCTCAAAAGCATCAAAAAAGAATATTAAAGTTTGAAGCGTTGCCATGGCAACAGTATTAAAGATATCAAAAATCCTTTCACAGGTCTACATCTGCCGTGTGTTTACATTATACATATAAACTTTGAAGCAAATCGGGTAAAAATAAGAGGGTGATTTCAAAGCATTTTGAAAGGGACACACTTCCTGCTGCCAGTTGGTGGCGCTATAACTTTGACTCACAATAGTCACATCCATGTGATCGGCTTCTTACAACGAACACACTGCTGAAGTTTAATCAAGATCAGTTAATGTATGCAGAAGTTATAACACACTTCCTGTTTCCATTATTCGCCATCAATTCGTGTCCTCGCCACGGCCAAACCGTTCGAGATATCAAAAATCTGTTCGCAATTTAGCATCCTCAATGTCTTGACTTCATGCTGACTGAGTTTGGAGGCGAATGGATGAATTCCCTAGGAGGAGTACATTAAATTCCACAGCATGCGTTTCCAAACAACCCATAATAGCCGACTTCCTGTTGGGCTGGCGTAAAAAGTAAAAGTACGAAAGTTGTTTGGCCCGATGAGATCTATGTGTATTGAGTTTCATATTATTACATGCAAGCGTGTCTGATTTATGGACCAAACTTTCGGACCCCGTTCAAGGGGGCGCTGTTGAGCCCCCCTGCCACGCCCGGGTACCAGCTTCAGCCCGGCCCTGATGGCCGCAGGTTCTGACCTGTGTGCAAAATTTCAAGAGTTTTCGAGCATGTTAAAGGCCCCAAAAATGCCCGAAAGGTTGACAGAAAAATAATAATAATAATAATAATAATAATAAATATAGCTGCGAGCAGCGATTGCGGGCCCAAGCCGGTGGCACCGCCACCCTGGTGCCTTTAGTTACACTAAAGGCACCGGGGTGGCGGTTTCACCGGCTTGGGCCCTCCATCGCTGCTCGCAGCTATATTTATATATATATATATATATATATATATAACAACAAAAACAAAAACAAAATATATATATATATATTTTTTTTTTTAAGTGTGTTTATATATATATATATATATATATATATATATATAAACACACTTAAAAAAAAATATATATATATATATATTTTGTTTTTGTTTTTGTTGTTATATATATATATATATATATATATATTTTATATATATATATATATATATATATATATATATATATATATATATATATATTACATTTTTTGGATGCTAAACATTTGTTTATTATAGGCTTTGTACTTCACTCACGTTCCACTATTGAAGGGAAAAATTATCCTCTTCACATGCGCAAATATGTGCTTGGAAACATCACAGTTTAGCGGTGATTACTGTGTTTAAATAGTCAGTACAATTCATACTATTCAGAGCAGTGTAATTTTTATATGTTAGGTTGACTATTTTATTATTATATTTTATAAAGGCTATAATGAACAGACTGCGATATCAAGATTGCAATGCGCTCGCTCTGCACCATTATCAATGTCCGTGCGGACGAACATATTTTACTTTCGTTTTTAAGTTACCGATTCAAAAGCCCCCAGCGATGTCACACATCGATTAACCGGTGGGAAAATTTTCCCACAGTCACATCCCTAATATATTTATATATAAATACAATAGGCTAACCTGAAAGAGAATTTTACTTGCCCGACCAGAGTAGCCTGATTAGAACGTCAATGACAAAAAAATAACTTGGGAATCACTAAAACGAGAGATTATTCTAATTTTATTACATTCATTTTAAGTTGCAATCAACAGTTGTTAATAAATGGATTACCAGTAATCAGTTGATCAATGGTAACAAGGTTGCTCTGCTGAGGCTCATGCAGCTTCTCCAGGAGAAATGTAAACAAATGAGATCAGCACACAAAAAACAAACTCAGTTAACAACTTACTGACTATAAAAATTATAAATATGGAGTTTTGATATATTTTATAACAGTTAAGCAACCTCACTTGACGAGAAGGCTGTTTCCTGAATACAATCACGATTGAAACTGTGACACTGATTTCATACAACAGGTTAAAAAACAGTTACAATCAAGTCACTTACATTTTAGATGCAATATTGACTGTTTTTGTTCTGTTTCAGCAGCGAAAATAGTTAAACAAAAAGATCACAGCAGAATCATCACGCGCATCTCTCAGCAATGTGTTTTCTCATTTCTGAATGATTCAGCATTTTGAACGAATCGGTTGACTCAAAGATTGAATGATCAATCCATAAACATATGTCTTAATCATGAATGACTCAGTCATTCAAACGAATCGTTTGAACGAATGAATCAATGACTCACTCATTAAGACGGTCACCTGGCGACACTTAATGGCGGTTTAGTGTTATGTTTAAAAGTATCATTCTTTCCAACGTGTGTGTGATTTGTGTGTGCAACATTATCAATGTCCGTGCGGACGTCCGTATTTTTCTTTCACATTTATATTAGCAATTTAAAAGCACCCGCTCGTGTCACACGTCGATTAACCGGTGGGAAAATATCCTCAGACACATACCTAATAAATGTATATTTAAATACAATATTGGCCTACCTAGTAAAAAGTTGTATATACTATTTTGATGTCCTTTTGGACACAAGAGGGCAGAATAGCCCTATGCATGACTTTTTTTTTTTTTTTTACTTTACTGTTTTTAATTTTAGAATAAAATTAGAATAAAATTCTTTTTAAAAACAGAAAAAAATGGGTTTAGTTGTAATATTTGTATACTTTTATATAGAAATAAATGGTATATAATTACATTTTTAGAAGATTTGAGGCTTTTTAGTGTTTCCTTTTTGGACATTAATCCCTCGCCATAGCAAAACCGTTTGAGATATTTATTATCCGTTCACAATTTAGCATATTTAATGTATTTTCATCATGTTGAAAAAGTTTGGTGGGAATAAAATAAATAGTTTAAGAGGAGTGGCTAAAAATTCAGAGGCTGATTTAGCAAAAAAATCCACATTCAGACCAAAATATCTGACTTCCTGATGGCCGGAGCTAATGAATGTAAATTAGAAAGTTGTCCGGCTTGATGAGTACAATATACAAACTATTTTTTTTTTACTGTAGTTAAAACTAACCCCCCCACTTTTGTCAAAAGCATGTTGAAAGTGACACACTTCCTGCTGCCAGTTGGTGGCGCTATAACTTTGACTCACAATAGTTACATCCATCTGATCGGCCTCTTACCACGGACACACTGCTGAAGTTTCATCAAGATCAGTTAATGTATGCAGAAGTTATTCCACTTCGTGTTTCTCTTTTCTCGCCATAAATTCGTTTCCTCGCCACGGCCAAACCGTTCGAGATATCAAAAATCCGTCCGCAATTTAGAATCCTCAATGTCTTGACTTCATGCACACCGAGGTTGGTGGGGATTGGATGAATTCTCTAGGAGGAGTACTTCGCATTCCACAGCAAGCGTTTTCCAAACAACCCATAATAGCCGACTTCCTGTTGGGCTGGCGTAAAACTTAGAGCACGAAAGTTGTTCGGCCCGATGATATCTATATGTGTACTGAGTTTCAAATTAATTCATGCAAGCGTGTTTGATCTATGGACCAAGTTTTGTGACCCCGTTCAAGGGGGCGCTGTTGAGCCCCCCTGCCACGCCCGGGTACCAGCTTCAACCCGTCCCTGATGGCAGGGGGTTCCGACTTGTATGTAAAGTTTCAAGAGTTTTTGAGCACGTTAAGGACCCCAAAAGCCCCTGAAACCTTGATTAACAATATAAAAGCAATAGTCAAATCCCCCCTCCCCTCACACACACAGAGACACAGAGAGAGGGAGAGAAAATTCTTCAGAAAATCCACATTCAAACCAAAACATCTCTCTTCCTGTTGGTCGGAGATCGTTAATGTAAATTAGAAAGTTGTCCGTATTGATGAGAACAATACACATACCAAGTTTTGTTGTTGTTGATAAAACTAACCCCCCCACTTATGACTAAAGGTGGCGCTACTGAGCCCCTCACCACGCCCGTTTCTGAAACTTTGCACATGTCTACGGGCTAATAAATGTGATGTGTCTGTCGAGTTTCATCCAATTTCAAGTATGTTAAGAGTCTCAAAAGCATCAAAAAAGAATATTAAAGTTTGAAGCGTTGCCATGGCAACAGTATTAAAGGTATCAAAAATCCTTTCACAGGTCTACATCTGCCGTGTGTTTACATTATACACATAAACTTTGAAGCAAATTGGGTAAAAATAAGAGGGTGATTTCAAAGCATTTTGAAAGGGACACACTTCCTGCTGCCAGTTGGTGGTGCTATAACTTTGACTCACAATAGTCACATCCATGTGATCGGCCTCTTACAACGAACACACTGCTGAAGTTTAATCAAGATCAGTTCATGTATGCAGAAGTTATAACACACTTCCTGTTTCCATTATTCGCCATCAATTCGTGTCCTCGCCACGGCCAAACCGTTCGAGATATCAAAAATCTGTCCGCAATTTAGCATCCTCAATGTCTTGACTTCATGCTCACTGAGTTTGGAGACGAATGGATGAATTCCCTAGGAGGAGTACATTAAATTCCACAGCATGCGTTTCCAAACAACCCATAATAGCCGACTTCCTGTTGGGCTGGCGTAAAAAGTAAAAGTACGAAAGTTGTTCGGCCCGATGAGATCTATATGTGTACCGAGTTTCATATTATTACATGCAAGCGTGTCTGATTTATGGACCAAGTTTTCGGACCCCGTTCAAGGGGGCGCTGTCGAGCCCCCCTGCCACGCCCGGGTACCAGCTTCAGCCCGGCCCTGATGGCCGCGGGTTCTGACCCGTGTGCAAAGTTTCAAGAGTTTTCGAGCACGTTAAGGGTCTCAAAAGTGCCCGAAAGGTTGACAGAAAAATAAGAATAAGAATAAATATATATATATAAATATAGCTGCGAGCAGCGATTGCGGGCCCAAGCCGGTGGCACCGCCACCCTGGTGCCTTTAGTTACACTAAAGGCACCGGGGTGGCGGTGTCACCGGCTTGGGCCCTCCATCGCTGCTCGCAGCTATATTTATATATATATATATATATATATATATATATATAACAAAAAAAAACAAAAACAATATATATATATATATATATATATATATTTTTTTTTTTTTTAAGTGTGTTTATATATATATATTAAATTTTTGGGATGCTAAACATTTGTTTATTATAGGCTTTGTACTTCACTCACGTTCCACTATTGAAGGGAAAAATTATCCTCTTCACATGCGCAAATATGTGCTTGGAAACATCACAGTTTAGCCGTGATTACTGTGTTTAAATAGTCAGTACAATTCATACTATTCAGAGCAGTGTAATTTTTATATGTTAGGTTGACTATTTTATTATTATATTTTATAAAGGCTATAATGAACAGACTGCGATATCAAGATTGCAATGCGCTCGCTCTGCACCATTATCAATGTCCGTGCGGACGAACATATTTTACTTTCGTTTTTAAGTTACCGATTCAAAAGCCCCCAGCGGTGTCACACATCGATTAACCGGTGGGAAAATTTTCCCACAGTCACATCCCTAATATATTTATATATAAATACAATAGGCCAACCTGAAAGAGAATTTTACTTGCCCGACCAGAGTAGCCTGATTAGAACGTCAATGACAAAAAAATAACTTGGGAATCACTAAAACGAGAGATTATTCTAATTTTATTACATTCATTTTAAGTTGCAATCAACAGTTGTTAATAAATGGATTACCAGTAATCAGTTGATCAATGGTAACAAGCTTGCGCTGCTGACGCTCATGCAGCTTCTCCAGGAGAAATGTAAACAAATGAGATCAGCACACAAAAAACAAACTCAGTTAACAACTTACTGACTATAAAAATGATAAATATGGAGTTTTGATATATTTTATAACAGTTAAGCAACCTCACTTGACGAGAAGGCTGTTTCCTGAATACAATCACGATTGAAACTGTGACATTGATTTCATACAACAGGTTAATAAACAGTTACAATTAAGTCACTTACAGTTTAGATGCAATATTGACTGTTTTTGTTCTGTTTCAGCAGCAAAAATAGTTAAACAAAGATCACAGCAGAACCATCGCGCATCTCACAGCAACTTGTTTTCTCATTACTGAATGATTCAGCATTTTGAAACGAATCGGTTGACTCTAAAAGATTCAATGGTCAATCCATAAACATCTGTCTCAATCATGAATGACTCAGTCATTCGAACGAATCGTTTGAACGAATGAATCAATGACTCGCTCATTAAGATGGTCGCCTGGCGACACCTAATGGCGGTTTAGTGTTTAAAAGTATCATTCTTTCCAACGTGCACCATTATCAATGTCAGTGCGGACGTCCGTTTTTTACTTTCACTTTTATATTAGCGATTTAAAAGCACCCGCTCGTGTCACACGTCGATTAACCGATGGGAAAATATCCTCACAGTCATACCTAATACATTTATATTTAAATACAATAGGCCTACCTAGTAAAACGTTTTATATACTATTTTGATTTCCTTTTGGACACAAGAGGGCAGTATAGCCCTATGTTTGCTTTTTTGTTGAACCAAATAGCACTAAATAGCCTGTTTTTAACTTTTTCATACTCCTTGAATAGCAAAAACAGAATAAAATGGGTTTAGTTCTAATATTTGTATAATTTTATATAAAAATAAATGGTGTATAATTACATTTTTAGAAGTTATGAGATGTTTCCTGCTTCCTTTTTGACATTAATTTAATCCCTCGCCATAGCAAAACCGTTTGAGATATTCAATATCCGTTTACAATTTAGCATCATTAATATATTTGTATCATGTTGAAAAAGTTTGGTGGGAATAAAATAAATAGTTTAAGAGGAGTGGCTAAAAATTCAGAGGCTGATTTTGCAAAATAAATCCACATTCAGACCAAAATATCTGACTTCCTGATGGCCGGAGCTAATGAATGTAAATTAGAAAGTTGTCCGGCTTGATGAGTACAATATACAAACTATTTTTTTTTTACTGTAGTTAAAACTAACCCGCCCACTTTTGTCAAAAGCATGTTGAAAGTGACACACTTCCTGCTGCCAGTTGGTGGCGCTATAACTTTGACTCACAATAGTTACATCCATCTGATCGGCCTCTTACCACGAACACATTGCTGAAGTTTCATCAAGATCAGTTAATGTATGCAGAAGTTATTCCACTTCGTGTTTCTCTTTTCTCGCCATAAATTCGTTTCCTCGCCACGGCCAAACCGTTCGAGATATCAAAAATCCGTCCGCAATTTAGAATCCTCAATGTCTTGACTTCATGCACACCAAGTTTGGTGGGGATTGGATGAATTCTCTAGGAGGAGTACTTCGCATTCCACAGCAAGCGTTTTCCAAACAACCCATAATAGCCGACTTCCTGTTGGGCTGGCGTAAAACTTAGAGCACGAAAGTTGTTCGGCCCGATGATATCTATATGTGTACTGAGTTTCAAATTAATTAATGCAAGCGTGTTTGATCTATGGACCAAGTTTTGGGACCCCGTTCAAGGGGGCGCTGTTGAGCCCCCCTGCCACGCCCGGGTACCAGCTTCAACCCGTCCCTGATGGCAGGGGGTTCCGACTTGTATGTAAAGTTTCAAGAGTTTTTGAGCACGTTAAGGACCCCAAAAGCCCCTGAAACCTTGATTAACAATATAAAAGCAATTGTCAAATCCCCCCTCCCCTCACACACACAGAGACACAGAGAGAGGGAGAGAAAATTCTTCAGAAAATCCACATTCAAACCAAAATATCTCTCTTCCTGTTGGTCGGAGATCGTTAATGTAAATTAGAAAGTTGTCCGTCTTGATGAGAACAATACACATACCAAGTTTTGTTGTTGTTGATAAAACTAACCCCCCCACTTATGACTAAAGGTGGCGCTACTGAGCCCCTCACCACGCCCGTTTCTGAAACTTTGCACATGTCTACGGGCTAATAAATGTGATGTGTCTGTCGAGTTTCATCCAATTTCAAGTATGTTAAGAGTCTCAAAAGCATCAAAAAAGAATATTAAAGTTTGAAGCGTTGCCATGGCAACAGTATTAAAGATATCAAAAATCCTTTCACAGGTCTACATCTGCCGTGTGTTTACATTATACACATAAACTTTGAAGCAAATCGGGTAAAAATAAGAGGGTGATTTCAAAGCATTTTGAAAGGGACACACTTCCTGCTGCCAGTTGGTGGCGCTATAACTTTGACTCACAATAGTCACATCCATGTGATCGGCCTCTTACAACGAACACACTGCTGAAGTTTAATCAAGATCAGTTAATGTATGCAGAAGTTATAACACACTTCCTGTTTCCATTATTCGCCATCAATTTGTGTCCTCGCCACGGCCAAACCGTTCGAGATATCAAAAATCTGTCCGCAATTTAGCATCCTCAATGTCTTGACTTCATGCTGACTGAGTTTGGAGGCGAATGGATGAATTCCCTAGGAGGAGTACATTAAATTCCACAGCATGCGTTTCCATACAACACATAATAGCCGACTTCCTGTTGGGCTGGCGTAAAAAGTAAAAGTACGAAAGTTGTTCGGCCCGATGAGATCTATATGTGTACCGAGTTTCATATTATTACATGCAAGCGTGTCTGATTTATGGACCAAGTTTTCGGACCCCATTCAAGGGGGCGCTGTCGAGCCCCCCTGCCACGCCCGGGTACCAGCTTCAGCCCGGCCCTGATGGCCGCGGGTTCTGACCCGTGTGCAAAGTTTCAAGAGTTTTCGAGCACGTTAAGGGTCTCAAAAGTGCCCGAAAGGTTGACAGAAAAATAAGAATAAGAATAAATATATATATATATATAAATATAGCTGCGAGCAGCGATTGCGGGCCCAAGCCGGTGGCACCGCCACCCTGGTGCCTTTAGTTACACTAAAGGCACCGGGGTGGCGGTGTCACCGGCTTGGGCCCTCCATCGCTGCTCGCAGCTATATTTATATATATATATATATATATATATATATATATATATATATATATATATATATATATATATATAACAAAAAAACAAAAACAATATATATATATATATATATATATAAAATTTTTGGATGCTAAACATTTGTTTATTATAGGCTTTGTACTTCACTCACGTTCCACTATTGAAGGGAAAAAATTATCCTCTTCACATGCGCAAATATGTGCTTGGAAACATCACAGTTTAGCGGTGATTACTGTGTTTAAATAGTCAGAACAATTCATACTATTCAGAGCAGTGTCATTTTTATATGTTAGGTTGACTATTTTATTATTATATTTTATAAAGGCTATAATGAACAGACTGCGATATCAAGATTGCAATGCGCTCGCTCTGCACCATTATCAATGTCCGTGCAGACGAACATATTTTACTTTCGTTTTTAAGTTACCGATTCAAAAGCCCCCAGCGGTGTCACACATCGATTAACCGGTGGGAAAATGTTCCCAGTCACATCCCTAATATATTTATATATAAATACAATAGGCCAACCTGAAAGAGAATTTTACTTGTCCGACCAGAGTAGCCTGATTAGAACGTCAATGACAAAAAAATAACTTGGGAATAACTAAAACGAGAGATTATTCTAATTTTATTACATTAATTTTAAGTTGCAATCAACAGTTGTTAATAAATGGATTACCAGTAATCAGTTGATCAATGGTTACAAGGTTGCGCTGCTGAGGCTCATGCAGCTTCTCCAGGAGAAATGTAAACAAATGAGATCAGCACACAAAAAACAAACTCAGTTAACAACTTACTGACTATAAAAATGATAAATATGGAGTTTTGATATATTTTATAACAGTTAAGCAACCTCACTTGACGAGAAGGCTGTTTCCTGAATACAATCACGATTGAAACTGTGACATTGATTTCATACAACAGGTTAAAAAACAGTTACAATCAAGTCACTTACATTTTAGATGCAATATTGACTGTTTTTGTTCTGTTTCAGCAGCGAAAATAGTTAAACAAAAAGATCACAGCAGAATCATCACGCGCATCTCTCAGCAATGTGTTTTCTCATTTCTGAATGATTCAGCATTTTGAATGAATCGGTTGACTCAAAGATTGAATGATCAATCCATAAACATATGTCTTAATCATGAATGACTCAGTCATTCAAACGAATCGTTTGAACGAATGAATCAATGACTCACTCATTAAGACGGTCGCCTGGCGACACTTGATGGCGGTTTAGTGTTATGTTTAAAAGTATCATTCTTTCCAACGTGTGTGTGATTTGTGTGTGCAACATTATCAATGTCCGTGCGGACGTCCGTATTTTTCTTTCACTTTTATATTAGCAATTTAAAAGCACCCGCTCGTGTCACACGTCGATTAACTGGTGGGAAAATATCCTCAGACACATACCTAATAAATGTATATTTAAATACAATATTGGCCTACCAGGTAAAAAGTTTTATATACTATTTTGATGTCCTTTTGGATACAAGAGGGCAGAATAGCCCTATGTATGACTTTTTTTTTTTTTTTTACTGATTTTAATTTTAGAATAAAATTAGAATAAAATTCTTTTTAAAAACAGAAAAAAATGGGTTTAGTTGTAATATTTGTATACTTTTATATAGAAATAAATGGTATATAATTACATTTTTAGAAGATTTGAGGCTTTTAGTTTTTCCTTTTTGGACATTACTTTAATCCCTCGCCATAGCAAAACCGTTTGAGATATTTATTATCCGTTCACAATTTAGCATATTTAATGTATTTTCATCATGTTGAAAAAGTTTGGTGGGAATAAAATAAATAGTTTAAGAGGAGTGGCTAAACATTCAGAGGCTGATTTTGCAAAAAAATCCACATTCAGACCAAAATATCTGACTTCCTGTTGATCCGAGCTAATGAATGTAAATTAGAAAGTTGTCCGGCTTGATGAGTACAATATACAAACTATTTTTTTTTTACTGTAGTTAAAACTAACCCGCCCACTTTTGTCAAAAGCATGTTGAAAGTGACACACTTCCTGCTGCCAGTTGGTGGCGCTATAACTTTGACTCACAATAGTTACATCCATCTGATCGGCCTCTTACCACGAACACACTGCTGAAGTTTCATCAAGATCAGTTAATGTATGCAGAAGTTATTCCACTTCGTGTTTATCTTTTCTCGCCATAAATTCGTTTCCTCGCCACGGCCAAACCGTTCGAGATATCAAAAATCCGTCCGCAATTTTGAATCCTCAATGTCTTGACTTCATGCACACCGAGTTTGGTGGGGATTGGATGAATTCTCTAGGAGGAGTACTTCGCATTCCACAGCAAGCATTTTCCAAACAACCCATAATAGCCGACTTCCTGTTGGGCTGGCGTAAAACTTAGAGCACGAAAGTTGTTCGGCCCGATGAGATCTATATGTGTACCGAGTTTCATATCATTACATGCAAGTGTGTTTGATTTATGGACAAGTGTTCGGATCCCGTTCCAGGGGGCGCTGTTGAGCCCCCCTGCCACGCCCGGGTACCAGCTTCAGCCCGGCCCTGATGGCCGCACGTTCAGACCTGTGTGCAAAGTTTCAAGAGTTTTCGAGCACGTTTAAGGCCCCAAAAGCCCCTGAAACCTTGAAAAACAGGAATTTTAAACAAATCTCACTCAAAAGACAAATCCCCCCACCCCTCACACACACAGAGACGCAGAGGCAGAGAGAGAGAGGGAGAGAATTCTCCAAAAAATCACATTCAAACCGAAATATCTCACTTCCTGTTGGTCACAGCTTATGACTATAAATTAGAAAGTTGTCCGGCTTGATGAGAACAATATACATAACGATTTTTGTGACTCTACTTAAAACTAAGCCCCCACTTATGACTAAAGGTGGCGCTACTGAGCCCCTCACCACACCCGTTTCTGAAACTTTGCACATGTCTACGGGCTAATAAATGTGATGTGTCTGTCGAGTTTCATCCAATTTCAAGTATGTTAAGAGTCTCAAAAGCATCAAAAAAGAATATTAAAGTTTGAAGCGTTGCCATGGCAACAGTATTAAAGATATCAAAAATCCTTTCACAGGTCTACATCTGCCGTGTGTTTACATTATACACATAAAGTTTGAAGCAAATCGGGTAAAAATAAGAGGGTGATTTCAAAGCATTTTGAAAGGGACACACTTCCTACTTCCAGTTGGTGGCGCTATAACTTTGACTCACAATAGTCACATCCATGTGATCGGCCTCTTACAACGAACACACTGCTGAAGTTTAATCAAGATCAGTTAATGTATGCAGAAGTTATAACACACTTCCTGTTTCCATTATTCGCCATAAATTTGCTTCCTCGCCACAGCCAAACCGTTTGAGATATCAAAAATCCGTCCGCAATTTATCATCCTCAATGTCTTGACTTCATGCTGACCGGGTTTGGAGGCGAATGGATGAATTCCCTAGGAGGAGTACATTAAATTCCACAGCATGCGTTTCCAAACAACCCATAATAGCCGACTTCCTGTTGGGCTGGCGTAAAAAGTAAAAGTACGAAAGTTGTTCGGCCCGATGAGATCTATATGTGTACCGAGTTTCATATTATTACATGCAAGCGTGTCTGATGTATGGACCAAGTTTTCGGACCCCGTTCAAGGGGGCGCTGTCGAGCCCCCCTGCCACGCCCGGGTACCAGCTTCAGCCCGGCCCTGATGGCCGCGGGTTCTGACCCGTGTGCAAAGTTTCAAGAGTTTTTGAGCATGTTAAGGGCCCCAAAAGTGCCTGAATAGTCGTAAGAAAAATAATAATAATAATAATAATAATCCTACTGAAAACAATAGGGCCTTCGCCCTTTCAGGGCTTGGGCCCTAATAATAATAAATAATCCTACCGGAAACAATAGGGCCTTCGCCCTTTCAGGGCTTGGGCCCTAATAATAATAAATAATCCTACCGGAAACAATAGGGCCTTCGCCCTTTCAGGGCTTGGGCCCTAATAAACAGAGCAATTCCAAGAGGGTCCTCACATCATCGGTGCTCGGGCCCTAAATAGTCCAAAAAGAGGAAGAATAATGCTGAAATATAGAAAAATCCTGCTAATATAAATCAATTGCTGTGGGTAAATGATAATTATTGATTGTTTAAATTATTATGGATGTAGCAGCAATTTGGCATTTTGTTGATTTTATTGTAGCCTAACTGTACAAGCGATTTAAGTGAACTAAAGCTTTTTGGGAGCAAAAGAAAGCAGGAAGTTGAACTATAAAGCTAATGTGGAAAATCTACAAGCATAAAATATAGAAAGTGGAAAAATATATTTAATAGTACATAAAGGAAGAACATTTGAATATTGCATTATGGAACTACTGAAATTATGGGATTCTCATATCTGCATAATCTTGCCTGATGAATCCACTGTATAAAGCACTAGAGAATAGGTGAAGTAAATTAGGGTAAAAAATTGGAGAAAAACCCCCAATGATATTAATATTACAAACGAAAAGAACAAGATGGTTTAAAGTGAATGTCCTGATAGAAATATTTAATAGGAAGGTAAACAAAGATTATTCACTGTAAGGTGAATCTACCCTAAAGGAACATTACAGGAAATTAAGATTTTGACGATAAGAGAGAAAAGTATACATTTGGTTAGAACTGGAATATTTGGGGAAAATGGAAAGACATCAGTAAACACTGCAACAGTATAGTCAGTCTTAGCAACGTTTAAGAAGAACATTCATGGACAAATTAAATATGAATTGTGTAAGAATGTAATTTAGAAAATGGCATAGAAGCAAATCCTAAAAGTCTTAATACAGTTATGGAGACTTATTTGGTGATAATGAAACTAATATTTTGAAAACTATTAAATAATGTGAAGAATATTGAAGAATATTCTAGCATTGGCTAGAAGGAAAAATAACCAAGAGGTAATGGTAATATAAGATAAAATACATGGAGGCTAATACCTCCTACTTGTAGTAAGAAATGAAAAATGATATAAAACATGATATTTTTAAACATCATCCTAAATATCATGATAAAATTAAAAATGAAAATAGACAGTATTTCTTTTTAGAGAAAAAAAAAATGTGTGCACGTACTTGGCAGCAGAAACGAAGAGTGATATTAAATCACGAATATGATAGCATATGGAGTATGTAGGCCAATAATATTTAATGAGAGTCACATACAATAGATTAGGATTATGGAAAATATTGCAGTATCTGTTATATTAAAGCATTCTAATATGCAGAAAGAAGACTAGAAAGACTAGAAAAATTGGGAGAGAAACTGGACAAGGATGGTCAATCAACTTGTAGAAGAGTTGAGAAAACAACTTAGTTAATTTAGTATGTTTCCATAACAAACAAAAAGAAATGAATAATTGAAAATTAGCTCATTATGAATAATAGGTGCTAGTAGACATACAGTATTGTAATGTTGACCTGACTGACACTTCTGGATGCAGGCTTATCATGGAAGTGTTTGAGAACAGCAAGAGAGCAGACGAGGACAAACAAGCTCTCATTATGATCCATGCAAGAGCACCAAATGGCCTTGACTGAAACTGGAACCCTTCCAAAGAAGGGGGTGGAAATAGCAGAAGAAGTTCTACAGTATATAGTTTGTATATGCCTCTTATTCAGTCACAAGACTGTACAACAAGATAGACTGTAATAGTAAGAAACGGCCGCTCTGCATCCACCAGCACTGAGACTTTAGCTGGGGTCAGGTAAACCTGTGGGAAATCCTGGTAAATATTATTACTTTATTACTTTAATGATTTATAAAAAATAAAATAAAAACCGTAGAACTAAAATGACTATTATGAAGTGGGTGTTTGATATTGTAAACACGAATGTACTTATGATAAAATGTAATAATTTTATGTCATCTATAATGCCAAGTGTTTATGGTTTTTACTGACTGATAAATACATGTTGATTTAAGAAAACGAAATATATTATTGTAAATGAATAAAGAATAATTTAATTGTATTATGTGAAAATGTATTATACTATAGTAACAAACAAATCTGGGGTTAGAAAAGATTATACCTTTTAGATTTAATTAAGGAGACGTTTAGGGTGAGAACTCCTGATAAGACGTTTTAATTATTGGGTTAATTTTTGAGGATTTAAAATGTGTGTGATGCCACCAAATACTGATGTAACAAAGTGTGAACCTTATAGTGGGGATGTAAAGATCATTTATAGTAAGACATTACTGAGAATAATGTTGTTGTTTTTGCTTTTGAAATATTCTTAAATCTTTATGAATTAAAGAATTCATTGGCTTCAGTGGACTTTGAATGTATATAATATATTAAGGAAATTTAAATATATGCTATGCTAATTGAAGAAGAAACTCTTGTGACCGTAGGACATGTTAAAAGATGAACTTCTACATTTAATTTAAAATATAAAATGTTTAAAGATGAATATTATTAACTTGAGAGATTGTTTGCAAACTTTACAATGGGAACCATATGTATAACAAGGAACAAATTGATTTATTGACTTATATAATTTATGTTTGAACATATATAGTGTTGTCAGATATTAAGGGAAACATTAGAAGAATTACTCTGGATACAAAGGTTTAATTACTGGATTATTCTGATTATAGTAAATGTATGAAATGTAACCATAATTAACCAGATAAATAATTGTAGGATGTGATATGTTTTTTTTTAAATTTGATGGTACAATTATGATATCTGAGAATCTGTTAATGCTTAAGATATGATGGATTTAGTGTAAGATATTTGAATGAGAAAATGAGTTGCATGACAATATTTGACCCAGAGGTTTGGAACTGGACGTTTCAAGCAATAATAAAAAAAAGAAACCTTGTGCACTGTTTGAACATTGAATAAATTTCAAGACTGGTACAAACCAAGGGGGATGTTTAAACTAGTAGTTTGGGCAAGAAAACCCATCATACCCCAGAGATACTAACTTTGTGCCCTAAAGACCCTAGGAGATGTCAGCGGCTCACGTTTCCACGTTTCACCTGGAAGCGCATCCACTAGCTGGGCTAGGGGAGGAGCCGCGCCTCTAAGGGGAGACCGGGTGCTTGAAGTACTGGATTCTTTTTGAGATCTAAATTGGCCTAATATATGATAAACAAGCAGAGCACAAAGTTTTGCCCCTTGATAAATAAATAATTTTAATACAATTACAAAAGAATTATAATTGATTATTTCTGTTATGGGAACCGGGAACCAGAAAACAAAACTGGGTGAAATATTGCATGAACTGTAACAAACCAATCTATTTAAGAATGATGGACAAATGTCCATGTTATTGGTAAAGTTTGATGAAGTGAACAAAGTCTGTGCTACAATTATGAGAAGGAAGGATAAAGAGTCAGGATAATTGCATGAAGGGGGTGTCGTATAATATCAAGAAAATGCAATTACCTGCCTCCTTATTTATTATAGATGCCTTTTTGTTACACATATTTAGCCAATGTATTGGATATAATGCGTTGCATTCAATGTTGTTATTTAATTTGTTTGTAAAAGATGGCTTATATTGTTTTGGCATAGATGTACAGTAAATGGTTATGTGTGAATATGTGACTGTGCTAACCCATGTTGAGAGGAGCAGAAAAGTGTGATTATGTGTGTGCGCTAGAGGACTCCTACAACTTTAAATGAACTCAGCCATCTTAGCTGAGTTTACTGTAGTTCAAGGACATGAAGAGGTGGACCGCTTGCACCTGACTGGAGAAGGATCTGGGAAACTTTGGAGGAGTGTCAACCTAACGCTTGTTGTAAACAAGGAGTATAAAAGACTGATGAACTGACTGCCTCTTGGGATACTGATACGCCAGTGCCCCCGACGCCTAGAAGCCCAGAGCTGAGGACAAGAAACCCCAAGCAGAAGATAAGAAGCCCAGAGCTTACTACACCTTTGTTTCAAAACATGACTATTGTATTTTATACTTAAACGATGAAGTTCTATTTGCCTTTATATTTTTGTTTATTATAAAAAGAAAAGTAACCAATTAAAAGAAATTTAATTGATTACAAAATCTGCCTTCTGAGATTTATGATGCTGGAAGACTTTTAATGAGAACATACCACAGAGGAGTCTTCTGACCAAATTGTAAGTACCTTTTGAATGCTTACGGTTTAGGTCAGATTTGACTTTCTTTACCTTACCTGAGAATAATAAATAAATAGGTAAAAGGTGTTAAGAGTAAAGTACACACCGTAAAACAATATGTATATGTGTATGTGTGTGTATGTGTGTGTGTGTGTATGTGCGTGTATGTGCGTGTATGTGTGTATATGTTTGTATATGTATGTATGTGTATGTATGTATGCATATGTATATATGTATGCATATGTTAGACTGGAGTAATGGATAACTTCTAATAAAGAACAGAAATTACATTATATTAAATCTCAGTTGGAAACATAATGTCACGTTTCTCCATACTTTAAAAAAAAAACATTTAGAAATTACAAAATAATAATTTACCACATAGCTTACACCATTTATAGAGGCAGACAAGATAATCTTTTCAGGAGTAGGCTATTTATTTTCACTGTTAAATGAAAAATGCTGCCCGATCCACAGGCTTGTAATTCACATACAACTGTTCCTTTAAGAAATTCGGCCAAAAGCACCGAGGGGGAGGGGTTAACAACCATCCAACATTTTTTAAGGTGGAACGAATAGTTAGACGAATAAGGAGCTGGCGAAAAAGGAGCGTCAGATATGCAGCGGTAGAGGGCTCGCGGGGAAAGTAATGCGAGGCGAGGCCACCACGTTAGCCAGACCAAAGAGGGCAGAACCACAATAAAACACTACGCAATGAATAAGGGGAAACTTACCCACCGAGAGTGTAGAATGGTAAAGCCGAAACAGTGGGCAGAGGGCTCGCAGGGATTTCACAAAGTGAGACGCTGAACAGAAGTTAGCAGAGATAGTCCAGATTGTGCAGGGAGTGACAGGGACTTCAGAAAATGTAACATCCATGCAACAGATGCTTAACTCAAACATCCAACACTGGATGCAGAATCAAGATTGAAATCAAATCCCAAGAATTGAATTGAAATCGTGAAAATTGTGTAAAATTCTGTTTAGTTACCAAATGTTTTGACAATCACAATTACACCTATTGTGATGCAAGTTTTTTTTTTTTTTTCTACACCCGTGTGTGTGTTTTCTTCACAGAACGATGATTTTAAGAATATAGGCTAACAAGTAAATGTTCGCTCA
Organism: Leuciscus idus; assembly: GCA_021554675.1. NCBI lineage: Eukaryota > Metazoa > Chordata > Actinopteri > Cypriniformes > Leuciscidae > Leuciscus > Leuciscus idus. Next base: position 16,430,621 of record CM038634.1, read on the forward strand.
CCTTCTTTTTTCACTGTCACTCGAGCATCATAATGCAGTTTTGTTGAACAAACACATGAAATCCACATCAACAGCACACAGAAACACGTCCAGTCCATCTTAACACGCGAGTCTTGACAGATTGAGTGAGTTTTTAAAGAGCGTCTGTTAAACTTCCTCAGAGTTATTAAAGCGTCAGAAGGCGCGGTTATCTTCAGTGTGTGTGTGTGTGTGTGTGTGTGTGTGTGTGGGTGTGCACTTGATAAGTGGGAAGGATGCAGTTCCTCATCTGAATGCCAAGATAACTGTATTATACACTCAGTTTTATAATAAATACAATACACTGACATACGCTACTGGTGTTCTCATTTAACTCGAAATGTGCCATAACTTAACCATCCGCCATATGGCAGTTAAACATTTATACAATTTACTGAATTAAAATAAATAAGAATTAGAATAAATTGAATTTAAGTAAGCTAAGAGCGCGAAATGACACCATCATCATAAATGTCAGAGAAAACGCGTTATGTACGATGATTTAATGGTTTTAGCGTTATAATAGTGAACATCACATGTCAGAAATGACAAGAACTTTTAAAAAGTAACTAATAAATAAATAAACTAACCGTGTCTGCTCCTCGCCTAGGGTCCATGTTTTGACTATTTTCTTTCTTTCATACACCGAAAAGCTAGTCTGTACAATATCAGTCTGTGCCATAGCAACTGCCCCTGATGCTGAACTGCGCATGACTGCGCGCGCACTACAAAACAAAAGTCCTCTGTAAAAAACAAAAATCTTAAATCATCAGAGTTGAAAATAACAAGATGCCTTTACACAAGTATTGGGAGAGCAACTTGGCTGTTTGTAACATGTTTGTAACCAAACGTTTATATGACAGATTAAAATGTTAAATAAGGGGTAAATCCTAAATGTGCGGTGCCGGGCTTTTGAAAATCACATGATGCGGTTTACAAAATTCTGTGAGAAAATCCTTTGTTTTGCTGGCTGGATTTAAAGATAAACTATTGATACTTGAGCTGTATAAAATGTCCGTCGGTAGCAGCAGTAATGGTTTAAAATAATGCAAATTATATATATATATATATATATATATATATATATATATATATATATATATATATATATATATATATATATATATAATTTTTTTTTAAATGTCCTCAAGTTTGTATTTATCTTAAGACTTTAGTTTAAAAACTAAGAAATAAAAATGGGGTGTATTTATGGCAAAAGGGGAAAATATGAATGGGTTACTAATAAAATCATATGGCCATATCACCCTGTAGCCCTAGACTTGTTGCCCACTGAAGCTATAGTATCTAGCACAACGATCGGCCATTTTCTTACAAAAAAATAACATTTATATACTTTTTAACCACAAATGCTTGTCTTGCACTAGCTGTGATGTGCTACACATTACCAAAGCCCGTCTATGGAAAGCCTGTTCACTCCAACGCCCTATTAAGTCCTATTGGTTGTAGTTCCAATCAGAGTTCCACTGGGGGCGATCGCCCATGAGTGCAGAATGAATGGGAGTCTATGGGGCTAGACGGCTAAATTTGTCTCTTTCACCCGATTGCCGTTGAGAAATCTCAGATTTGATTGTAGGTTTTGCAAGTTCAACATGGGTTATAGGTCGAAAGTTGAGTGAACGAGTACTTATGTCCTTTCGATTTCTTACAGGTTGAGTTGTTGTTGCCCATAACACGTTAGCATTCTGCTAATGAACGCTGATTGGTCAGTGAAGGACTGATTACGACCAGAGATACCGCTTGATGGCATCGTGGCATCCGAAGCGGGACCAGAAACAAACAAAACAAAAACTCATCTAGAACGTGTATTTACCTGTGTCAGCTGTGTTGTGTAGTTACCTGTGTCAGCTGTGTTGTGTGTTTGCCTGTGTCAGCTGTGTTGTGTGTTTACCTGTGTCAGCTGTGTTGTGTAGTTACCTGTGTCAGCTGTGTTGTGTAGTTACCTGTGTCAGCTGTGTTGTGTATTTACCTGTGTCAGCTGTGTTGTGTAGTTACCTGTGTCAGCTGTGTTGTGTAGTTACCTGTGTCAGCTGTGTTGTGTGTTTACCTGTGTCAGCTGTGTTGTGTGTTTTCCTGTGTCAGCTGTGTTGTGTGTTTTCCTGTGTCAGCTGTGTTGTGTGTTTACCTGTGTCAGCTGTGTTGTGTGTTTTCCTGTGTCAGCTGTGTTGTGTGTTTTCCTGCGTCAGCTGTGTTGTGTGTTTACCTGTGTCAGCTGTGTTGTGTGTTTTCCTGTGTCAGCTGTGTTGTGTGTTTACCTGTGTCAGCTGTGTTGTGTGTTTACCTGTGTCAGCTGTGTTGTGTGTTTACCTGTCAGCTGTGTTGTGTAGTTACCTGTGTCAGCTGTGTTGTGTGGTTACCTGTGTCAGCTGTGTTGTGTGGTTACCTGTGTCAGCTGTGTTGTGTAGTTACCTGTGTTGTGTGTTTACCAGTGTCGGCTGTGTTGTGTAGTTACCTGTGTCAGCTGTGTTGTGTAGTTACCTGTGTCAGCTGTGTTGTGTAGTTACCTGTGTCAGCTGTGTTGTGTGTGTCAGCTGTGTTGTGTGTTTACCTGTGTCAGCTGTGTTGTGTAGTTACCTGTGTCAGCTGTGTTGTGTGTTTACCTGTGTCAGCTGTGTTGTGTGTTTACCTGTGTCAGCTGTGTTGTGTGTTTTCCTGTGTCAGCTGTGTTGTGTGTTTGCCTGTGTCAGCTGTGTTGTGTGTTTACCTGTGTCAGCTGTGTTGTGTGTTTACCTGTGTCAGCTGTGTTGTGTGTTTACCTGTCAGCTGTGTTGTGTAGTTACCTGTGTCAGCTGTGTTATGTGGTTACCTGTGTCAGCTGTGTTGTGTAGTTACCTGTGTCAGCTGTGTTGTGTGTTTACCTGTGTCGGCTGTGTTGTGTAGTTACCTGTGTCAGCTGTGTTGTGTAGTTACCTGTGTCAGCTGTGTTGTGTAGTTACCTGTGTCAGCTGTGTTGTGTGTGTCAGCTGTGTTGTGTGTTTACCTGTGTCAGCTGTGTTGTGTAGTTACCTGTGTCAGCTGTGTTGTGTGTTTACCTGTGTCAGCTGTGTTGTGTGTTTACCTGTGTCAGCTGTGTTGTGTAGTTACCTGTGTCAGCTGTGTTGTGTAGTTACCTGTGTCAGCTGTGTTGTGTAGTTACCTGTGTCAGCTGTGTTGTGTTTACTTGCGTCAGCTGTGTTGTGTAGTTACCTGCGTCAGTTGTGTTGTGTGTTTACCTGCGTCAGCTGTGTTGTGTAGTTACCTGTGTCAGCTGTGTTGTGTGTTTACCTGTGTCGGCTGTGTTGTGTAGTTACCTGCGTCAGCTGTGTTGTGTAGTTACCTGTGTCAGCTGTGTTGTGTGTTTACCTGTGTCGGCTGTGTTGTGTGTTTACCTGCGTCAGCTGTGTTGTGTAGTTACCTGCGTCAGCTGTGTTGTGTGTTTACCTGTGTCAGCTGTGTTGTGTGTTTACCTGTGTCAGCTGTGTTGTGTGGTTACCTGTGTCAGCTGTGTTGTGTGTTTACCTGTGTCAGCTGTGTTGTGTGGTTACCTGTGTCAGCTGTGTTGTGTGGTTACCTGTGTCAGCTGTGTTGTGTGTTCTGTGTCAGCTGTGTTGTGTAGTTACCTGTGTCAGCTGTGTTGTGTGTGTACCTCTGTCTGCTGTGTTGTGTGTTTACCTGTGTCAGCTGTGTTGTGTGTTTACCTGTGTCAGCTGTGTTGTCGATGCCTCGAGAGAAAAGAAAGTGCAGAGCGCGAAAGCACCAAAGTGACTGATGGATTGCCGTAAAGCAGTATCTCTGGTCATACGATGTGTATGACGTCATTGACATTTTGAAAGACTTTTTAAAGCAAATAAGTGACTCTAAAAAATCTAACACCAAGCAATGTGTAATTTCTTTGCATCCCCTTTCGAAAACAACATTCAAATTACTAGACGTGGATTTTGAGGGGTATAGCGCCATAGACCTCCATTCATTCTGCACTCGTTCTGTGAGAGACCTCATATGGAGCCAGAGTGGAACTGCAACCGGAAGTTTATTGAGTGGCACTTCTCCCCTCATTAGACTTTCTCTGACATTATGTATGAAAGGTCACGCGTGTTCCGGAGAGAGAGAGAGAGAGAGAGTGTGAGTGAGTCTGTATGCGTCGAGAGAGTGTGTGTGTGTGAGAGAGTCTGTGTGAGAGAGAGAGAGTGTGTGTGTGTGTGTGTGTGTGTGTGTGTGTGTGTGTGTGTGTGTGTGTGTGTGTGTGTGTGAGAGAGAGTCTGTATGAGAGAGAGAGAGAGAGAGAGATAGAGAGAGAGAGAGAGAGAGAGAGAGAGAGAGAGAGAGAGAGAGAGAGAGAGAGAGAGAGAGAGAGAGAGAGAGAGAGAGAGAGAGAGAGAGAGAGAGTGTGTGTGTGTGTGTGTGTGTGTGTGAGTGAGTCTGTATGCGTCGAGAGAGAGAGTGTGTGCGTGTGTGTGTCTGTGTCGCAGGGCCGCATTAAGACCTCACTGGGCCCCGGGGCTATGAGTTACTGCATTTTTTTCCAAAACGCTATAAATCCATCCATTTTTTCCAAAAATGTATGGTTTGTCTTTTAAAAAAAGTCTTTTGTCTTTTATTTTTCGTTTTCGCATTTATGAGGAAAAAAAACAATGTTAGGCTACGTGACAGTTCTCCATTACAGAAGCGGTACTAAAAGACTTTAAAACTTTCACAGAGACCTCAAACAGAAAGCACGAAGCCTTTCTTTAAATTGACTTTCGTTTTGTATTAATTGTATCTTAATTTTAATACATTTTCCATTAACCAATGTTCTGGATTTAATAGCCTAAATAAAAAGTAGGCTAAATATAGCCTATATAATCAAGCCGGCGCCTGAACTGGAGCTTAAGATCATCCCGAAACTCAGCGTATAAAAGGTAGCCTACTCGCCTCACAGACCTACAATTTTTTTAAATATATCTATTATCTACAGAAAGCTTGAAATCTTTACTTTTAAACAGAACCATTCAAAACAAAATAAAACTATGTAATCGAAATGTGCATTTCTCTCCGGCCCGGCGTGCCTATCGTCAACTTCATCTTTGCAATAAACAATTAAAATGTCTCATTGCAATTGAAGGGGGTGGATTGGAATCCACTGCTGCTTCAATGTATATGTAATGAGTGATTATAATCAAGGTATTAATCAATATTTTTCGTTCTAAATATCAAATGAGTTGAATGACTTCTCTGGAGATTTTATTTTGTTATTGAAGTTACAGTGTGATTACTGAAATGTTATTTTCATGTATTCTTTTTAATGTCAGTGTTTGATATTTGAATGTAGTAACAGTGCTTGCCTATTTATCCCGGCTTCCAGAAATGAAATAGGAACTGGTTTTGTGTTTGAGTTTGTCTTCAACGTTCAAACAAATAGGGGTCATTGAAGTCTATAGTTTAAGGGACCATTTCTCAGTTAAAGCCTATATTTTCCATTTAGACTAAAGTGTCCTATCCTGAGAGAAAGAACTTGTTATCTTGATGTTTTGAGACGAGACTCCTGTTTATAGTTAGAGCCTGGCCAAATCCAACCTTGGAAATGGCTGTGTGTTGGTGTGTGTGTTAGACTTCTTGGTTACAGGTTAAGGAACCATTGGAATTGTTGTTCGAGACATACTGGCACCCAGCAACTCAAATCTGCGACCTGGAAGGTCACGACGTGCCTAACATCAGGGTCCGAGTGTCAGCGGCATAATCTATGGAGATATGCTTCTGTCTATCTGTATATGTGTGGAAAATTACTATGTTTATCAATTTCTTAGCCAATCAGAATCATTCAACCTGTAAGCAATGACGTAGTTTAGACCTTGGAAATGGTAACTGCTGTGATCTTTGTAACTGTAAGCGGGGCGGCCTACGAACTCCTGTGTGAGTCTTGAAGCTGACTTCTGCTGATGAAACTGCAAACTATCTTCAGTAAAACTTTTCTTCTATTTTTTTATAATTCTGACTCCGGGTCTTCTTTCAAACATCTGGTCCATGGGTCCTAAACTGTTAACCCCTAACACAATATTTTACATATTCATAATCATTACTTGCTGGTTCTTTGTGACAGCTTTTAGGTGCCGTTTATGAACGCGTCACTACTGCATCAGCACCGAAAACACTGCGTGAGTAAGATATGTGGTGTGACTCGTGAGTAACTAAAGAAGGGTCAATTGCAAACGGTCAATTAATAATATTGATAATGATACCATGATAATGCATGTAATTTACGGCAAAGCGCCACCAAGTAACAGGGCTGATTTGTGTGGGGCGTGGTAAGGCTTTGGAAATCAGCGTTACCGATGGCTAGTCAATATGCTCCACAGCCAATCACGGGCCCCCTCCTTGCTCGGGCCCCGGGGCTTTAGCCCCGCCTAGCCATATGGTTAATACGGCCCTGTCTGTGTGAGTGAGTCTGTATGCGAGAGAGTGTGTGTGAGTCTGTATGAGAGAGAGAGAGAGAGAGAGAGAGAGTGTATGTATACGAGAGAGAAAGTGTGTGTGTGTGTGTCTGTATGAGAGAGAGAGAGAGAGTGTGTGTCTGTATGCGAGAGAGAGAGAGTGCGTGCGTGTGTGTGTGTCTGTATGCGAGAGAGAGAGAGAGAGAGAGAGAGAGAGAGAGAGAGATTATATTGTATTTTGTCGCTTTGGATTAAAAGTGTCTGCTAAATGCATGTGTAAGTGTAACTGCCTGTAATATTCACGTAAGCACTGAATATTTGCGACACTGATTTACGGCGCCACGGCAAGGTTGCTGGGGGATATTGGTTTGGCGCCAGTGTTACTTGTACTATGTGACATGTGAAGACGGCTGCACGTTGGCTAATAAAAATCCCAAGTTTGTTCGGTACTCGCTGTAGCCTACGTCTCCTTATTTAGGACTGCACGCCCTGTGCAATATAAGTAGTAAAACAAGAACAAGACATGGTGTCAGAAGAAAAATAACTAAAATGGATTTTGCAGCAGTACCATCGCCGCACATGAATTGGGAATCGTCTAACTTACCAGATGCATGGCGTAAGTTCAGACAACATGCAGAGCTCATGTTCACGGGTCCGTTGAAGGCACGAGGTGAAGACGAAAAGTGCAGTTATTTGCTCCTGTGGATAGGGGAGAAAGGAAGAGATGTCTTCAACACATGGGCGCTGACGACAGATGAAGCAAAGGTACTGAAAACATATTACGACAAGTACGAAGCATATGTGATGCCCAAAACAAACACAATTTTCGCCAGATATAAATTTCATGAACGAATTCAAGGAGCCAACGAAAGTTTTGAGCAATTTATGACTGAACTAAGACTATTAGTGAAAGACTGTGCTTATGCAGACAGCGAGGAAATGGTTAGAGATCGCATTGTGTTTGGCATTCACTCTCCGCGAGTGCGAGAGAAACTGTTGAGCGTCGGCTCGGAATTAACATTAGACAAGGCCATGGATATAGCCAGATCACACAAAGTTGCACAAGCTCAGCTCAAAACGTTTGCAAACAACACATACAACCCCCGCGATCAAGCAGTGCACGCAGTCATCTCGCAGAAAGAGTCACAGAAGCGAACAGTAAAAGCTGGAATGAAAGCCTTTCATCGGAGCAGCAATGACGTCGCGGAGCGCGGCAGAAATTGCGGTTACTGTGGCAACCAGGCTCACGGTCCTTCCGGAAAATGCCCCGCAAAAGGTAAACAATGTGGCAAATGCGGGAAACCCAACCACTTCGCCAAAGTGTGTCGTTCTGTTTACAAAAGGAATGTTCATACAGTGAGCAAAGATGCTTCTCATGATGAAGAAGACCCACATGCAGAGTTTTTCGTGGATGCAGTCTTGCAAAAGTCATGTGACACAGAACAAGCATTTGCAGACATACTGCTGGGAGAAGAAAAAACTGAAGTTAGTTTCAAGTTGGACACCGGAGCTCAGGTGAATGTCATTCCACTGCACACATTTAATATGCTAAAAGGTCAGTGCAAGCTCACACCGACTAAGCACAGCCTCACTGGATATGGTGGTCAAATGCTCACAGTAAAAGGGACATGTGTGTTGCCGTGCAGATACAAAGACAGGGAAACACTGATGAATTTTTACATAGTCAACACTCAAGCACCGCCTGTGTTAGGTCTAAAAGCATGCCTGGACTTGGACTTAATCAAGCTAGTGCTCTCAGTGAACGCACTTAAAGAGGACAAGTCCATCATGGAGGAATATGCTGATGTATTTGATGGCATTGGATTATTCCCAGGGGAGTGCACAATCCATCTAAAACCCGATGCAACTCCAGTTGTTTATCCACTGAGAAGGATACCTCTGGCTCTATGTGGCAGACTGAAAGAAGAGCTGCAAAATATGGAAAAACAAGGAGTCATAGTCAAGGTAACAGAGCCTACAGACTGGGTGAACGCACTTGTGGTCGTGGAAAAACCGCGAACTGGCAAACTCAGAATATGCTTGGATCCCCGCAACCTCAACAAAGCTATCAAGTGTCCACACTACCCCTTGCCAACGATAGAGGACATCACGCCCAAGCTAACAGGTGCAAAATACTTCAGTGTTTTAGATGCCCGTTCAGGGTACTGGGCAATAAAACTAACAGAGGAATCGTCCAAGCTGACGACATTCAACACTGTACTAGGGCGATACAGATTTCGTTGCCTTCCATTTGGCATCATTTCAGCTCAGGATGAATTTCAACGCAAAATCGACGAGACGTATGAAGGTCTTAAATGGTGTCGTTGCAATCGTCGATGATATCCTGGTTTACGGACGAACCAAAAAGGAACATGACGACAACTTGCACGCAGTACTGCAAAGGTCCCGTGAGAAAGGTGTGAAGCTCAACCATGAGAAAAGCATTGTGAGTGCCTCTGAGGTTCGCTACTTCGGTCACTGCTTATCCGCTGAAGGAGTCAGGCCAGACCCTGAAAAGGTCTCAGCGTCAAGCACATGGAGCCACCAAAGAGCAAGGCGGAGCTCGAAACAGTCCTGGGAATGGTAAATTACCTGTCCAAATTTGCACCCTGCTTATCAGACATCAATGCACCACTTCGTCAGCTGCTCAAACAGTCCAGCGAGTTCATATGGGATTCCCAGCACGACACCGCATTCCAAAAAATGAAAGATCTCATTACTAAGGAACCTGGACCCGTACTTGCGTACTATGACCCACAGAAAGAACTGCACCTTCAAGTTGATGCATCGAAATATGGCCTCGGTGCAGTCTGCTGCAGGACGGGAAGCCGCTCAGCTATGCTTCAAGATCACTGACTGAATGTGAAGTTAGCTATGCTCAAATAGAGAAGGAGCTCTAGGAGGCCAGGAAAGGAGATTCCTGTGGCAGACACCCTCTCTAGAAAGTTCATAGAGACAGAGAACGACAATCTCAGTGAAGGAATGGACATGCAGGTCCACATGGTATACAAAAGCTTACCTGTCAGTGACACAAGGCTGCAACAGATCCGTGCTGAGACTGAGTTGGACAGCCAGCTTGTCCAGCTCAGACAGGTGATTCTGGATGGATGGCCTGGAGAGAGGAGAAAATGCCCTGCAGACATCAGCGACTTCTGGAATTTCCGAGATGAACTGTCATTGACCAACGGAATCATTCTCAAAGGTGAGAAGATAGCCATACCCTCCTCACTCAGAGAAGATATGCTCACACGCATTCACGTCGGTCACATGGGCATAGAGAAGTCGAAGCAAAGAGCACGAGATGTGTTATTCTGGCCAGGAATGTGTAAACAAATAGAACGCATGGTCGAAAGATGCGATACCTGCCTGGAGCGACGCTGTTCAAACACCAAGGAGCCCATGATTCCTCATGAAATTCCAACCAGACCATGGCAGGTGATAGCTTCAGACCTCTTTACCTGGAACAGTGAAGAATACATGGTTACAGTAGACTACTATAGCCGCTTCTTTGAATTGGATAAACTCAACACCACCACAGCTGCCACTGTCATCAGCAAACTCAAAGTCATTTTTGCAAGACATGGCATCCCAGAGAAAGTTGTATCCGACAACGGTCCACAATATCGGGGCAAGGAGTTTGAAGACTTTGCAAAGACATGGGGGGGTTTCATGCACACCACCACGAGCCCCCATTACCCCCGGAGCAATGGTTTGGCTGAGAAGACTGTGCAGATCGCAAAATCGATCTTGACAAAAGCCAAGATGGACAGGAAAGATCCCCATCTCAGTTTGTTAGAGTATAGGAATACAGTGCGACCGAGAACAATCCTTGATTTGTGATTGGTATTTCGTCTGGGGTGTAGGCGGATCGCTGCCCCTATGAGAGAAATGGAATCTAAGATCTGGTATGGGCTGTCTGAGAATAATGGACGTTTTGTTCATAAGTATTGTTGCAAAGTGTGTGATACGTTAAGTGTCAGAGGTGTTTAGATGTTTTGTGAAATACAGCAACCTCTTTGTTTATGCTAGGGTAATGTTTCAGTGATTTGAGTATGCATACTGCATTGACTTAATGTGTTTTTTTTATTCTTTCAAAAGAAAGGAGATGTAATATTCACGTAAGCACTGAATATTTGCGACACTGATTTACGGCGCCACGGCAAGGTTGCTGGGAGATATTGGTTTGGCGCCAGTGTTACTTGTACTATGTGACATGTGAAGACGGCTGCACGTTGGCTAATAAAAATCCCAAGTTTGTTCGGTACTCGCTGTACGTCTCCTTATTTAGGACTGCACGCCCTGTGCAATATAAGTAGTAAAACAAGAACAAGACACTGCCTACATTGTGACAACTTGCCCCGACCTGAGGTTCACGATTAAATACCCTTCTGAAAGCTTGTGTCCCAGTTTACTTGATTTAGAGGGGTTTCGGAGACCATCTTAACCAGTTAATATCAGTAAACCGTTTTTAGGAAAGTTTACCACCACTATAGGCTACATTCAGGATATGATGGATTTATTAAATTTTACCCGAAAGATTATGTGGAAATAACATAAATCTGACGCTTCTATATAAAGCCTAATCTCAATGTTTTTAAAATGCATTTCTTCACTAAGTCGAACTGTCTCGTTTCTTCATCATCATTACATTTACATGTACATTTATTCATTTAACAGACGCTTTTATCCAAAGCGACTTACAAGTGAGAACAATAGAAGCAGTTAAACTAACAGTAGGACAACAATATGCAGGTGCTATGACCCTTCTCAGTTTAATCTAACGCAGTAAATGTTAGTTAATTTTATTTTTATTTATTTTAAATTATTATTATTATAGAATAGAATAGAATAGAATAGAATAGAATAGAATAGAATAGAATAGAATAGAATAGAATAGAATAGAATAGTAGTGTTAGTAGAAAGAATAGAAGAGAAAGTGTTCGTATTACTGGATCAAGTGCTGTTGAAAGAGAAGCGTCTTCAGCCGTTTCTTGAAAGTGGCCACGGACTCAGCCGCTCTAGTTGAGTTAGGCAGATCATTCCACCAGCAGGGAACAGTCAAGGTGAAGGTCAGAGAAAGAGATTTAGTGCCTCTTTGAGATGATGCACCACAAGACGTCGTTAGCTTGCAGAGCGCAAGTTTCTGGATGGCACATAAGTCTGAAGTAATGAGTTCAAGGGAGAAGGGAGCAGAACACGTGGTTGTTCTGTGTAGGCAAACGTCAGTGACTTGAATTTGATGCGAGCGGCAACTGGCAGCCAGTGCAATTTTGTGAGGAGAGGAGTGACGTGTGTCTCTCTTTGGCTCGTTAAAGACCACTCTAGCTGCGGCGTTCTGGATCAGTTGCAGAGGTTTGACCGTGCAAGCTGGAAGACCAGCCAGAAGAGCATTACAATAGTCCAGTCTGGATAAAGCTAGCGCTTGGACAAGGAGTTGAGTAGCATGCTCTGATAGGAAGGGCCTGGTCCTCCTAATGTTGTGGCAAATATACATAACCGGGCAGTTCTAGCAATGTGGTCTGTGAAGTTCAATTGATCATCAATTACCACACCAAGGTTCCTGACTGACCTTGATGGAGTTATGGATGACAAGTCTAGCTGAATGGTGAAGTTGTGATGAAGTGTTGGGTTGTCTGGGACCACGAGTAGCTCTGTCTTCGCAAGGTTTAGTTGAAGGTGATGGTCCTTTATCCAGCCAGAAATGTCTGTCAGGCTGAGATGCAATCAGCAACCGTCGGATCATCTGGCTGGAATGAGAGGTAGAGTTGTGTGTCATCAGAGTTGCAGTGATAGGAAAAGCCATGTTTCTGAATCACAGATCCTAGTAATGTCATGTAGATGGAGAAGAGAAGTGGTCCAAGCACTGAGCCCTGAGGCACTCCAGTAGCTAGATGTTGGGTCTTAGACACTTCACCCCTCCACGATACCCTAAAGGACCTACCTGAGGGGTAAGACTTGAACCATTGGAGTGCGGTTCCCGAGATGCCCTTCATCTTTAGGATTGACAGGAGGAACTGGTGGTTAACTGTGTTGAAGGCAGCAGACAGATCCAGCAGGATGAGAACTGAGAACTGAGCTGCTCTTGCCAGTCTCAGAGCTTCAATTACTGAGAGCAGGGCAGTCTCAGTTGAGTGTCTGCTTTTGAAACCAGACTGATTGTTGCCCAGGAGGTTGTTCTGTGTAAGGAAGGAAGAGACCTGGTTGAAAATCATCATCATCATCATCATCACGCATTAGCGGTAAAACGAATTGATTTCTGCGGTGCACTATGGAAAGCCACGAGGACCAAAAACACGTGAATTTTAACACGTATTTAGCGCGTATTTAGCGCGTATTTCACGCGTATTTGTTGTTTGCGCATGACAAATCAGTGCGTTAAATACACATAAAATATACGTGAAATACATGTTAAAAATCAGTTTGAATGGGTCAGTGTCATTGGCTTCTGAAGACTTGGGTCTAACCATTTCTGTGAGCTTAGGGGGGTGTACTGTTCATAGACTAGGCCAGTGGTTACCAAACCTGTCCTGGAGGACCCCCAACACTGCACGTTTTCTTTGTCTCCCTAATCAAACACACCTGATTCACCTTCAGGAGCAGGTTTGGGAACCACTGGACTAGGCTACCACCATTTTACATGCTATAGATCAGCTTATTTAGCCTATTTATTTTGTCCTTTTTTTTTTGTATTCACCTTATTTTCCATGACAACAAGGGCGACGCCATTACGCTCATTTTGTCATCTTACTTCCGGCTGAGCGGGACTTCAACTTCCGGCTAAAAGGACCTACGCTAGTTTCTAGCGTAATTCTATAGTTGTAACGGTAAAATATGTAAAGTATTATATGCTCAGTTAGGGGCTGCCATAACAATTGGATTAAGAGGATAGAACAATTTAACCAACGGTGTTACGAACACAATGTAAAGCGATCGGAATGTTGTGGTGTACTTTATGATTTACACCCACCACCACAAGACGACGAGGAGGAGGAGCACCTGAGGCAGTGGCGGAAGGCGTTAAACTTGAAGTGCTCACCCAAGCGCTCTTATGTGTGTTCGTACCATTTTATGGACGGAGAGCAGACTGACGAACGAACACCCTTACCCAGAGTAAAGGTTCGGCTACGATGTTCTGGTAAAGAAGTCCCGACGGGTGCTGAACAGGTTGTCAGATTCAGGTAAGCTAACTTAGCTGTTGTTTCCTAACTTACCTATCTATGTGCTTGTTAGCCTAACGTTAGATGAAGTCCGTTCTATGAATACATTTAAGATTAGTAACAAGCCGTTCACAAAATACAACGAATCTTGCATGATTACCATTGGTGAAAAGGAGAGATGCATTAAAAACGAGACACACAATCTCCTAACTCTACGTAGGTCAATATCAATATCTGAATGAGAGATGTAGCTAGCTGGCCTCCTTACAGGAATAATGTGAGCTATTGTAAGACTGTAATGTACCATAATATATTGTACTATCGTGAATATTCATTCATTCTTTATTTCAGACCATTAGGTCCATATCACAAAGTAAACGAAATATAAGAAATATGACATATAGGTGTCATGTTTGACTACACCAAAATATGACATATATCACCTATATGTCATATTTCTTATATTTCGTTTACTTTGTGATATGGACCTAAGGGTCTGAAATAAAGAATGAATGAATATTCACGATAGTACAATATATTATGGTACATTACAGTCTTACAATAGCTCACATTATTCCTGTAAGGAGGCCAGCTAGCTACATCTCTCACTCAGATATTGATATTGACCTACGTAGAGTTAGGAGATTGTGTTGAGATCTCATTTTTAATGCATCTCTCCTTTTCACACTGTTCTAAGTATGAGTGCCATCATAAATTAATTCTCATGATCTATTTTAAGTACTAATGTAAAAATGTTTATGGTTATATTACTTCCATAGAACATCGATGAGCGTCAGTGTTGCAGTGGACAACTGTGAGGATGATCACAGCCACATGCCCCAGACCTGTGATGCAGAAACACAATGGGAGGATCCATCTGTCTCTGACCACAACTACGCTCCAAAATCTCAACTCAACCTGAAGCCACCTACATCTGAAATGGGAACACAATGCGTTGAGCCAGTGCCATAGTACATAACTCTGATGAGAAAGACCTCCTTTGTCAGCTCTACACAGGGTCGACATTGGATGCCTTCCATTCAGTTGCCGAGCACCTTACCAGTTCACACACCAACCGCTTTCAGCTACACACCTGGGGTCAGCTCCTGATGACTCTGATGAAGCTGCGTCTTAAAGGGTTAGTTCACCCAAAAATGAAAATTCTGTCAGTAATTACTCACCCTCATGTTGTTCAACCCCGTAAGACCTTCGTTCATTTTCGGAACACAAATTAAGATATTTTTGATTAAACTGAGAGCTGTCTCACTCCATTTTTTTTCCCTAAATTTGTGTTCCAAAGATGAACGAAGGTCTTACGGGGTTGGAACAACATGAGGGAGAGTAATTACTGACAGAATTTTCATTTTTGGGTGAACTAACCCTTTAATTTATTGCAGGGTGATCTTGCTGAAAGGTTTGGTGTTTCTCAGTCCACTGTAAGCAAGGTGATTTTGCGTTGGCTTGACATCATGGAGAAGTGTTTCAGAGAGCAGTTTCCAAACACAACATGTAGAGCTGCACAATATATCAAAATATCGCAAATGTATATATCGCAATATGCATAATTGTTTTTTAGCTTTAATAAGCTTTAATCAGTTTATATAATTCATACAGTGAAAAACTAAGCAGTGTTTTACTTTTACATTTGATTATTCAGTTTCTGTTGTTAAATAGACCTAATGTAGGATAACCTGAACCCTGTGGTTTACACTGATGTTAAAATAACACTTCTTATATACAGTAAAACACTGATGTTCACTTTCACAAGTTGAAGGGATGTTTTCTTGTTACAAAAAGAATGTGAAACACATATGTAGGTTATATCATTTTAAATCTAATTTAAGTTAATTTTATATACCTTAAGCATTATCGTATCGCATATCGAATATCGCATTGTTTAATGAGTTATCGCATTTTTCTTCAATATCGTGCACTTAATAACTTCTTCCAGGCAATGAAGTAATGGCAGACAGAGGCTTCACCATTACCGATCTCCTCTATGAAAGGAAGGTGAAACTTGTCCTTCTTGTGAATCTTGTAAAACAGATTTTACCTGTTATGAATAGTTATTTTTATAAACCTTTACAATGTGACCAGATTTTACCTGTTATGAATAGTTATTTTTATAAACCTTTACAATGTGACCAGATTTTACCTGTTATGAATAGTTATTTTTATAAACCTTTACAATGTGACCAGATTTTACCTATCAGTCATTTATTATAAAACAATATAATGTGAGTTCTGTAGATTCCCCTTAAAACTTAAATGAATTAAGTCTTCTAGTTAGAAGGAATAAGTCACGTCAAGTTTGCAAATTAATACCATCTTTTAAATGGTGAAATGTATCTACATGAAGGTCAGTAGAAGGTGTCTCTAGCTTCCTGAAAACATCAAACACTTCTTACAACTGATTTTATACAACTTATTTAATCATTCATATTTAACCAATTACCTAATCTCCTATCCTTAACCCTAAATATTCTCATTCCTTCTTATTTACAAATAATTTTTAATTGCTGCTCCATCAACTCCTTCTGACAGGACGTAGTTAAATATTCCCATAGGTTAACGTTACCTCTGGCCACGTTAACAATGACGATGGATGAGACAATGTGAGACCAACTGATCGTCGTACAAAGTTTTCTCCGTGCTTCCAATTTAAAACATTTACGGTATTAACGTTATTTGTCATTTTGATAAAGTTTTGGCTAACTATAAACAATCTTCTTACTACTGAAATAGCTACCGGATGTGCCGTGTCAGTTTAGCGGAAGTCGGATGACAAAATGCGGAAGCGCGAAGTATTAAAAGTGGGCGGGGCGGAATAAGGTGAATAACCTATAGAAATAATATATTTAAATTGCAGTTTTATGAAAATGTATATAAAAATAAAATTGCCTTGTTTTTCTCCACTCATGCCTTTTTGTAAATAAACACATTAGTGGACATTCTAGCTTTAACATCAAAGCATTAACATTTGTGTGGGGAAATCAGTTCCAGTGGAGGAAAGCAATCAATGCAGGTTTAAGATACAGACCATTGTAATCGATATCTGTCTATGGAAAACAACGTGAGCTTTTGTTGTGCTTACATTTACAGCTATCCTAAGCAGGTGGTGCTTATTGAAACCTTTTTGTTCAGAGATTGGGCACTCATCAGACAAACAGTAATTGGGTACACAGGTAGTGATGGCAAAATGAGGCTTCCTGAACCACTGAAACCTCGCAGCCCATTGCTTCAGCCAAAGGTTCATTACTCGAAGCTTCATTCAGCATTGCTCACTAGTGATACCTAGCTACTGTGCAAAGAAATAGCAGACAAATTAATTCATTCTGAACCAGTCACGCCCCGCCCGCCCTCTCTCCCGCCCGCACGCCCTCCCTACCTAATTTTATTAAAAAAAATATATTTTTATAAAAAAAATTATATTTTATAAAAAACACTCTTATAAATAAAAATATTTATTTGTAATTTAAATATACAAATAAATATTTATATTTATTTGTATATTTATATTTAAATGTATATTTTATAAAAATATTTTTATAAATAAAAATATTTATTTATTTGTTTTGTACTCACTGTTGATGTCTGTAACCTTTCATTTGCAATAATAAAAAGACATGATCAGACATTTGTCCATTACTGTGTATAATATAAAATATGTATCTTTCACTGTCTGAATTTATTTGTGCAGAGTCACACACACAGTTAATTAATTATTCATAAATTGTTTGGATAGTGACAGTATGAACAACAACAACAGTGACACTGTGTTGAGTGCAGTGCTTATGTTAGAGGGAGTGCAATAACATACATTTATTCATTTAGCAGATTATAGATAACAGATTAAAGTAAACTGCAACAGAATAGTCCGGAAGGAAGGATTACAATAGATTTTTTTTATTGAGAAACAAAAAACAATTATTTCAAGTGTGTTGGGGTTTAGACGATTCCTCTTCTTGGACAAAATCTCGGCTTGGAAAAGATCCTTACACAAGGAACAAGGGATGCAGGGGAATGTAAAAATGGCAGTGGTATAAATGAGGACACTGATGCTTCTGTTGAGCCCAGACAGGGGAGGATTCCCTCTTTCTTGCTGTCTCCATTACCAGGAAAAAGGAAGAGTCACAAAAAGCAAACAAATCCAAAAGGGCAATCCAAATCAAAAAGCAGTCCAGTCCAGATCCAAAAATCCAGAGCAATCCAAATAATCTTATCTAATTAATATAACAAGATAATATAGCTACTATAATTAATAATAACAATATACTATAACTATTCTAACCTGATAATGTCATAATATACAGCCCTCACATATGACACAACAATAACAATGATAGTTATCTAACTCTCTGACTCTCTGACACTACTACAACTGCATCTACTACTCCTGCAACACCCACAAGGTGGCGCGAGTTTCGAACCGCCTTTTATCCGGAAGCGACACTCAGACCGAACCGATGACGTATTTACACAAATGAGGCCTCGTTTGTCATTAGTCACGTGATTTTCACGTTAACAACACAAGCCTCGAATCGCGGCTTCATCTGGCACGCCCACTTTTTCTCGACACACGCTCCGACGCCTCGGTTCAAATGTCACATCACTATACACAGGTGATGTTATCAATTTAAATGAATTTAAAGACTTAAAGTATGGTATTTAAGACTTTATCTATAAGTATTGAAGACTTACAGGATAAGAATGAGAGCTTGTGCTCAGGTCAGGACAGGTAATAACTTAGTTTGTCTTTCCTGACAGCAGAAGTATTGCACTGCTACCACAATTAAAGATCCTCCTATTTCTTTTTTCCCATTTTCTTCGTTTTCTTGTGTAGCCCAAAGAAAATATCTAGATTGCAATTTTATGAAAAAATAATTTTACCAAGATAAGAATGCCCCCTTTTGCACATTAGTAGCATTCTAGCTGTAACACCATTCACCACACCTCTTTAATTAAAGCAGTGTGCCACCAAGATGCTTTACAGGGACCAAATTACAGAAACGTAATACAGAGATTTTTTTTAACGCAGGTGCTAAATATATTATATATAAATACTATTAATAAATGAGCAAACATTGGCCACTTAATATTTAATATTCAATTATTTTAATCATCACAATTAAAGTATTAATTGTATTAAATTGAACAAGCAGAACATTCAGCATTCAATGAAATATTCCTAAAGATTTATTATTATTAATAATGTTATTTCAACATAATATGTGTGTGTGCAACAAGCAAGATGTTTATTTGTAAATCCGGTGACACGCGTGCATTGATTTTTATCAATAAACTAGTGTTTTCTGTCAGTGTCGGCTGCAAAGATGAAGTTGACGATCGCAATATTTGTAGTGAACGCGCCTAGAGAGAAATGCACATCACGGATTACAGAATCAGAGAGTAGCCTATTTATTTTCGTTTGGAATTATTTTGTTTAAAGACATTTCAAGCTTTCTTTAGATATATTTCTCATGTCTGTGAGGCATACACTGAGTTTAGGTTAATTTATGATGAGATGCGCTCCAGTTCATGTGCAATGCAAGTTCCTGGCTCTGAAATGTGTTGCTGATTGCTGATCGATTGCTCTTGTCTGCCTCATTGCTCCTGCTGCTGCGTTGGTTTGCATCTTTAAGCTTTGCATATTTTTCTGTTTTGATGCATTATTTACTATCATTCCTTGTTGTTTATACTGCTAAATATAACTTAATTAACATCACACATTAACCTGACATTGCTAGCTTCAATCTAAATCGTTATTACTAGCACAACACGCTAGTAATTCGCTAGCCTGTTAGCCTGTTGGCAATTCTATTACACGGAATGAGAAAATAGAGACACCAACCACCATAGTCACATGTTTGCCGGGAGCCAGAGCGCCTGACATCAAAGCAAATTTAAAAGTGCTGGCTAATGCTAATCGTAAATTCTCTAAGATTATCATTCACGTCGGCACCAATGATGTTCGACTCCGCCAGTCGGAGATCACTAAAATGAATGTTAAAGAGGTGTGTGAACTCGCAAGTACAATGTCAGGCACAGTAATTTGCTCAGGCAAACCTGACCTGTTGAAAAGAGATGGTATTCATCCCTCCTGGGATGGTGCTGCTCTTCTCTCTAGTAATATGGCTCATAGTCTTAGAGCTCAAACATGACAATCTGGGGCTCAGGTCAGGAAGCAGACAGACTGGCTAAACCGACTGTCTGCTAGCGGCCTCGCGTCACCAAGGTCAGATAAATCCTATCACATAGAGCCTCTTTCACCTAGCTATCATCATATAGAGACTGTGTCTGTTCCCCGAATTAGGACATACAAAAAACTTCCAACCCTTCTAAGGGTAAAAATGTAATTGCTGTTCAACAGATAAAAAACAGATATAATACAAATGATAAAGCTTGGGTTGTTGAATATTAGATCCCTTACTTCAAAAGCACTTATTGTTAATGATATGATTTCAGATAATAACCTAGATGTGCTGTGTTCTGCAGCAGAGCGAAGACATCTCAGATCATTATCTAGTCTCGTGTAAACTTCATTTAGCCAAGGCTGCAAAGCCGACTCTGTGTCACAAATATGTTAGACCTATCACTTCTGCCACTAAAGATTGCTTTATCAATAGTAAACATTTACAATATGTAAATAGATTCTGTCAGATTTGTTAGTGTGCCTGTACCACATTATTGTAATGCAATCACACTGGAGGACTAACGTCACCTGTCCCTTGTAAAGGCTATGGACAAAATTCAGGCATAATCTTTATGCAACAATCACACGTGTCACACAATTTCCTACAAAAGTGTGTACGGCGTATAAGAAAAGAGACATTTAGCTGTAATGATTACATATTACAGAAAACCTCTCTTCCGATCTATTGTAAAAGTTTGTAGCCATGATTGTAAATAATTTTTCCCCACTAGCGGATGGCACCGTTTACAGCTTGTTTCTATGTACAGTTTTAGACGAAGACTACTCTTTGAGCACTGGCAAACATGTTCTTATAGGATTTAATGAACAAATACAGCATAAGAAAATTACAAAAATTTAAACTGCGATATATTCTTTTAGGTCTGTCTACGAAGCGATCACAAGACACATAACAGGCCCAATGTGAAAAGTGAGGCTTGATTTTTTTTTCTATCGCATATACGACTGTTACACTTAAAACAAACCTATTACAGTTTTTCTCGATTGCTTAAACACTATAACCAGGCTTTTGAACTAAAATTTCAAAACCATAATGCCATTTATCAAAAAGCACACCCATTTCACTAAACTATAAACACTATTCCCTGTTTTGACACATGAGTCAGATTTGTTGAACTTTCACTGCAAAACTCTACACACAAATCCCTTCATTTCTCATTGCCTAGACCATGTTGTCATTTAGAAAGCACTAGCATTCAATATTGTTCACTCAAGTCAGCACAGCTTCAGCTCAGTTAGCACACAAACACTCAAGTGGAAACACTAAGAGTCAAAATTGAACACACATCAATCAGATCCTTCAATAGATAAAGGGCCCGAATCAGTTTATTGAGTTTTGGAACAATGGATCCAGAAAGACATGAAGGAAGAGATCGAGGAGGGATCAGGAGAGGAGGAGGAGGAAGGGCAAGAAGACAAGCAAGCAAGCAACATAACTTACCAGTTTTGGAAATGTTGTTTTGAATGTATTGCACCAGTGTGTTAGAATATGTTGTAGTGTGTGTGATTTTGAGGCCTTGTGTGTCCTGTCTGAGGGAAAAGTTTGGTTTTTCAGCAAGAGTGAATGGTTTTGAGTGTAGAGCTTCATTTTGACCTGAAAATAGGATGTTTGGGGAATTGGGTGAGACGTTATGGATTTGTGTTTACTGTTTTGAGAATTCAAGGCATAGTTTCAAGAAATGTGTTTAAGCAATCGAGAAAAACTGTAATTAAGTTACGCATTACGAGTCAAGGTGTCGCAGATAGACAATTTGTCATGTTTGTCTTCACAATTTGTGCTTCTTTAAGGAAAAACTTTTTTTGTCTCTCATCAGCAGAATATCAAATGATATCTGGTTCATATGCAATGTTAGTGAACTGTAGGTCTTCTATTTGTTCATATACGACAGTATTCACATGAATTCGCTTGATTTAATAACTTTGAATGCTGGGTATTTTATCCATTTCTGTGTTACACAACATATTTTCAACAATAAACAAACAGTTTAAGTTGAGTTTAAGCTTTGGTAAGTGTCAACATGTATTGAAAAGACCATTGTGTTACAGCAAAACCACTATTTGTAGAATGATATTGTAATGTATCGAGTTTTTGCCTCTGTTATTGTGTTACTCGACATTATCTCAGTATTCCTAGCTACATGTTTATTTGTTGTTGTTTAACCGTGATACAATTTTCACACCTCAAAGAATGTTTATTCAGAATGTAGATTACTGTTTAAAAGTCGATGTGTAGGGTTATATACAATCGGTACATTGTGTTTTAATTTCACTATAGAGACAATTTAATAAATGCTTCAGGGACTGAACTTTAACATTTTAATCTTTGGTAAAAGTTAACTTAAAGTCTGCACAAAAAGAATTTCCATCCTATCCATCCTTTCTAAATACATGTTATGGATCTATTGTGAATAATTCACCCGTGCATTATGTTTTATGTTTAATCAAAATTTTGTTGGAAAATCAAAAATATATGGTGGATTTACTTAACTTTTTATGTCAACAGGTTCTACGTAACTGGGTTATGTTGCATTTAATCAACATTGTTTATTTCAGTAGACTTAAGTTTATTGCATAAAGTTAATTCAATGCCATTTAGTTTAATAAGGTTAACATTCTTAATTTTGTCCAAAACTATTAAGTTCAATTACCCTAAAATTAATATAAATCAAAAATTAAAACAAATAATCCAATAGTTTAATTGATTCATTTATTTAGTCAATGCGTTCAACAATTTTTACAAATGTTATCTAATAAGAAAACCTTTTACAAAATCTTTACTCCATAAAGACAATTTATGTTAGGCATCTGCTAGAAGACGGTTTGTTACATCCAATGCATGCTTGAAGTAGTGGTTTCTATTAATATTAAAACCACTTTAAAAGTTGTTAGCACGTGCTCACCCCAAGCACATTGTCTACACCTCACCACAATGGTAAACTCCAAAAACACTAACATATCAGAAACTCTTTAAAAAAATAACATAAAAGAACATTAAACATTAACAATGTAATGATAAACATTTTTTATCATGATGAAAACACACACAAAAAACATTTTATTTCAAAATTGACATCCCTCTATCCACACACTGACTTCTGTGAAAGGCCTCTGAATAAAGAGTTGTGTGAAAGCTCAAACGTTCCTCTTGCTGACACATCAACATACAGGAAGTGACTAACATCTGAGTCTCTCTTCACTGATGCTGGTCTAAACACACTGAACTCTTACAGTTATTTAATATCTGCTGGGTTTCCTGAGAACGCTCGTCTCAATGTGGTTCCTTTTTTATTTAATTGTTTTTAAACGCTGCGGTTCATTTTGACCGCAGACGCACAACACATTTACTGAAAGTAATGCCCAGCCAAACGCTGTAGTTCCTATGATTGTGAGCTGAATTCAGATGTTCTACAGAGACTAGAGATGCACAATATATTCAGTTCAGTTCTAAATGTGCTTTATTGGCATGACAGTTGTTTCACTGTATTACCAAAGCATTTCTAATGTTTACCGTGAATCATCATAGATGTACATACAGAACAATAGAGTAGAACAATCAATATTTTAGAATTCTATGTGTGTGCGTGTGTGTATGTGTGAGAGTGTGAGTGTGTGTGTGTGTGAGAGTGAGTGAGTGAGTGTGTGCGCGCGTGTGTGTGAGCGTATGTGTGAGTGTGTGTGTGTGTGTGTGTGTGTGTGTGAGTGAGTGTATGTGTGAGTGAGTGTATGTGTGAGTGAGTGAGTGTGTGTGTGTGTGTGTGTGTGTGTGTGTGTGTGAGAGTGTGAGTGAGTGAGTGTATGTGTGTGTGATTGTGTTGTGTATGTGTGTGTGTGTGTGAGTGAGTATCATCACTGATTAGTCGACTCCTCCCTCTTTTTTTGACAGGCATCAGTGTATCTGCTGCTAGGAGGATACAATCTCTCTTTTTTAACCTAATTAATGTTGAAGTTGTGTTGTGCACGATATATATATATATATATATATATATATATATATATATATATATATATATATATATATATATATATGTCACTATAACGGTATCGGCCAATATATGTTAATTTTTAATGTTATCGTTATCGGCCCAATAAGAAAATTTGCCGATATATTAAAGCTGATAAATAATGGATTATTCCTCCAGACGAGACTCTTCAGATTCGCTGTTCTGACAAGCACATCACTTTTACATACTAGACACGTGACTTTCAAATGAAAATGAAATTGAGTTCTTACCAGAACCAGGAAGTATGACCATATTAGCCCGGTTCTGTCAACACTGCATTGGCTCCCTATTAAACATCGCATAAATTTTAAAATATTGCTGATCACGTACAAAGCACTAAATGGTTTAGGTCCGCAGTACTTGAGCGAGCTCTTAACGCATTATAGTCCTTCACGTCTATTGCGATCACAAAATTCCGGCTAGTTGATAATACCTAGAATATCAAAATCGACTGCTGGCGGTAGATCCTTCTCCTATTTAGCACCAAAACTTTGGAACAGTCTTCCTAATATTGTCCGGGAAGCAGACACACTCTGTCAGTTCAAAGCTAGACCAAAACACATCTCTTTGACCTAGCATTCACATAATACATTATAGACTTCTATAATTCAATGTTAGGCTTAATAGATCAGGTCAGCCCGAGAACACTTCCCATAAATCCTGATGTACTCGTTACATCATAAGAAGAATGGCATCTACGCTAATATTAGTCTCTCTGTTTATTCTGCAACATGACATCATGACTTTGCGTAAACATACACGCCACTTTCAAGTCAAGTGGCGTGTTATTTATACGCATTTTGAGCTATCCGCGTGTATGTCCACGCCGAAACGAACCGTCATCTTCCGCGTGTATGTCTACACCGTTAAACGTCAGAGTGATTCCGCGTGTATGTGTACGCCGTTAAATGTTCGAGCGAAACTGAGCAAAATGTATATCTACATCTGGGGAGCAATATTTTTTTTCCTAGGATGGTAGGGGAACACTCATAAATGGTATTAACCCCAGTGACAGGTAGGTTTAGGGACGCGGTTGGGGTAGGTCATATATATTTATATATACAGTAATGTAACGTTAAGTCACCGGCGTTGATAAACACGCTGAAAATCGATTATGCGAGTTGATAACACGCCAAAAATGGAAATACGAATTGGCGTGTCATACATACGCCATTTCATGAGATCAGTCTGGTTTATCTGAGGTTTACAGCAGTCCACCGGATCCAGAACTGAGCGACTGAGCCTGGACACGATGACAACGCAGTCCTGAAGTGTCAACCAGTCTCTCCCTGTTTCCTGAAGTGAGGTGGACCTCGGCCGTATCCAGATCAGATGGTGGATCTGCACCTGGACCCATCCATGACGCATCCCTGAGGGCCTGTGAAGGCCTCATCGACACAACCAATCTGACCTCTGACCTGTAATGCTGCCTGGATCATAATCATACACTTTTCGCTCGTTGGCCAGAGGAGAACTGAGCGACTGAGTCTGGGTTCTCCCAAGGTTTTTTCCTCCATTCTGTCACTCTAAATTGCATAGGGATTTTGTATTGAACATAGCTCTGGATCACAGTGTCATAGAGACAAGGGGGCGGGCTCATTTTACTCAGACAACCAATCAGTCTCTCAGGATCATTGTGAAGCTATCAAGCCACGCCCTAGCAACAAGTTCCATAGACTTCCATTGAAAGAAATCAAATATCTTTGGATATACTGTAAGTGTCATAAAAACATGAGGGTGGGTTCGTTTGACTCGGGGCAGTAAACAGCCAATCCTGAATCACCTCAACATTTACTGGCCACGCCCTAGCAACCATTGTCTAGCACCAAAGCAACCAAAATCCAAAGAGTGATATCTTCCATTCTGACTGTCATAGAGGCATGGCGGTTGGTTTATATAATTCATACTGACAAGCAGTCTTTGGAGTTTCATCATTGGCAGCTCCCAAGCAACTCCATAGCAACCAAACAGAGTACCCTAGCAACCATTTAGCAAGACCTACAGTGGGGAGAACAAGTATTTGATACACTGCCGATTTTGCAGGTTTTCCCACTTACAAAGCAAGTCTGTAATTTGTATCATAGGTACTCTTCAACTGTGAGTGACGGAATCTAAAACAAAAATCCAGAAAATCACATTATGATTTTTAAGTAATTAATTAGCATTTTATTGCATGACATAAGTATTTGATCACCTACCAAACAGCAAGAATTCCGGCTCTCACAGACCTGTTAGTTTTTCTTTAAGAAGCCCTCCTGTTCTCCACTCATTACCTGTATTAACTGCACCTGTTTGAACTCGTTACCTGTATAAAAGACACCTGTCCACACACTCAATCAAACTCCAACCTCTCCACAATGGCCAAGACCAGAGAGCTCTGTAAGGACATCAGGGATAAAATTGTAGACCTGCACAAGGCTGGGATGGGCTACAGGACAATAGGCAAGCAGCTTGGTAAGAAGGCAACAACTGTTGGCGCAATTATTACAAAATGGAGGAAGTTCAAGATGACCGTCAATCTCACTCGGTCTGGGGCACCATGCAAGATCTCACCTCGTGGGGCATCAATGATCATGAGGAAGGTGAGGGATCAGCCCAGAACTACACGGCAGGACCTGGTCAATGACCTGAAGAGAGCTGGGACCACAGTCTCAAAGAAAACCATTAGTAACACACTACGCCGTCATGGATTAAAATCCTGCAGCGCACGCAAGGTCCCCCTGCTCAAGCCAGCGCATGTCCAGGCCCGTCTGAAGTTTGCCAATGACCATCTGGATGATCCAGAGGAGGAATGGGAGAAGGTCATGTGGTCTGATGAGACAAAAATAGAGCTTTTTGGTCTAAACTCCACTCGCCGTGTTTGGAGGAAGAAGAAGGATGAGTACAACCCCAAGAACACCATCCCAACCGTGAAGCATGGAGGTGGAAACATTATTCTTTGGGGATGCTGCAAAGGGGACAGGACGACTGCACCGTATTGAGGGGAGGATGGATGGGGCCATGTATCGCGAGATCTTAGCCAACAACCTCCTTCCCTCAGTAAGAGCACTGAAGATGGGTCGTGGCTGGGTCTTCCAGCATGACAACGACCCGAAACACACAGCCAGGGCAACTAAGGAGTGGCTCCGTAAGAAGCATCTCAAGCTCCTGGAGTGGCCTAGCCAGTCTCCAGACCTGAACCCAATAGAAAATCTTTGGAGGGAGCTGAAAGTCTGTATTGCCCAGCGACAGCCCCGAAACCTGAAGGATCTGGAGAAGGTCTGTATGGAGGAGTGGGCCAGAATCCCTGCTGCAGTGTGTGCAAACCTGGTCAAGAACTACAGGAAACGTATGATCTCTATAATTGCAAACAAAGGTTTCTGTACCAAATATTAAGTTCTGCTTTTCTGATGTATTAAATACTTATGTCATGCAATAAAATGCAAATTAATTACTTAATCATACAATGTGATTTTCTGGATTTTTGTTTTAGATTCCGTCAATCACAGTTGAAGAGTACCTATGATAAAAATTACAGACCTCTACATGCTTTGTAAGTGGGAAAACCTGCAAAATCGGCAGTGTATCAAATACTTGTTCTCCCCACTGTACATAAAGCAAATTTGCCTGTGAACTAGAGATGCGCGGTTGGCGGTTACAGCCGCGGATAAACCGCGGATCAGGCGGATGACGTGACGAAAAATAATATTTTAATTAAATTCGGGCGGGTGGCGGGTGGTTGAACCAAGTCATCAGCAGCGCCTTGCATCGCCCAATCAGCGGATGGCGGGCGGGTGCGGTTTTAAAAATTGGTCAAAAACGTTGGTGCGGATGGATGGCGGACGGATGATGAGTTTTGTGATGCGGTTGCGGATGAAATAATAGCCCATCCGCGCATCTCTACTGTGCATAGGCGGAAATCGCGGGGGGGTCGGGGGGGTCAGGACCCCCCCTATCTGAGGGTTGTCCCCTCCTAAAAATAGAATTAAAGTATGTGTATTGTAAATAATATAATGATATATACTTAAAATAATTGTTTAAGTGGTAAAATAATAAAAATGCAAACGGGGCAACAACAAAAAAAAAAACTTTAAAATTTTGAGTCCCCCACCACCTTGCCTCACAGTGCTTTGGTCCACTGCCGGCTCCCCTTTTACCTCATCATCACAAACAAACTAGTCCCGTGGGAGAGAACAAGGTTTTTCTGTTGTGGAACTCCAGTAAGTCAAGGCTATTTTATTCACTTTAAACCTCAGATGAAGTGATTATTTTCTCTTTAATACAGATTATGCTGCGTCATTAATAAATCATGACACATTTTTTTATGATAACCAATGTAACGTTAATCGAGAAACACACAAGGTATTTCCTTACTGAATTATTAATCAGCGTTTTGAACGAATCAGTTGAATCTCAATGACTCACTCATTAACAATGAATTGCTGCCACCTACTGGCGGTTTTAATTTCACATTTAAAGTATCTTTTCATGTTTTAAATCATTTTATATATCAATATTCAACGTTTTATGTTTTAAACAAAATTTTTTTTATGTCTGTGTAAAATCTAAATGCCATTTCAAATGCAGCTTCTGTGTTTCCTCTCCATTGCAAAGATTTTGTTGATACTTATTTAATTTGATTGGTAACAGCCCTATTGTGTCTTATTATTATAATTAAATTTAATTGAATGTATGAAATTGACACAAAAGATGATGCATGCATATATTTAGGTTTAAAAAATACATTTATAAAGGTAAAAATGCCAATGAAGGTAAAAATCTATTGAAACTTATTGGAAAAATGATTTCTGTCACTGCTGTGAACTGACCGCCACACAGAATATGAAGAATATCAAAAACTTTAGGAGTCGGCAGTCCTAAACATGCCAAGTTACCAGCACAATAACACACTCAGCAAAATATTGTCTAATTATCGTTATCGATAAAATCCCTGAAAATATAGAGATCATTTTTTGTACATTTTGCACACCAATGAAGAATATTTTGGTCAATTTAGTCAGCTTTTGCAATGAACCAGAGAGAAACTTTGAGAAGAAGGATAATGGCACGGTCTCCATGCTAGCTACACTAATAATAGTAGTAAGGCTTTCCTCTGTGTACACATATCCATAGAAAGTACAATTTTGCCTGTATTATTGGTGTCCCCTTCAAAAATTGCTCTTTAGGAATGTTATGTTTATTGTCCCCCCCAACATTTAGATGACATTTACGCCCCTGCTACTGTGAACGCTTTATTTAAATACAATATAGGTGTAAATCCATCACTCATATCAATGTTATATTTATAATCATATCATCCAGCCTTAAAACTTGTGTCGTTTTTTCTGAACTTCAGTGTTTTGTCAGTATAAAAACATCAAATTATGCAGAATATACGCTGGTAAGTATTTAATTGAGTTGTCTATACAATATATAACAATACAATATATGGGGTATGATTTTACCCCTAAATTCAGCGCATTGACACAAAATGATAACTGCAAATTCACCTTTCGAGTCCAGATGTTTCTGTGAATTGCGGATTCATTTGCTTCTCTGTTCTGTAGCTTTCAGCAGTCTGTAAAAATATACCTCAGATTTCTTGTCAAATCTAGTTGTACAGTGAATCTCAAAGCTCTTTCCCATTTTAAATGTGTTTTGTGTGTTTTTCGCGGCATTCACACTGAAAACAGATGCTGCCGCTCAGTGTTTTTGCCACACAGTGTGTGTAACCGCAGTCACTCCGGCCTTGTGACTTTAAAATTATGCAACCGACTATTTCATGCAAAAGCAACACGTAACATCAAACCCGATTTGGAGTCGGGTATCTTGAATGTTTCTCATATAGAGATGTGTGTATGATGTGCATGTGACAGACGGGTTAGTTATATGTCCTGTTGTTATATTGGAAGTGTTCTTCTTCTCTCACAGAAAGTGGAGGGGTCCATAAAGTCCTGGAAAAGCCTGTTTTTGTGATTGCGGAGTATCTGCCGTTTCCACACGGGACACACATCACCGGCATGCTTCTGGACACTTCTGAGGTACGACACACAGAACATCCACTTCCACATGACATAAGCACCTTAATGTATGCTAAAGTAAAAGAGGAGGAGAATGATGACAGTCTCAAACAGTAGATCATCATCAAGGTCATGGGATTAATAATGTGATCAAATGTATATTTTGAATGCAATGCAAGTCGCTTTGAACAATGTTATTCAGTGGATTGTTGTAGATGATTATACCGTATATATGATGTACGAACATCCTATACTTTGAGCTCACTGTTAATATAATATAGCTGTTGTATTTTGCTTTTAATTACTCTGAAGATGTAGATACTAGGGATGCACGATATATCGGCCACCATATCGGTATCAGCCGATATATGTTCATTTTTAATGTTATCGTTATCGACCTGATAAGAAAATTTGGCTGATACATTAAAGCTGATAAATAATGGATTATTTCCTTCAGCTGAGACTCTTCAGATACACACTGTTCAACATGATGGTTTTAAATGGCTTGAAATAAGATTGGAATCACTTCAAAAAAGGAAAATACAGTTCAGTGCAACATGTGCTGTCATATAAGCTGTATAAAATTATCATGAGAACATTATTGTGAACTATTGTGATAGACTTTTATATTGCCCTACAAAGGCTATTTTTTTGCACAAATAAAAAGTGCAGGATCTACTCTTCAATCTGTTAAAATTTCATATGGCTACCTAATAAATTTCTTATATAAATTTACATTTTTAGTTGCAGTTTGTATAGAAAAGTTTATACAATTTTTACACAAAAAGCCGTTCTTCCCAGTTTGCCGTTTTCGCTGATACGGAGCTTTGGCTTTGTAGGGCAGTAATAGTGTTAACACTTCGGAAAAAGTGTCGTTACACTACATCCTTTCTAATAACAGATGTATATTTAGCATGAGCCACAAACTTAAAGCCCCAGTTATTAAAACTCATAGTAGTCCAATGATATCTTGAAAGGTGGGTGGTTGTGCAGTGGTTTCATACTGGTTTGAGTCTCTGATCTGCAGACTAAATTACAGTCAAGTTTCATACTTAGTGTTTGAGGTTTGTTCAAATCATTATGAGCACTAGTACAAATGATGCCTGACTTTCAGTGTGCAGATCAAGGGATGCTGAAATCTTTCTGAAACCACATTATAACCACTGAACCTGTTTGCATCGCTACATATTTTCTACCACTGAAACACAACTCCCCCCACCCACACACACAAACAAACAACTGAAATTTTATGAAATGTATTGTCTTGTTTTGTGTCCACAGGGGCCGAGCCAAAGACCCCCACGACTGCAGTAAGCCTTTTTTTCCCTGTGTGATTGGTACCGAATGACATTTGTGGTGCCGATTATGAGTTGCTTTCACTTCCACACGAATTGCAAATTATTATTACCTTTATTTAACCAGAAAGAAAAACTCATTGAGATTAAAAATCTAATAAATAGTGAGTTACAAGGTCATAAAATATCAAAGTTTCATATATATTTATCACAAGCGATAAACAACAGCAAGGATTGTCCGAATAGTCAGTCATAACATCTACAGCCAGTTTGTGTAGCCTCCATGTCATTTAAAAGTAATTTAAAATCAACCAATGAAACCGGGACACAATTATTGATTACAGAAGGACTTTAAGAATTATTGATTACAGAAGGACTTTAAGAATATCTTATACTATGTGATGCGCCACAATTAAAAAATCTTGCAGTGTGTGTTGGTTTGAGATTTGAAAGAAAGTCTGTGAAGATTCTCCTTTTGCGCTTGATGCAACCAGATTTAACAATCAGTAAAGATTTTAGGTCAAGACGGCACAGATCAAACCATCCTGTCTCGTTCCTATTGGTTTAGTTCCTCTTTCAGTTCCTCTCTCAGAAGTTGTGATGAAACAAACAAATGTGCAGAAATCACAATTTCTTCTCAGACGCATTCGTGACACTGTAGTTTAACCAAACGTTGGCATTTTGAATACTGTATGAATTTCCAGGGATATTTATAGCAAAATGTTACACATTTATGTCGTTTTTGGTGGTTTTCGGAGCTTGACAGCCATTGTATGAAATCCTAGGTGTCTAGACTACCTTCTTTCAGCCGAACACATCCGGAGTTATGTTAAATAATATCCTGGCTCTTCCCAGCTTTATAATGGGAGTGAATAGTGCATGAGTTTTTGAAGCTCCAAAAAGTGAATCCATCATCATAAAAGTAATCCACACGACTCCAGTGGGTTAATAAAGGCCTTCTGAAGCAAAGCAATGGGTTTTTACAAGAAAAATATCCATATTTAAAACTTTATAAGGTACAAAAACCCATAGTTTCGCTTCAGAAGGCCTTTATTAACCCACTGGAGTCGTGTGGATTACTTTTATGATGGATTGATTCGTTCTTTGGAGCTTCAAAAAATGAGGGCACTATTCAATGTCATTACTGGGAAGACCCAGGATATTATTTAATATAACTCTGATTGTGTTCGGCTGAAAGAAGATAGTCTGGACACCTAGGATGACTTGAGGGTGAATAAATTATGAGATAATTTTCATTTTTGGGTGAATTATTTCTTTAACACCAGGTATTAAACTTCAGTGTGTAACTCAAACCAAAAGTCTCATATATATATATATATATATATATAAAGAGAAGAATACCAGAGTCTTGACAATGGACTCTTGTGATTTGAACCAGTATGAAACCAGAGTCACACTAACAATCTCAATAGCTAAGCTCTGACAAACACACTAGCATCACGGAAGGAATGTGCACTTAAAGTCGCCCTGTGATGTAAATCCAGCTTTTAATGTTGTTTATGTGTCTATGTGGTGTTTGTAATACGCTTTAAGACAAAGCATGTGTAAGTTCATAAGTCGACAGCATTGCTGAGTATTTCCTCCTTAAAACTGCAGTGAACCAAAGACAGTCTCAAACACACGCTTTGAAATCGCTGGTGTTTCTGACGTCACAAACTACTTTGTAACCAATCAGATCAACGTGTGATCGTCAACCAGTGGATCTCTGAGCTGAGTGAGTGAGTGGAGGCGGGGCTCATTTGCATATTCATAGAACCGCGCATACTAAATGAGGCGAGGGTGTCGAGTTACATTCAAGATATTTTAAGGCAGGAAAAAACGTTTAAATAAGTAATTTTGATGATCAAAGATGAGTTTTAAGGAATACAATTATTGACTACAGGGAGACTTTAAGATAAGTTATTACACTAACTATAAGTAGTGATTTATGATAGTTAAGAATATTCTTTTCAAGAATTTGAAATCTTCAGTTTTTAGAGTTGGGGTACTCTGACTCGAGTCCAGTTTTGAATGAACTCGCACTTGTCACACACTCGGATGAATTTGTACTCGGACTTGACATGGACTCGGAAAATTTCCGAGTACACTCGAGTCCAGGCACTGCAGGACACATTATTATTCAAAAACGAAACGAAACTACTTGTGTAGTTTCAGCATTGAGCATTGTAGCCAATCACAGACATGTATATTAAGCGCATGAACACAGTGGCAAATCAGAGGCGTTTGAGTCACCATGTGGAGAATTCACTCAAATTGTATTGTGATGAATGCTGGGTATTTATCTTTTTGTTTGGCTTTGATTCCGCCCATCTGAACCTTTCTGCAGCACTTTTTCGTTGTATTGACTGATAGGCATTCAGATCCACAGTGACATGCTCCCATGGAAGAAAATTTAGGCTATAAAGGCTATCATGATCATTTTGCCAACAATGAACCATGGATTTGTTTAGTTTATAATACGTTTTATTTTTTACTTAAACAAATACAACATGCCTAACATTCAAAACTCATCGGCTTAGACTGCATTTGAAGAAAAATAAACACAACAGTTTTCTGTAGCCTTGTGCGAACTTATTCAATAGAATTAGACTTCTAGAATGTTCTTTCCAGTGCAAAAAATTATATTTTTAATTTAATTAGACAACATTTTAAGGAAGTGTAGTGCAAATATATTTATATAATTACACTTCCATTATAGTTAACTTTCTTTCTAGTGCAAAACAATAATACATAAAAAAACAGCTAATAAAGAAAATCTAAAATATTGCACTCAAATACTGCATTCAAGCAATACAACACCTGTATGCACATGGAAAATCTCACAGAAATAAATAAACCTTCAGACTAAGCACATTGTGCAGCTATTTTTTCCATGTGTACTTTTTTGATTTCTTTACAATGTCAGGCTAAACCTGTACTACCTCTTTTAATATAATCACTTTCTTATCAACTATATTTGAGTTTAAAAAATCCACATGATTAACGTTACATAGCCTACCATCAGCCTCTGGAGACGTCTGACGGAACCTTGACATCGCTCCCTCCTGTGCCCGGACAATCGGCCTTGTATTCATTGTCCCTCAAGCATTCCAGCCACGGGCAGTCATTTTCCCATTCAATTCTATATGTTTGTGCTCTTTTCTTTTTCGCCGGCTGCTCGGAGGCGCTCGGAGGTAGTCATTTTTACATTTCCCGCTGTTGTCACTTGTCGTCATCGTTGCTACTGTGGCAGAGAGGGGGACACTAGGACCTGGGGAAGAATTGTGTGAGGCATGACTGGTAAGGGTGCTAGAATTAATTGTCACACAAATTAGACCAGGTGAAACAACTTATTTAAAGTAAGCCAAACGATCAGAAGATGAGAAGGTGAACGGGAAGCTGGGCTCTTTGTTTGTTCAGGGGCAAGCTGATTCAGTGCATAACGCAAACTGCTAAAACAAGCATTTTGATTCGTCATGAGCGGGGCTGATGACTAATATATCATTGGAAAGCACAAGCTACTAAAACAAGGACTGGCACCGATTGTTATCTGTTTAATTTAGAGCTTTGTTTCTTACTTGTTATTTAATATGAGGTTTTAATAAGTCTTGAACTCAAGTGAAACAGTGTTTTTTAAGTGTGACAAACGAATGTCGAGTGAGTCCCTCTTTGTTGACATTTGTGGGGAAGCAATGACATAGCATTGTGCTCATGAGAATGAGGAATTGCTGAGTTGTTCGTTAAATGTGTTTTTGTTTGTTTAGGTTTTCCCAGGCGGTTGCACTCGAGGGACAGTGGGCGCACGTGTGGTGTTTACTTTTATTGGATGCAGTGGTTTGGTGTGAGGGTGTCACATATAGGTAAATGCTGTGGTGATGTAATGGTTTGTTTTGAGTATTAAGTTTTCACTCCACTTGTACCTCTGTGTACTGCCTGGGTTGGTTTATTTTATTCTTTTTTTTATTATATGTTTTTATGCCTATAAGGGACTTGTGAAATAAAACTGCTCTGTAAAAACGTTTATACCTAAAGTCCTGACTGCTGGTTTATTCTATATACATGATTTACCTGTGAGCTCATTAAGTGGGCAAGGTTACAATCTGGCGTAGTCGGCAGGATAACCAGCAGTCTTAATGTTATATTTTTGTAAATTTAGTGTGAATTTTATTTAACTGTAAGGTTGATGTAACAGATAACAATCGGTGCAAGAAGAGGATTTATTCGTTGGGGTGAACCTGGATTGGAGTAACATCTGAGACACTGACATTTTTTTTTTCCTACCCAATAATTTTCTTTGCACTAACTGTTGTTCATAAAGGACTGTTGGATGGCTGATGACATGGAGCAGCAACTCTCTGCACTAAGGGAACAGTTGGAGGCACTTCAAGCCACTAATGAACATTTGCTGAGAGAACGGTCCGCTCCTCTGCAGCCTGATGCCTCTCGGCCGAGTACCTCCACTGGCCACCATGTGCCTGTTGAGAAAATTGTGTTTATCCCTAGAGAACGTAAATGTCCTAAGTTTTATGGTAATGATGAGTCAAGTAGTGTTACTATTGAGGACTGGGTGGAGGAGGTACGAGCTTATATTGATGACAGAAATTGTACAGTGACTGAAAAAGTCCAGTTTGTATTAGACCATTTGGGTGGGGAGGCACGAATGGAGATTAAATTACGTCCACGTAGTGAGAGAGATGTACCTGAGAGAATTTTTAAGATCCTTACTGATATGTACAGTGGCCGTAAATCTTATGTGAAGCTACAACAACAATTTTTTGATAGAAAACAACGAGAGGGGGAGACATTTTGTGAATATTCTCATGCACTTATGTATTTAATGGAGCTGATTGTAAATACTAATGCTGACTGTGTCTCTTGAGTGATTGCAATGCGGTAGTTGTTGATAAAAGAGATGTTGAATTGACAGAAATAAAAAATATTCTTAAACAACAACAGATGCAGATCAGCGCCCTTACACAAGGTTTTGAATTTTTTAAAGCCAGATTTGAAGTTTCTCATTGTAGTCCCCAGGCTGAGGCTGTAATTAGCCACCCAGTAAACCAGTCAGTTCCTGCTTCACGACAATGTCTACGTTGTAATAGGCCAGGCCATCTAGCCCGATACTGTCGTACATCCATGCCAAATGAGTTTAGACCAAAGAGAAGGCAAATTAATCAATCTGAGGCAGAATCATCGGCAACGGTTGCAGTTGAAAGTCATGTAGTAGAGGGTGAGCATGACTCAATTGTAGAGCCTGTACCAGTAATGCCAAATCTTCTTGCACCCTGTCCGGTTACCGAAGTGGTTATGGGGGGGGTGCCAATACTATGTCTTATAGATACTGGCTCTATGGTTAGTACAATTACAGAGAGCTGTTTTTCCAAGAATTTTGAGAGATTGGGCCCACATAAACTACAAAGTTGCCATTGGTTGAAATTGAAAGCTGCAAATGGTTTAGATATTCCATATATTGGATACTTGGAGTTGGATGTCATAGTGCAAGGACAGATTATTTCAAACTGTGGGATTCTAGTAGTTAAAGATTCACCTTGACCTACATTCTCAAAACAAAAAGAACGTACCCCAGGTTTGGTAGGAATGAACATTCTTACCCAGTGTTATCAACAGCTCCTTTGTCAGCACGGGGTAGCTTTGCCTTCTGTCTTGTCTGAGTTGC
Organism: Leuciscus idus; assembly: GCA_021554675.1. Taxonomy (NCBI): domain Eukaryota; kingdom Metazoa; phylum Chordata; class Actinopteri; order Cypriniformes; family Leuciscidae; genus Leuciscus; species Leuciscus idus. Next base: position 16,467,383 of record CM038634.1, read on the forward strand.
AGGATAACAATTTGTGGAAGGAAGCCATGTTAAGATGCCAGCAGCTGGAGGACCAGTCCTCCAGTTGTGTGGGGAAAGTTCGTGTGCAGTCTAAAGCCCCAGTCCCAATTCCAGCTGGCTGTTTGGTATTAGTACCTGCAACTGGACCTAAAGGTAAAGTTGACAGTAGGTCTTTAGTTTATTTGGAACCAATTGATTCTGATGGAACTTATTTGCCCCCTGGAGTATTACTTTCCCATGCTTTATTGACCATGGAGAATGGGTTAACAAATATTCCCGTTGTAAACGTTGGCACTCAGATTGCATATTTACAACCACGAGCATTGTTGGGGGGGTTGTATCTTGCAGATATGTTTGATTCTGAAATTATTGATTTTGAGGAAAGATTTACTCCAGATGGGTGGATCGCCTCTATTGAGCAACATACTGCGGAAGTAGAGCCAGAGTTGAAAAGTTTTGATGGGGTAGATCTTATAAATTTGACTCATGAACAGCAGGCAATAGTTAAAAATCTTTTGTCTAAATATAGAGGAGTTTTTTCTAAAGGAGAAAGTGACTTAGGCTGTACTACTTTAATAGAACATCAGATTCCAGTAGTTGATGAGGCCCCAGTTAGGCAACGTTATAGGAGAATACCCCCTTCTCAGTATGAGGCTGTAAAGGCACATATTCGGCAGCTTTTAGAAGCCCAAATTATTAGGGAGAGTTGCCGTCCGTATGCCTCACCCATTGTCTTGGTCCAGAAGAAAGATGGCACGTTGAGGCTCTGTGTGGATTACAGGCAATTGAATTCTAAAACTCGAAAAGATGCATACCCCCTCCCCAGAATTGATGAATCCCTGGATGCACTGTCCGGGGCCAAATGGTTTTCCACTCTCGATTTAGCAAGTGGCTATAACCAAGTCCCTGTGGCGGAGGCAGATCGTTCCAAAACCGCATTCTGCACACCATTTGGATTATTTGAATTTAATCGTATGCCTTTTGGCCTATGCAATGGACCAAGTACCTTTCAAAGACTTATGGAGCGCATTTTTGGAGATCAGAGTTTTCAGTCCCTGCTGCTATATTTGGATGATGTAATCGTGTTCTCATCTTCTTTTGAACAGCATGTACAAAGACTGGAGTTGGTCCTGCGCAGACTTGATAAGGAGAATCTGAGAGTAAAGTTGCCTAAGTGTTCGTTTTTTCAACACAAGGTGAAATACTTGGGCCATGTGGTGTCTTCTGATGGAGTGTCAACTGATCCAGACAAGATCGCAGTTGTGGCAGAGTGGAGAAGACCTAAAAATCTTCAAGAGCTAAGATCATTCTTGGGCTTTGCAAGCTATTATCGCCGCTTTGTCGCAGGTTTCTCAAAAATAGCACAGCCGTTAAATACCCTGGTTGCTGCCTTGCTGCCTAAAAATCACAGAGGTACGTCAAAGAAAGCTTTAGAGCAATGGACTGAGGTATGTGAACATGCATTTCAGACATTAAAGAGCAAGTTGGTATCTGCTCCTGTGTTAGCTTATGCAGACTTCAAGAAATCTTTTATTCTTGAAGTAGATGCAAGCCATAATGGACTGGGTGCGGTACTATCGCAAGAACAAGACGGTAAAGTAAGGCCTATAGCATATGCAAGCAGAGGACTGAGAAAAGCTGAACGTAACATGCAAAATTATAGTTCCATGAAATTGGAATTTTTAGCCCTGAAATGGGCAGTGGCTGATAAGTTCAGAGAGTATTTGTTGGGAAATAAATGTCTTGTTTTTACCGACAATAATCCATTGAGCCATTATCAAACGGCAAAATTTGGAGCGGTGGAGCAAAGATGGGCATCACAACTGGCAGCCTTTGATTTAGAGATTCGATATAAGCCCGGAAAGGCAAACAGCAATGCAGATGCACTATCTCGCCAGTATGTTGATGCAACAATGGAAGTTATTGCCCCGTTAACCCCTTTGCCAGTTCTGTTGACACAGGCTATCCAAGAGGCGAGTAGCCCAGACATGCAGGTTAACCAGGAGTCAGTGACAACTCTTCCAGCACGAACAAAGGGGGACATTACACTGTTGCAGGTTGCAGATCCGGTGATAGGCCCTTTTCTGGTGTTTTGGAAGCGTCAGCAAAGCCCAAATCGTGAGGAGAGAGAGGCTGCATCTCCACAATTATTAGAACTTTGTAGGCAATGGAATAAGCTGCTGGAAAAAGATGACACTCTCTATCGACGAATTATGCCACAGGATGGAGGCAAGGAAATTCATCAATTGGTGCTCCCAGAGGTGTTAAGAGAGGATGTGTTAACGAGTCTTCATGACGAACATGGGCATCAAGGGATTGAAAGGACAACAGACCTGGTGAGACGGCGATGTTATTGGCCAGGTATGAATCAAGATGTTGAACAATGGTGTAAAAACTGTGAAAGATGTACACTGGCCAAGGCCGTTCAGCCAAGGGTACGCAGTTTTATGGGCCATCTATTGGCTTCTAAACCACTTGATATTTTGGCAATAGACTTTACTGTTTTAGAGCCTTCATCCGATGGAAAAGAGAACGTTTTAATATTGACTGATGTTTTTTCAAAGTACACTCAAGCCATCCCTACCAAGGATCAATCTGCCAGTACTGTAGCAGAGGCTTTGGTAAATCACTGGTTTTATATTTTTGGAGTACCCCGCCAAATCCATTCAGACCAGGGGAGGTGTTTTGAAAGCATGTTGATCCAACAACTTTGTTCCATGTATGGGGTAGTTAAAACAAGAACAACACCATATAGGCCACAGGGTAATGGCCAGTGTGAACGTTTTAACAGAACACTTCATGATTTACTTCGCACTTTGCCTGTTGAAAAGAAATGCAACTGGCCTGTTCACCTTCCACAAATGTTGTTTGCTTATAATACAACGGTGCATCAATCTACTGGCTATTCCCCTCATATGTTGCTGTTTGGACAGGAACCGCAACTAGCCTGCAAGGAGGAAGGATTGGTGAGTGGATCACAGAGCACCAGGAGAAATTGAAGTGTGTATTTCAGGATGCAAGACGTCAACTCCAAGCAGCTGCTGACCAGAGAGCAAGGAAGCATGATGCGACCGTTAAGAATCCAGAACTTGAGTTGGGACAACTAGTTTTAAAGAGAGATCACAGAAGGAAAGGTCGCCAAAAGATTCAAGATTTCTGGGACCCCACAGTGTTTAAAGTGGTAAGGTGCCCCAGTAATGGAAACGCTGTGTATGCTGTTGTTCCAGCAGAAGGCGATGGACCAGTGCGGAATATTCATAGGACAGAACTGCGACCAGTGCATGCTCCCGTTCCCGTGTTGGAAATGGAGGATTTGGGGTTTCCCAGTCAAAATACTGAACCGGATCTGGAGAGTCCTAACCATTCTTTTGTGTTTTTCCGTACTGTGACAGATTATCATCTCAATAACCCTGTGGTTCCTGTACATTCTCCATCGGAGGGTCAGCGGAGCGGGTACGACCAACCTGAAGTTACGGCCCAAAAAGAAACTGGACGGCAAGAAGAGTTGAGGAGAACTTCAAGAGCGACAGCAGGCCACCATTCTAACCCACATCACTTGCCACGACCAAGTCGTCCATTAGAAACAGAACTGTAAGGGTTTTGGCATGCGGATTTGTAGCTCCCCTCTCCCCTATTCCATGGAGATGTAAAAAAAAAAAAAATTGTTTTTAATTTTGTCCTGTCGACGGGACGTCAACGAAATTTGAGGAGGAGATATGTGGCAGAGAGGGGGACACTAGGACCTGGGGAAGAATTGTGTGAGGCATGACTGGTAAGGGTGCTAGAATTAATTGTCACACAAATTAGACCAGGTGAAACAACTTATTTAAAGTAAGCCAAACGATCAGAAGATGAGAAGGTGAACGGGAAGCTGGACTCTTTGTTTGTTCAGGGGCAAGCTGATTCAGTGCATAACGCAAACTGCTAAAACAAGACCAGGTGATACAACTTATTTAAAGTAAACCAAACGATCAGAAGATGAGAAGGTGAACGGGAAGCTGGGCTCTTTGTTTGTTCAGGGGCAAGCTGATTCAGTGCATAACGCAAACTGCTAAAACAAGCATTTTGATTCGTCATGAGCGGGGCTGATGACTAATATATCATTGGAAAGCACAAGCTACTAAAACAAGGACTGGCACCGATTGTTATCTGTTTAATTTAGAGCTTTGTTTCTTACTTGTTATTTAATATGAGGTTTTAATAAGTCTTGAACTCAAGTGAAACAGTGTTTTTTAAGTGTGACAAACGAATGTCGAGTGAGTCCCTCTTTGTTGACATTTGTGGGGAAGCAATGACATAGCATTGTGCTCATGAGAATGAGGAATTGCTGAGTTGTTCGTTAAATGTGTTTTTGTTTGTTTAGGTTTTCCCAGGCGGTTGCACTCGAGGGACAGTGGGCGCACGTGTGGTGTTTACTTTTATTGGATGCAGTGGTTTGGTGTGAGGGTGTCACATATAGGTAAATGCTGTGGTGATGTAATGGTTTGTTTTGAGTATTAAGTTTTCACTCCACTTGTACCTCTGTGTACTGCCTGGGTTGGTTTATTTTATTCTTTTTTTTTATTATATGTTTTTATGCCTATAAGGGACTTGTGAAATAAAACTGCTCTGTAAAAACGTTTATACCTAAAGTCCTGACTGCTGGTTTATTCTATATACATGATTTACCTGTGAGCTCATTAAGTGGGCAAGGTTACACTACGATACGTGACTCACAATGACTGAAACGACCAATTAAAAGGGCATTCTCTGATGATGTTCCAAGATGCTTTGGCCAGCAGCCATGTCACCCTGTAGCCCAAGACCGGTTGCCCACTGAAGCTAAGCAGGGCTGAGCCTGGTTAGTACCTGGATGGGAGACCTCCTGGGAAAAAACAGGTTGCTGCTGGAAGAGGTGTTAGTGAGGCCAGCAGGGGGTGCTCACCCTGTGGTCTGTGTGGGTCCTAACACCCCAGTGTAGTGATGGGGACACTATACTGTCAAAGAGCACCGTCCTTCGGATGAGACGTTAAACCGAGGTCCTGACTCTCTGTGGTCATTAAAAATCCCATGGCACTTCTCGGAAAGAACCCCGGTGTCCTGGCCATATTCCACCCATTGGCCCTTACCAATCATGGCCTCCTAATAATCCCCTTCCATTGAATTGGCTCCATCACTCTCTCCTCTCCACTATAGCTGGTGTGTGGTGAGCGCACTGGCGCCGTTGTACTGTGGCTGCCGTCGCATCATCCAAGTGGATGCTACACACTGGTGGTGGCTGAGGAGAGATCCCCTGATATGATTGTAAAGCGCTTTGGGTGTACAGTAGTACATATGAAAGTGCTATATAAATGCCTCATTCATTCATTCATTCATTCATGTTAAATTAGAAATTAGTATCTACCGCACCGTCGGTTTTTTTCTTATCATAGCCTACTAATGTCTTCGTTCATAGTCTGACATATATTAGAAGCTATGTGTCTGTCATGGATTTGCACTGAATTGATTCTCAAAAATACGGAACAAAGTGCGTTCCGTATCAGTTCAATACGGAACAAGACTTTTATGTGTCAAATACGGAACGATTCCGTATTATACGGAACGGTTGGCAACCCTAGGGATAACTGATAACCTGGAGTGGAGGACATTTAAGAGAGGAGAGGTGAGGGAATGGGGGCTCGACAGTGGTAAACGTGACTGGCTTTCCGCGCTCGGCAAAGAAAGGGGGGCGCTTGGTGTTGCTCGAGACCGTTCGGTACGTTCACACGGGGCGTCAGCGTCAACGCTTCCTTTAGCTTGGTCCCTCATCTTTAAACACAATTTTACTCCTCACTCTTATATAATTTGGAATAATAAGGACCTACTGTATAAACATAAATCTCTTTTCTTTGATAATTGGGTTAGTAATGGAATTATTTTTGTATCTCAACTTTTCAATCAAAATGGTTCAATTTGTAATTATTCTGAGTTCTTGGTAAAGCATGGAGTTCCTGTTACTCCAAAAGAGTTTGCCATCGTGGCTGATGCAGTGCCACGAGGAGTTATCATGCTTTATAAAGGATTTTCTTTTCCATTTCTCTGTCGCTCAGTGGATCTCTGTAAGACATTTATAGGTAAACAATGCCTTTCTTCATCTAAATCCAAAAACAATAAGAAAATTCGAGTCTTGTTTCAGGAGGAGTCTGTCTCTGTGCCTTATGTAATTTCTTATTGGAATGGTTTTGTAAGTGATATTCCATGGAAAAAAGTTTGGACATTACCTCACAAATACCTGATAACTAACAAAACGAGAGAAATTAGCTTAAAATTAATTCATAGGTTTTACCCAGATAAGTGCTTTCTCAAAAGACTTAAGAATGACATTGATACCCTATGTTCTTTTTGTTCAGAGAAACCTGAAACCACTTTACATTTATTTTGGAACTGCTCTTTCACAGTGACATTCTGGTGTGACATTTGTGATTTTGTCAAATGTTATGTGAATCCTAACTTTGAATTAACATATAGAAATGTCATTTTTGGTTTTCATGAAGGTGAAAAGAAAAGTGATATTTATTTTATTAACCTTATTCTTCTGTTAGCTAAATTTCACATTCACAAATGTAAATTTTCTAAATGCAATCCTCTTTTTTTGAGATTTAAACATGAGATGAAGATGTACTTTGAGTCTATTGAGTTCTCTAAAAACTTAAAAGCTATGAGAACAGTGGCTGTGTTTAAGGACTTGGCAATTAATCTGGCCTGAAAGACTGAAGGAATTTAGTCTGGACTGAGGGTCTCTGGAGTATGGTTGTGTAATGACAATGACTGTTGTTAATGTTTTTGTGTTTTTTTGTTTGTTTGTTTGTTTGTTTTGCTGTTATTTTTTACAAGCATTTAATAAAAAAAAAATAATAAAAAATAAAAAAAGCGTCAACGCTTCCCATTGACTTTGAATGGGTGACGTCAAGCGTTGCCGAAAAGAATTGTGGATCCGTCGGCGGCGCTTCACTGGCGTTGCTCGCGGCAGAAGTTGAGAATTTTTCAACTTCTGCCGCGAGCAACGCCAGTGAAGCGCCGCAGACGGAAGCGTCAGCCAATCAGGATCGCTCTATGCAAATACAGTAGCCAGGCGGCAGCCAATCACGTTCATCCTGTTCAAGAGCAGCAAACTGAGGATACATTTTAAATTTCATTGGCTGACGCTGCTATGACCATGGCGTCAGTGCCAAACTTCAGCCACGCCTTCCGTCAAGCGTTGACGCTGACGCCCCGTCCACCAGCGTCGAGATTTCTGACGCGACGCCAAAGCCCATTCATTTCCTATGGAACTACGTCAGGCAGCAAAAACGCCCCCGCAAAGCATGATAGGTCGCGTCGCGTCGATTTGGTCAACAGCAGCGCGTCAAAAAAGTATCTCGGTGGATACTTTATGCAAATGAGAGCGTCAAAACGCGGGGCAGCAGCCAATGGAAACTCGGCGGCGAGAATTTGTGTATGGCCGTTGCTATGGTTTCATATTTTTTTTTACATTTTTCCCGGCGCGAAAAGCAGCGAAAACGTCACAGGCGTCGCGTCGGAACAAAAATTGATCGGACGCTGGTGGACAAGCGGCTTTGGTTTGTCCGGCAACGAAGATAGCTAGCTAGATAGATTGTATCGGTGTAGTTAGATAATAGTGGGACCCAAGCGGCAACCTCCCCGTCTCTCTCTTGAAACCAATACGGAAGTGAGTTAAACTGCAATTCATTGACTGGCCGCTTGGCCTGGCTGCAGAAGTGAGTCAAATCTGTATCTCCCTCATGTTAAAATTACCAACTTTACAGCAGAAAAAAATATGTTTACAGCCTGGATCTCTATGTGGCTTTGGTCTATACAGCTAATTTTGCCCTTCATAACAACTGTGAGGGGGGTGAATTATTTTATAACTCGTCCGTTTAGTTGATTAATATTTAAATTTAAGGGTGTGGCCAGTGGCCACTTGAGTGACAGACAGATGGATTGCCGCTGTCAGTGCTAGCCGTTTGTCTGCTGTTACTAGCCGTCACTTCACCTCAGCAAATGTTGCTGCTGAACTTGCCATCTCTGCAGTGTTTGTGCTTTTTTTCGGGATTATTTCATACAATTTAATACTTGGGTACAAAGCCCACGTCTTTGGATTCCGTCGTTATCGTTCGAGAGAACAACCAACGCTGTATTTCAGTTGTTTTCCTCCGTGAACATGCACTAATGGATGTCTGACAATTTCGTTGCTTTTTGGGGTTTTCAAATTTAAAACGTCAATAAATACTCGTTCGTTCTGCTCTCACGGAACAGATGGATTATAATATGCTTATGTACCGTCAGATGAAATCCTGCAGGCGTCGGCGCTTTCTCCGTCCATGCAATAAATGCACATGAATGAGCGCGGATTTTCTAGCGCATTTACTTGCACTTCAAAGGCAATATATCTATGGTTTAACCCATTTGAGAGACGGCCAAAATCAGAATTTAAAATGGACTGAATAAGCTCTCTACGAACTTGAGCAATGCCGCGCTGACGGACCATGAAAGAGTGACGGACATGTATGCACATAAATCACTGTCACACACAAACACTCTCGAAGTAATACACAGTCTCACTTGTAGTTGTAGCCATGCCTTTTAACTATTATAATATTTCGAAGGGCAAAAATAGGAACGTTTAACTGGCTTTACATCATCAGCTAACTCGATCACGTCGAGCTAGGTGATTTCAGATAGCCAGGTCAGCTCCACTCACGCCCCGCCTGTTTGCCTATTTTCTGTTATCCGGGAGTGACGCAAGGCCAAGATGGCGACGGCCGGCTCCGCCCACTTTAGGCTTCAAAAATGCTCTTTGTCGGTACACGATCCGTTCCACCTGCACGATCCGTTTCACGCATGCGCGTAATTACGTAGTAGAGAACGTCACGGTTTTCCTACACTATCGGAACCACGCATGCGATGGCACAATTTGCGGCATATTTGTGTAACGTTATCCCCCATTTAGCATGTTATGTTTTGAGGTTAATTTTTAATTAGTCAGATGTTAGATAATTATAGCCTATACTTTTTAAATATTGTGTATCCTTATTAAAGTAAATTAGAAACAAAACACCTGCAAGTGTACACTTAGAAGAGTAAAAATGACAGAAGGCTACGTTAATTCAACTTTATTAAAACTGCATATGGCAATCAATTTGCACTTCCAAAAGTCATACAAAAACGAAATAAACGAATATACAAATGTATTTTAAGTATAACAAAATAAAACATAAAAAGCAAAGGCAGATCAGAACATTAATGAACAAAACCGGGTTCTGTACATGGCAGACAGTGGAGCGAAAGCCGGGCGATAAAGGTCGGTAAATGGAATCAGTCAGGATACATCCACAAATCCAGAGGAGCAAAGAAACTAAATAGCAGAAAAATCAAAGGAAAAACTAAACAGGTGTGCAAGCGGTTACCAAAAAAATGTTTCTCAGTGAGTTTCCAAAAAAGGAAAAAACATTAACGTACAACAAGTCTATAGCTGTGTCTGAAACCGCTCACTCGTTCACTCAATCACTAATCCCTACATAGTGAATGGCAGTTGAGTGCACTACATCAGCAAAGAGTGAACGAAAATGAGTGAGCGAATTCGGACGCTGACATAATTATCATGCGCCAGAGAGCTCGGACAATTTCATCATAAACATTACTTACCCATCTTTGATATTTCCTTTTTTGGCTGTATGAATTGTATGTAACAATTGTATATGTATTTTTCACGTTTATTGCGTTATTTGATAAAAAAAAAAAAAAAGAGAGAGACTTGCTTGTCATATTTATTTACTTTTTACATTTATATGTGAAAATAAAAGAGAACAAAACACTGCACAACACATTTGTTTATTCAAATATAGATATAACGGTATATATTTAAATAAATAAATAAATAAATACATAAAACTGTCAAAAAAAACCTCCGTTATTAAACAGCCCAACGTCAATGTTGTTTCCAGAAGACAATAAGGAACATAATATGCATTTCTTTTTTTTAAATAATATGCATGGAACAGATCGTGCAGTGTCGTAAATCTTCGCAAAACAGAATTATCATTTGCGCATGTGCGTTTTCTACTGCGTCTACTACGCATGCGTGAAACGGATCTTGCAGGTGGAACGGATCCTGTACCGACACCCATCTCGCACACACACACACACACACACACACACTGAAGATAACCGCGCCTTCTGACGCTTTAATAACTCTGAGGAAGTTTAACAGACGCTCTTTAAAAACTCACTCAATCTGTCAAAACTCGCGTGTTAAGATGGACTGGACGTGTTTCTGTGTGCTGTTGATGTGGATTTCATGTGTTTGTTCAACAAAACGGCATGATGATGCTCGAGTGACAGTGAAAAACGAAGGTGAGCGAACATTTACTTGTTATATTCGTAAAATAATCATTCTGTGAAGAAAAAAAAACTAACCAAACACACACACACACACACACACAGGGAGGTCAAAAAGTTTGGATGCGTGTGTGTTTTAGTTTTATTGTTACTGACTGTAATATAGCCTATATATATAGGTGTAAAAATGCTAGTGGTGTTACAGGGTAGGTAAAGTTAGCAAGCATGCTATCTTCAACAACAAAAAGCCTTCCAAGGCTCGAAATTGCGACCATTTTGGTCACATATGCTGCTAAAATTTAATCTGTGCGACCTAAAAATATATTTGGGAGCATTTGTGGTTGTGGTGCGACCTGTTTTAATTTCTCTTCAAAACGTTCGCACATTTCTGCACAGTGTGTACCTTATGTGCACTGATACGCGGTGCCCGGACCATCATTCTAACCAACGTTACATAACCAATCAAACTTAATCCTTACGTTCTTAACTTTAAAGCAGATTTTAGATCGGTTAATATTAGCTGTCAATCACTCCTCCCTTTCACTGCGCTCCGTTGTCACGTGACAGGGTGAAATTTCTTTTGTTTACGTTTCCAACTATGTGGAGTTGTGCGGACCCAACTTTGATACGAACTCGACCATAGACAGAACTCGACTGAACTTGCGACCGTATTAGTTGGCTAATGATGCTTTTGGGAAACGCAACCCAGAGCTGGTGTTGTGCATTATTAAACTGGACACACACTTTTTGGATATTATATCTTCAGTTTTTCTCTCTCTTTCAGGTATAACCAGGTCTTCATTTGAAAACCACCATAGTGATTTGGTTAAGCTGGTCGGCACCTCTGGTAGCAAAATCATCTGGGTTGGAAGAAACGAGACCCTTTATTCCATCACACCAGCACAAGACCTCAAACTCAAACTGGTATTTTACTTGAAACGATAATGCAAAACCACATGTAACTGCTGTGATGCAAATCATTTGATCAATCACCTTTTTCTCATTAAGAGTTTATGGCTTGAGTAACATGATTATCAAGTTTGAATGTTATGTTTGTGCAGTGTCAACTTTTTTGGCTTTTCATGAGATGTTTGCTGTAATAGACTGTTTGTATCCTTGTTTAGGTAAATGTGAGTCTCTGTAATGATGAAAGTGAAGATTCAGACGATTCAGTAAGTATTAAGAAGAGAGTTTAAGGAAAATGTTAATGCAAGATTTTTGATATTCAGACTTCCTAGAGTATCAAACTTTACTGACTCCGGTATTTACCAATCTGCTTATTACATTTTTTGTTTTAAAACCAAACACACACACACACACACACACACACACGCACACACACACACACCAGGGATGGAAATTAACTTTTTTGTCCATAGGCCACTGTGGCTGGTGGATTTAAAAATCAACCAGCCACTCAATGTTTTTACCAGCCACTTTCTTGTTTTTAACCTACAATGTGTAACTGCATGTGAAAATTAATACTACAAGATCTACAATACTTAAGCAGTTTATTTAATCTCAAGTCTCAATTAAATACTGACATTTTCTCTTTCGTTCTTATACACACACCAGGCAAGGCATTATGGGTGCAGTAGGCCCACCCACTTCACTTTTCAACAGGCCCACCCAAAACTTGTCTTAAAAAAAAAAAAAAAGTTTATATATTCTAATTTTGTCAAGAACTATAAAAAATCGTCAATAAGATCATAATTTGTGCTAAAATAGTCTAAATGTTTAGTTTTAATTTTTTTTAAAAGCTGGTTATGTCTATTAGGGCTTAAACGATTCATCGAGTTACTCGATTTACTCGATTACAAAAATTCCTCGAGGCAAAAACTCTGCCTCGAAGCCTCGTTAAATTCCTATGACGCGCACTATACGCGCAGGGATCTGATTTCACACGGGCCGTTGTTCAGTGTTCAGGAAGCACACCATAGCGCGTGATACATTTTGAATTTAGTTGGCGCGATGGCGGAGAGTAAAGATGTCCATAAACGGCAGAGAATGTCTAAAGTTTGGGATCGCTTCCTTCCAGCGTCGCTGAAACAAGGTAACGATTCTGTCCCGCATTTTTTTTTGACCCAGCGCCAATATTTCCGCCCGTGCCTAAGCCTATACATTGATGTTCACTGATTTTAATCCCATACTGTATTTGTAGTGATGATGTCGTGATGCGGTTTGACTAGATATGATGTTTAGCTTTGATGTTTTTAAGTAGTAAACGTATTCACGTTCAATTGCAAGAGAGTATAGCCTAAAAAAAGAACCGCTTCTCACACACACACACACACACACACACACACACACACACACACACACACACACACACACACACACACACACACACACACACACACACACACACACACACACACACACACACACACGCACCCTCGTCTCTCACACGCGCCAGTCAGACCAATTGCGGCAATGCATATGCTTAAACTTTTATGTAGCCACGCAACAATCATTTCAGCATGCATTCACTGTATACACCGGGACGTGATGGAGGAACAAATATTGTATTGCAGTCTTTGCGAGACCTTGTTTGTAGTCTGTCACGTCTGCCAAATAGTTACAGACAACAACAAAAAATGAAACTCCCCAGCCTCTCCAATCCACTCGTACTTTTGGGGAAGATATAATCAGCTATCAAAGTAATTGAGCATAGAACATTTTCAATTAACAAAAAATATATAATACTACAAAACGTGATAATATACTTAAACTAGCCTAAGTGAAAAACAAAATGCTGTTCTTTTTCTATTTAACAAAATGCATATTTGCAATAAAACATTCCCCTTTTCAAAGCTACACTTATTTTTTTTTTTATAAATTGTATACATTGTGTACCTGTTGGGCTTGATATTTTATATTCATTTCATTTATTTTTGTTCTCCAGTGGGTAATTTGCAGAAGGTGCAATCCTTTTTTTGTAATGTTGTATTAAGAAGACAAAACTAAGGCCAAATGGCCTTTACTATTTAAGTTTGTATTGATAGTTTTACATGTTATACATGTTTTACAGTAAGTTGACTTAACTGTCTTGTTATATAATTGTTGGCACTGGCACTTATAAACACTAAATGGGTCAAGATTGCAATAAATAGGCTTAGTTTTGGAGCCAAATGTTGGAGTTGGAATAAATACCTCATTTTCGTTATGCATTATTTGTTTTGGTTGTTTAAAAACACACATTTTTTTAATCCGATTAATCGATCGATTAAGTGCTAGATTAATCGATTACAAAAAGAATCGATAGCTGCAGCCCTAATGTCTATCTTGATGTTTCTGCGCAAATTCAGCAGACGGGTTTGTTCCGATCAGAGCTCGTGAGTGGAGAGCGCATTTCTGAATAGCTCGCTCATTCCGCAAGGTCGCTCGCTCAACCCAGAATGGCCTGATCCTGGTTCGAAAATATGTGGAATAGGGCTGCCTCCGACTTAAAAAAAATTCTAGTCGACTAGTTGTTGTTCATTTAAGCCATTCGTGGACAAATCGCCCCTGTATATTATTTTAAAGCTGCCGTCGGCAAGTCTGGCAGATTGGGTCGATTAGCCAAAATTTTGAATGTTTACAACTCTCATGCCCCTCCCCACTACCAGCGAGCACCCTCCCATCGAGGTCGTGCTCGTCAGTGCGTCACTGTGCGTGTGTACCTGATTTTCTGTGAACGCGTCCGTCTCTTCAGCATCTATCAACACCATGGACTCGGAGGTAGGCTGCCCTGGCTAATCTATCCATAGATAGCAATAACCGAGGAATTGGAAGCTTGTTAGTAGATTTTCTCTCCGCCATCACGCTTCATGCAATCTCCAGGCGAACTTCAGGCGTGGCGTGTGCATGTGATATTAACGTGCGCGAGTGAGGGGGGATTGTGGCGTGTGCACGACCTGTGATTGACAGTCAGATCTCACACCCCCCTGCGCTGATTGGACCTGATGAAGCGGGAGCGCTGGATTTTTGCAAAACAAATAACACGCTCCAGGTGGAGTTAGAAGCTCGGGTTTTTTTCTAAAACCACCTTATTTATGTTGTTCTGTCGGATTATAGTGTCGATTACACTGAATATGATAAAAAAAATGTTGCCGACGGCAGCTTTAATTATGCTTAAATAGGCTATAGCCTACAGGATAATGCGCGTTTACGTAATATAGCCGCACTCAAGCGCACGACCGCACGCATAAAGCTTGCCACAAAGAACCGGTAAAAGTAATGAAAATGAATGTCTAAAATAGCAAGGAGACATTTAATTATTTATTAATAAACTGGTGTTTTGCGGATTCGCCATGAACGCCAGAGAGAAATGCACATTTCATATGGATTTCACAATCAGAGAGCCTATTTCTTTTGGTTTTGAATATTTTCGTTTAAAAGTAGACATTTCAAGCTTTCTGTAATATATAGCCTATATTTCTCAAATCTGTGAGGCACAAGCTGAGTTTCGGCGCCCTCCAGTTCACATGCAATGCAAGTGATCATGCCGGCGCCTTATTACATTGTCTGCTATATATTTTCTTCTTATTTATTATAAATACAGGCAATTCGTTGATAAAACATTGATCAAAATTAAGATACAATTTATACAAAACGAAAATCTTTTAAAAAGAGCCTTTCTACAAAACAAAACTCAATGAAGTGGTCAAAATCATGTCTTACATGTCATGTCTCCAGACATATTTGCGCATCTCATGATGTATCATATCTTTCTCGGCGAACAGCGCCGTTGCTGGGAGGGCGCCAGCGCCTCTGCCTCGCGAGTGGATGATAGCCCTGAAGACGCCAATGGTAGGCTATACCTTTAGTGGTAGTATACCTTTAGTTAAGTTATACCTCAAGAGTCTTCGTAGCGCACTAAGAGACAACGTTATGATACGTAATGGAGATTCCAAAGCGCTCTTCTTTGGTCAGAACCATGGAGAGCGATCGCGGATAGGTCCGTCCGACACTTTTTACAATGCAACAAAATATTTAAAGAGCATCAAGCTATTAAAATCTATATTTTATTTTATATTTTAATCTGTTATTTTATCAGTCATTTTTATTAGGTTAAACAGTGATTGAATAACGGTTTTAATTTAACGTTTTTAATTTAAGGCCCACCTTGTCTCGTCGTAAACTAACCAATCTCGGGACTCCCCATTGTCTGCTTTTCTCCATCGTTCTTTAAAAAAACGTTTTTTGACCTTCGATGTAATGCCACATTTTTTTGAAGGTGTGCCTCCTCTAAAAGTGTCCGCCGTCCATGTGAAACAGTATGCTATTTTTATTTACCCGCCACGGTGGCCGGTAGGTGAAGCGAGTTTACCCGCCACAACACAAAATCACCCGCATTTGGCTGGTGGCGGGTGCTAATTTCCATCACACACACACACACACACACACACACACACACACACACACACACACACACACACACACACACACATGCTGACAATGCAGTGTTTAATCGAACATTAACATAAACATTCTCAATGTTGTTTCAGGAGCTTCTGGTATTTTTTTGTCCCACTAAAGTTCACTAACGGCTGTTGAACTTGATTTTTCAGAATTGTCCGTACAGACTCTCTCTGCTCAGTCAGAACGCTGATGGAAATCTGATTTTCTGCGGATCTGCTAATGGAAATACAAAGTGCTGTTACTTGGTATGTCCTGTTTTTACTGTACGCTTTTGGAACTGGTGTGAACATATGAAGCTGAGTCTGATCTGTTTTGTTCCAGACCTCCAGTTATTCCCTGATTTGCTGC
>CM038634.1:16483989-16521489 GCA_021554675.1 Leuciscus idus
TTCAAATTAGATAGTTATGAGCCAGATATTAATGAGCCGTCATTACTTGATGGTGAGTATTGCACACAGTTTTGAGTATTGGTGTATGCGTTTGTATTCATGTACGAAGTAGCCTAAGCTTGCATTAGTTTGAGTTGCAGTTTTGGTGCCACTAATTGTAACTGTCCCAGCTGCCTAGAACTGATGAGTTACAGAAAGTAAAGGGGAGATCATATTTGCAAAATACCCAGGGAAGGATATAATGTATTTTAATAATCAAACAAAGAAAGAAAAAAAATCTGAAACTCTTTCCAACATAAATCTATAAACCAGGCCAGGGGTCGGGAACAGGCGGGCGGCAGGCCAAAACTGGCCCACCAGCAGCAGTATCTGGCCCGCGCACGCAGCCCGATTATTTTGATAGCGGTTGGTTCTGAAATAGATCCGTCATGAAGATCTGAACCTTCGTCTTTAGTGATTTTGACTTCAGAATAAAAGTACGAGAACGTTTTTGCAGCAATGTTTTATTTTGAGATGAATTGAGAGCTTTTAATTTGAAAAGTTCTAAAAGACATTCCAGGGTTTTTCCTGGCTCAAACCGCGGGTGGTAAAACTACAATCATGATTTACTGATTATATTTTAATAGTAAGATAGTTCGATTTTTTATTTTGGAAGGTCTATCCCACTGTATTTGCATTGGTGGACCGTGTTATGTCTAGGGGGGTCCGGGGGAATGGCCCCCCGGTAGACAATTTTGTAGATTTGAAAGATAAATTCATTAATCTAGAGCACTTTGAGAGTTCAAAATCAAGAGCTCCAACCCCTTGTCAGAGTGCAAATTGAACAAAGGATGTTGTAACTTTAAAGGGGGCTCTAGGGCTCGTGCGCTAACTTCACCTTAAAGGTAGGGTAGGTAATCCTGTTCAGAAACACTTTTTTTTATACTGGGTGAAATGGTCCTTCCATCCTGATAGTAGTCAATACATTATGTGTTTAGAAAAAGGAATGAAAAAAATCAGACCTCTGTAGCAGCTGCAGGACAGTAAAAACTCTGACCAATCACTGCCATTCGGTGCGAATGTAAAGAACCAATCAGATGCCTTCATGTCTCGTGCCCGAGCCCCACTGCGCGCGCTGCCCTGCGTGCACTCATCACATGTCACCGTTCCCGGAAATATTCAGCTCAAAGCACCTGCATATGCAGTCAGCGAAGGCAAACAAGGCAAAAACTACTTCCTCGGACCCTGCCCGCGCTCTTGAACGACCTCCTCTGCTTCGCCCTCAACCCCGGACCTGTCCTCGAACCGACGATGCGGTACTTGTCTCCGGACTCGGAGTGTACGTTAACGTTAGTCTTCATTAGAGTCAACAATGTTTTCATCATGGAAACTCTTACATGCAAAACACCATATATGTTATGAATCTTACACGAAATTCACCTTCATCACAGTGTAACTGATGGTAATGGAAAAACGTGTATCAATGCAACCTGTTTTTAGTTTTGCCTTATAAATATAGCTCGTTACCGAATGAAACTTTACCATTATCGATATGCTAGCTTGATAGTGAGTACTAAAATAAATCTCATTTGTTTATATTCATAGTGATAAAGGTTAGGTATTTTATTACATGTGATTCTGACATGATGTCACTGTATGTACTGCGCTCCTTCCTCTCCACTCGTCTCAGGTAATAAATGCGTCTTGTTCCAGCTGAGCCTGAGCGTTTGGCGTCGCGCGTTCATGTGTTTTGGGGGCGTGGCTTTGGAAGGAGCTCAGAAGGGAGGGGGTGGAGTGAATGGAAATAATGAGCTGTGTTTATTGCAGATTAAAAGGTCTACAGTCACTCGATTTTTATATTTTCTTTTTCAGAGTACTTACATTTTAATTATGTATTGGTATATAAAGACAGTTTAAACAAATTTGGAATGTTTTTTTTTTAGAAAAAGGATTACCTACCCTGCCTTTAATCTGCTGTTAAAAATAAATCATCCACCCGCCAACCGCTCAAACATGATATTCTCTGATTTAGATAATCTGCACCTGATCATCACATTACAATTATTCAAATTCTCAGTGTTAAGCATGATGATATGGTAACATATCACACTGAAGTAGGCTGCTTCAAAATAAAAATGAATTTAAAATAAAAGTTCTTCTTTGGCAAAATGTATAGCCTTTATAACCTAAGCAGAGGCTTTACTCCCTTCAAACTTACATCACTGTTGGAAAACAGAAATTTACTCCCTTTCATTACATCACTGTTGGAAAACACTCTTATCAGAATAATTTTTTTAAACCTTTATAAAGGACATTTTGCCCCTAATTGTATTAAATGTATGCTCCATCTTTCATTTCATATTCTTAAATTTGATCATTAAATTCAATTTGAATAATAGGACACTATATGGCGGTTACTAATCAAATTAAATCATTTACACTGAAAAATTACAACTGTATTAAATGAGATTGAGATTGTTAAAAAAATATATATATTTTATATATATATATATATATATATATACAGTATATATATATACAGTATATATATATATATATATATATATATATATATATATATATATATATATATATATTAGGGCTGTCAAAAGATTAATCACGATTAATCCATCCAAAATAAAAGTTTGTGTTTACATAATATATGTGTGTGTACTGTGTATAATATTTTTTTATATATCAATACACACACATGCTTGTATATATATTTAAGAAAAATTTGCAATTTATATATAAAAAAATTATATTTATATATAATATAAATTAGATATAAATATATACAGTATATGTATGCAAATATTTCTTAAATATATACATGCATGCGCGTGTATTTATATATACAAAATTATTATACACAGTACACACACATATATTATGTAAACACAAACTTTTATTTTGGATGGATTAATCGTGATTAATCTTTTGACAGCCCTAATATATATATATATATATATATATATATAATGACTTGACGACAGTGAGTAAATATTGGATAATTTTTGGGTTTGTTCACATCACTATGTGCCCAAGGAGTCTGGGTGGACACCATATTAAATTTTATGTGGATGAAAATGAAGTTTAGACTTAGAGTAACATGTGCTGTATAACGGTCCAAGATCACTTTCACACAACTCTCAACTTTCAAACTGGTTTTAAGGAATTTTTGTCAACTGAACGTTTTGTGGAAAGATGTTTTTCCAGCAGAACAAATGGCATGTTGTTAAAGGTGCTCTAAGTGATGCCGGGAGTGTTGACATTCGAATTGTTGTCAAACAAAACGGAGGCTAGCTAGACCCTCCCTCCTCCTCCCTCCTCCCCTCCCCTCCCTTCCGACATAAAGGAAAGTCAAAGTAATCACTAAAAACAAAGTTAAGTTTTACTGATACTTCATTCAATGTGTAATGTCACCAAGTTAGATAAATGCTTTTATATATTGCAGAACAGAATGCAGAAAAAGAGAAACATTGTCTTAAAATCGTTTCGCCACCTGAGGTTATAACTATAGCTATAGCTCCCATACAAGGACGCAATAATAGCAAGATAACGTTAGCTTCGCGTTTCCCAGTGAGCATAAACAACGGCGGCGGCGTAAACAAATTTAGTCAAAGTTGTCAATAGCCTATAAATGAACATTCAAATCCATAACAAACTGTGGGTGAAAACAGTCATTCACACAAATTGTCGCCCTACTGTGAATTTGCTTGACCATTTACAATAGAGATTGATCGCTAGCTGAAACATTTATGTTGTATTCACCAAAGCTAACGCTGACTGCATAGTTCTAGCTAATTACATCCTTGTGTTGGTTTGGCGAACATGAACGTCAATTTAGAAAGAAAAATGGATTTACCTGTTCTGCAAAAACAGAGCAACTGAATGTGGATCGGAAGCCCTTCTGCCGGCGGAGTTCTCGCCACCTTTCGAGGGTTTTTCCAATGTAAATTCGGGACTTCGCGCGTTCCTTATCCTTGTCCCTCTTCTTTGCAATTTGTTCATCGGAACATCGTCTCTTTGGTCGTGTGTCGGCCATAATTCAAACTTCCCTCTTCATGCTTCTCTCTCCTCCATACACCCCCTTCATGTGCACGCGCACTAACCCCCAAACCACACCCCTCAAATACTTCTTGTCGGTGATTGGCTGGAGCACTGTTTGTTGTGTTTCATGGTGCGGGTGAGCCCAGTTTGTTTTTGTTGGCGTTTGTGGAGCCTGTGGTGTCTACAGAGACCGCGTTTTTTACAGTGTGTTCAGGGGACAGGCAGCTAGCGGATAGTGAGGAGATGTTTGCTGTATGTGACAAAAAATGTTTTGGCCTAAAAAACGCGTGACATCACTTAGAGCACCTTTAAACAACAGTACAAACTGTAAAGCCTCGTTTTCATTCTGGTAAAAATTAAATATGACAGTACCCTGACTAAGGTCAATATGATTGACTAGCGACAGTAATGCATTATTTGCTTTTATCACATGCTACACGTCACGTCCATGTGTCTTTATTTTACCTTTCAGGTGATATGCTGTACTTCACCAAGTCTGAGATGGGATTGTACAAAGTAAACAGGAACAACATTTACAACATTTGGTCTCAGCCGATTCGAATGGGTGAGAAATCAGATTAAACCCAATACTACTGATATCTGAACTGTTTCATTGCCACAGTGAGCCTTTCACTTTCTCACTGAAATGAGTTTCATTCTGAAACGTGCCGTTTTTCATTTCGTTTCATTTAGAGCTGAAGTACTTGAAGCTGATCTCCGGGAAAGGCCAATACGATGACAAAGTTTATTCCTTCTTGGCTGAGAAACACAAAAGTAAAGATGGCGAATCTGACCAGTGGATTCCTCGAGTCTCTCAGAGCTGCAAGGTGAGCAGAAACACACAGCAAAACATCTCGAGATCTTCTTTTATTTGTGTGTGATTGTGTTACAGCCATATAGGCTGTAAACTTTTGTTTATTGTCTAAAAATGATTGCAATTGGAGACTCCCCCTGACCTGTACATAAACTCCTAAAGGGTTTTTTCTGCCATCTGAGGAATCTCAAACAAAGTACAGCTTCCATGTTTTTGTGAGTCATGTTCATGCCAAGCGGCGACCTTCCGGTTATTGTTGTGCCGATAGACGATAGTATCAAGACGATAATTGGCTCGTTTTCCCATTACTGTATTAAATGTTATTATTATTTTAAGGCTATTATTATTAAATTTTTATTAGGGCTTACAATTAATTTGCCATCCCTAATTTCATAATGACATCACATAAGCGGCATGCGCGTATTGAGGACTCCTCAATGAAAATGTTTTTAAAAACGACTACAAAACTACATCCCACATCAAAATAGAATTGCTAGGTGATATATTCACAAATTGTAAAGAGTGCTTGTTGAAAAGAGACGCATATTATACAGTTGTTGTTTAAGCCAAGATGAAAACGGCATCGTTGTTCATCAGCATTTTGTTTTGTTTCCATAGCACATTAACAAAATATTTAATGACACCAATAACACCAAAAACAATACAATTACAAATTATTAATAATAATAATACTTTCGCTAAAATGATATAAGCCTAATAACAGTCTTTAGGTCCGAACACAGCACAAATCAGTCATCTGAGAAAATCAAAAGTAGCTTCAATCGTCGACTTAAAGGAACACGCCGACTTTTAGGGACTTTCGCTTATTCCCCGTATCCCCCAGAGTTAGATAAGTCCATACATACCCTTCTCATCTCTGTGTGTGCCGTAACCCACTGCTAGCCTAGCTTAGCACAAATACTGGAGGTATTTTTACACAAAGCACTGCTACTTGGGTGGAGTGATTAGCACAAGACTCTGAGGGATACGGTGAATAAGCGAAAGTCCCCAGAAAGTCAGCGTGTTCCTTGAAAAAAACAATGTGTTTAATTAGAAATATATTCTTCAAATTTTTTTCACTGTCATTAATGTGGTCCACAAGAGAAATATTAAGCTAGTAAATTAAGATAGTTGAGATAGGCCTACCGTTATCAGCTTCTGTTGAGGTAGATTACGCCATTAATGCAGCGAGAGTTGCCAAAAGCTTGGACATTTTTGCTTTCACTTTCAGGGAATAAGTGCGCGCGTTTACATGCACGTTCTTAACCCGATGCCGTTTGCTGTAATCCGACAATGCATCCGGTCATGTAAACCCGTTAATCCGTTTTCCTTTATTGGAGTATAAATGGCTTAAGCAGAGACGGCGCGTTCAGATGCTATTTTTAAGGGCGCATGCTTGGCCATAATGTAGCGTGTGCACAACGCACACACTTTGCTTCTCTCATCTACATGCTTCTCATTTTTGCAAACCATACATTATTACAAGGACAAATATTCCACACAAGGGAAATCATTGTGGTGTCCATGAAGATGTGAAAAAATAGGCATAAATCTAGCTTACACATTTACCCAAATTATTATACGCCTGTTTAACCGAAGCTAATCCGCCCACAAAGGTACTTGCGTTTCGCGTTTGATACTTGCGTTTCTGATTGTTAAAATAGGGCCCTTAGGGCCCCGTGTTAGAAATAAACTGATGGTTTGCTGAAGGCTGTTGATCTGCTGAATTTCAAACAATGCTATAACTTCTTGCTTTCCTGTATTCTGCTTCAGCTCTCTTTCCCTTGGTAAACTCTATGCATGCATGTATGTGTATGTTAGAGTAGTTTAAGTGTAGTTAATAAAGTCTTGTTCATGTCACACTTAAAGTTGTCCGTGTCTCAAGCTCATATCTGGAGTCTCTAATCATAGATTTTGACTACTTGTTCTTAGTAGTACTGTAAAGTAAGAAAGACATTTCCCATACACCAGAAATGTACATTTCTTGGAATTAAACAATTAATACTGAATGTTCACAGGACAAACAGGTTAATTGATTGTAATATTAATTTTACAACATTAAGTTCATTCTATTAACTGATCCAAATAGTCATAATTATAGCAAGTTATTACTGATTATTAATATTTCATAGAGCTAATTTGCAACACTTTATAGTTTATAATGATGTATAATGACTTACAGTATATGTATGGCCAAAAGTATTTTAAGTTGTTTACGCTGTCATAAGGAAAAAATCCAGCAGAACGCGCTGGCGCGTTCTTTGGACTCAGAGGGTTAAAGGGTCGATAGCACTTCTGCTGAGTACACTGCCTGTTGGCAATGTAGAATAAGTAAACCATAGAGCTGGAGGCGCTCCCCTTATTAGGGACCTAAAACCTCTGCACGTAATAACTTAGAATACTGTCTAACACTTGATGGCTGCTCGGTCAAGTCTTCGTCGTCGGTTAGGAACCTGGGTGTGCTCTTTGATACCAATCTTTCATTTGAAAGTCACGTGTCTAGTATCTGTAAAACCGCATTCTTCCATCTTAAAAATATATCTAAATTACGCCATATGCTCTCATTGATAAATGCGGAACAATTAGTTAATACATTCTTCAACACAAGGCTAGATTATTTTAATGCTAGAATGGGTGGTTGTAGTGTTGTCACGGTACCAAAATTTCAGTATTCGGTACCGATACCAGTGAAAATCCACGGTTCTCGGTACCAATTTCGGTACCAAAGCTTAATTTAGATTAAATTTACATAATTATATTAAAGTGTATATCACAAAGATGGAAACTGTAATATTAAAAACACTTTACAATAAGATTCCATTTGTTAGATAACATTAGATAAAATTACCTAACAAAAAAAAACAATAGTTATATACTGTCGCAATTATTCTCCTTTAGGGGTTAATTTAAAAATACATTTTTAAAATCAAAAGTTAACATTATTTCTGTTAACATTATTTAATGCACAATGAATGAAGTGAACAAACATGACCAATCAAGTGTTTTGTATTAAATAACATTCACAAACATTAATTAATGTTGTAAAAATATATTGTTCACTCAATGTGTTATGTTAGATAACGCATTAAGTGATGTTAATGAATGGTATCTTATTGTAGCATTACCAAACTATACAGGAGATAAAATGTTTTATTTGACTTGACTATATTTTTATTTAATCCAAAACTGTATTCATATTTAACTTTAAAAGGGCTTTTTAAACCTGCTAAGAGTTATCCAGCCAAGAATAAGACTAGAACTGCTTTTCTGACGGACTGATATTAATGACGGCTTTTTATTTCTCATCTCCATAAATATATCTAGTAGTAAAGCTAATGCAAGGGCTAGAAATCAATTACTAGGCCTATGTCACACTTCCTCGTCGTCATGGAGAGCGCAGTTCGCACAAGCGTTTGTACTCCCGTGGCGTCTGTCGTTGCTATGCATCCGTGAACGCACATGGAAAAGCGAGCGCGCCGCTTCTATTATGAGCGCGCTTGCCGCGCGCCATTTGAAATAACGTATCTGCAGCACGCGCAAAAACATCAGCACCACATCAGCAGCAGCACCGCCGATCAAACAAACAAACAAACAAAACTTTATGAACTCGATTTATTAAAGAAAATAGGCAAGGCAAGTTTATTTATATAGCACATTTCATACACAATGGCAATTCAAAGTGCTTTACATAGAAGAAATTGAAATAATAAAAAGAAATAAGAATAATTAAAACAGTTTGGACAATAAAATAAAATAAAATACAGTACAGTACAGTCGGACGAACAGCGGCACAGTGCTCATTCAGTAAATGCATAGCTAAACAAAAGTGTTTTGAGTCTGGATTTGAAAGTGAGTACTGTAGGAGCACATCTGATCTCTTCTGGAAGCTGTTCCAGCATAATAGCTAAAAGCAGACTCGCCATGCTTAGAGTGAACCCTTGGTATTTCTAGCTGATATGATCCTAATGATCTGAGTGATCTGTTGGGTTTATATTCAGTGAGCATATCTGCAATGTATTGAGGTCCTAGGCCATTGAATGATTTATATACCAGTAATAATACTTTAAAATCAATCCTAAATCTAACTGGGAGCCAGTGTAAAGACTTGAGGACTGGTGTGATATGTTCATATTTCCTGGTTCTGCTCAGAATCCTAGCGGCGGCGTTCTGTATGAGCTGCAACTGTCTTATGGGACATTCTACCAGAAACGTACATTATCTGTCCTTGAATTGTTACAGTGAATAAAAAAGTATTTCATCCAAAAATTTCTAAAACTGGCTCATAGTTGATTTCTGTGAGTTGTTCTGTAAAGGAATATGTCATTCATTAGGTTCTCAGATATTTTTTTCTTTATTAAAAACACTTTTGAAAATTACAAATCCTGTCCATGCCCTTGTCCTCAGCCAAATTGGAGCTACAGCTTTCATAGTTTTGTTATGCTACAAACTGTTATTTAAAAAAAAAAAACTCATCAATAACAAGTTTAAGCTGTTATCATTCACATCAACTGATCAAAAACATAAAATTATATATAAATTCTACAAATAAATTCTATTTTACAACTGTCCCCATGTTTTGGTCAGTCCTGTCACGTTTACATAAAACTCTACATAAAATGTGTGAAATACACCTTTAAGGGTATCACTCAGAGGAAGTGACATCATTTGACCCAGGTGAAGCTTACATTGATTAAGGCTGAATTGTTTCATTGAATTGTATGATTTTAAGCTTGTTTTTGTATGTTTTTTTTAGGAAGACGAGCTAAAGGGTCAGGCCCTGTCACGGTTAAACATTCCAGAAAATAATGAAAATGTTTTAAATCCAAAACATGTCTAAAAAGGTTATTGAAATTCCTTGCTTGCATGTTAACAGTTTTTATGCTAGCATGCTAGCAGGCTGAGTAATGGCAGTTTACAATGGCCAACCGTCAGGCCCTGTCACATCAGGCCCTGTCACATTCCTGTGTGACACGGCCTTACAAATTAATGTTATTGTTCTTTTTTATTACATTTATTGCATATGTTATGTATTTAACGCATGCAATAGTAAAATGAAGGCCAAGGTGCTTGATTTTTATACAACTGTGGCCATGGAAGTGATTTAAACACCTAAATTCAATTATTTGGAGGGCTGTCCCAATACTTTTGGCAATATTATGTATGTCCTTGGCTGAATTTTACCATAGTCTAATATTACTTTAACATTAAAATTATAATAATAATTTAAAAAAGAAATGCCAATCAAAACTTAAATAAAGAACACAAAACATAACTTTTTCTGCATCATCAAAATCCATAAAGTCAGTCCTGTCACAGTACCGTCAGTCCTGTCACGCCATGGTCAGTCCTGTCACACAGGAAATTATGATAAAAGTGTACTATTTGAGGAAATATTAATTAATTAATCTCTTTAACTGTGTAGATGAAGGTGGGGGTATATATCCACTACTATGTTTTTATAAAAATCTCCTATGTAAAGGTAGTTATTTTACAACTATATGAGTGCCTGTGGGTATTCTGTGATTTTGTGTACTACAGTTGACCGAAAAGTTACTTATATTTCTTAAAGGAATTATAAAACCATGTTAGATACAATCAGGGACATGTGATCAATAAGAAAATGCTATCTGTATCAAAGAAATTCATTAGGAAACCATTCTAACATATACAAATTTGTCTGTGACAGGGCCTGACATTTTAGGGGTGAAATGCGTATAAAAATGTATTTTATTTAATCATAAAAACATGCTGAGATGGGATGATATGTGTTTCTCATAGTTTAACATGTCCTCCATATGTCTCAACGTTCAGATTTAAGAAAAATATATTTTTTCCCCCAAGATTTTTTAAAGTGGAAATGTACGTTTCTGGTAGAATGTCCCTTATGGTCTTTTTGGGAAGGCCAGTGAGGAGTCCATTACAATAATCCACCCTGCTGGTGATGAAAGCATGCACAAGTTTCTCTAAGTCTTGTCTGGAAACAAAGCATCTAATTCTTGCAATATTTTTTAGATGATAGTATGCTGATTTGTTTATTGCTTTGACATGACTACTGAAACTAAGGTCTGACTCTAGTGTCACACCAAGATTCCTGACTTGATGTTTAGTTGTTTGACCCCTAGAGTGAAGGTATGCGTTCACCTTGAGAACTTCATCTTTGTTTCCAAACGCAATGACTTCAGTTTTATCTTTGTTTAATTGAAGAAAGTTTTGGCACATCCAACTGTTGATTTCATCAATGCATTGGCACAGGGAGTCAATTGGGCTGTAATCGTTAGGCGATAGGGCTAAGTACAGCTGTGTGTCGTCTGCATAGCTGTGGTAAGCAATTAGTTTTTTTCTCATTATTTGGCTCATTGGGAGCATATACAGGTTGAACAGGAGTGGCGCAAGAATTGAGCCTTGAGGGACTCCGCATGTCATGGATGTCCACTCAGACTTATGGTCTCCTATACTCACATAATAACCTCTCTCATCTAAGTATGACCTGAACCATTTTAGGACTATCCCAGAAAGCCCCACCCAGTTTTCCAGCCTGTCAAGAAGTATGTTATGATCGACAGTGTCAAATGCAGCACTGAGGTCGAGTAGTACCAGCACTGATAATTTGCCTGAATCAGTATTTAAGCGAATATCGTTTATTATCTTTATGAGCGCTGTCTCTGTGCTGTGATGCGGTCGGAAACCAGATTGAAAATTGTCAAAGTATCCATTCGAGCTGAAGAATTTGTTCAGCTGATTGAAGACAACTTTTTCTATGATCTTGCCTATGAAAGGAAGATTCGAGATCGGTCTATAGTTGCTTAATATGGTCTTATCCAGATTGCTCTTTTTCAGGAGGGGCTTGACAACTGCAGTTTTCAGGGAGTTTGGAAAACTCCCAGAGAGAAGTGAGGCATTTACCACTTCTAGAAGATCTGCTTCTAAACTGTTTAGCACACTTTTGAAAAAGCACTTTTGCCATCAATTTCTTTGAAATCAGACAAAGTTACTACTTTCTCAGGTGGTCTGATCTGTCTGACCCCAGCGCAACTCCTTTCTGATATTATTGATTTTCTCAGAGAAGAAAGCAAACTCACTGCACTTGTTGTCTGAGAGCATTTCACTGGGAATCTGGCTTGGGGGGTTTGTCAGTCTCTCTACAGTAGCAAAAAGAGTGCGTGTGTTGTTTAAATTGCTGTTTATAATATTTGAGAAGAAAGTCTGTCTAGTTTTGCCCAGTTCCATATTGAAAGCATGAAGGCTGTCTTTGTAGATGTTATAATGGACTACAAGGTTTGTCTTCTGCCACATGCGCTCTGCTTTTCTGCATTGTCTTTTCATATTTTGCACTGCTGTTGAGTTTCTCCAAGGTGCTTTGAGTCAGCAGATATGCTTGGTGTTAAGGATATAGCCTTCATAAATAGTACACTAGTGTTCTCATTTAAGCATCTCTTCTTGACAGACACAGATCTAGCTTCAGTGGCAGGAGAGATCAATATATCAAAGAAAATACAGAAATGATCAGACAGTGCTACATCCTTAATAACAATCGATGAAATGTTTAGACCCTTACTGATAAGTAAATCTAGAGTGTGTCCATGATTGTGTGTGGGTCCATGTACATGCTGAGTCAGATCAAAAGTTTTTAAAACAGTTTTGATTTCTTTTGCCATATTGTTTTCTGCATTATCTATGTGAATGTTAAAATCTCCAGCAATGGCAATAGTCAAACTCTGAGGTAATTGTTGATAACAGTTCTGTAAAGTCCTCAGCAAAGGCTGGAGAGTATTTTGGAGGCCTGTAAATAATTGAGTAAAATGCGAGGAGCACCTTTAACACAATACCCAGATATTCGAAAGACGTGTAATTCCCAAATGATATTTGCTTACATTGATAGATATCTTTAAAAAGAGCAGCTAGACCCCCACCTCTCTTAACAGCTCTGCAGACACTCATAAAAGTAAAGTTAGGAGGGGATGTTTCATTGAGGATTGTTGCACTGCAGCTGTCTTCTAGCCAGGTTTCATTTAGAAACATAAAGTCCAGGTTGTTTGTGGTTATTAAGTCGTTGACTAGAAGTGATTTATTTTTAAGTGAGCAGATGTTTAAAAGTGCTAACTTAAGTCTTACTTTTTTTCCCTTCACCAATCTTAGTTAGACGTACAATAGGCACCAGATTAGTTGGGTTTGCTGTACGGCTATTGAAGGCCTTAGACTTTCTATCTTGTAATAGAACAGCAATAGAGAAAGATACAGGCACACTGGGTTCCCGCTTGTTCTGTAAACATTTGAGAAAGTTACTGTTATCATAGCAGGGACCCGACACATATCACTGAGAGCTGGTATCAGTTGTTTTTGGTTCACCTCGAGCAGATGGAGGAGGGTGTGGGCCCTGGCGTTGTGGCAGAGGCCGAAGAGCTCTCACAGGAGAGAGTTTTTTTTGTTCATATCTGGGGGCTTGCAGCAAAAGAGTGGGATAGTTTGGTTCCAGCATGCACCAGTTCTTCCATTTTCTGTGAGAAACACAGAAGTGGGGATGTTGGAGAGAGGGATAACGTGTCCGGTGAGAGGGGCTGTTGCTCAGGTGTTATCGGAGGCTGTAATATGCTGTCCTGGCTTCCCTGGCTGTTTTCCAGGAAGTCGTCCTTGGGTGCTGAATCTTGGAGCAGTTCTGATGTGTCTGTCTGTGGTGAGCTCTGTGGGCAGGGCTCAGCTGAGATTGTGTCCGTGAGCAGAGGTTGTTGTGGCTGAGTGATGTTATCATTGTCCTTGTGTGATATGTCAACTGTATGTCCATTTCGCGATGCATCTAAGAATCAATGTTTTTACCCTTACCCTTACCCTTATGGTGGCGCTGGTATATCGTTCCCCATAGCGTCAAATCAACACAGTGCGAGTTCCCTTTCGAAAGGGAACGTCTAGGTTACGACTGTAAGCTCTGTTCCCTGTGAACATGGAACGAGACACTGCGTCTTTCGCCATGCTTTGGGGATGAACTGCTGAACAGTCCCTTCAGATGATAAGTTGTTGACATGTTCTCCAGGCTCCCCTTTTATACTTCCGGGTCGCACTAGTAGTGATGTCATAGGCGGTCGCCGGCTAATAGGATTGTCGTGATTAGATAAGTGTTTCAGGCACCGGTTCACGCGGAGGCATTCCCCATAGTGTCATCGACGCAGTGTCTCGTTCCCTGTTCATAGGGGAACAAAGGTGGAAAGCATTGATTGAACATTAAATCTTGTTCCGTATGAAATCAGGGTATTGCTGTAGATTCCTGGTCCTTGTTTTAATTTCCTTAATTGGATTAGATCTTCGAGAAGTATTGTGTTAATTAGGCCTTTTTGCAATCACAGAGTAATGCAAAAAAACATGCAGAACTTATTTTTATTGTAGTCATCATTTACTCACCCTCATCATCAGTCCAATCCCATATGACTTTTTCTTCTGTGCAACACAACCGATATTTAGCTGAATGTTCATATTGCTTTTTATTATTATACCTTTATTGTCATTGCATGGTATACAATGAAATTTGACATCTCTCATAGAAAACAACTGTATTCATCCATATTACCCACATATACCAACATGCATAAAAACAATAATTTAAAACAATAAAAATAGCTTATAGTGACTTGTGCATGTTATTTGAACAATATTGCATACACGTCCGTTCAAAATTATTGAAGCAGCTGTGGGAGGATAGAGACATGTTTTTATAAACAGTGTAAGCACTAAACACCATAAACAATTCATTAAAGTAGTCCATATGCACTGAATATTCACATGCGTTGACCCGAAGTCGATGTGTTTCAGAATGACCGTGGCGGTCGGAAGGGTCTCCTTCAGAACACCTGGACCTCGATGATCTACGCCCGTCTGCTCTGTGGGAGAGGTCATGACTTCAGTCAGCTGATAGATGTGGCCACACTACAAACAGACGACGACATCAAGATTTATGCGCTTTTCAGAAACTATTGGTAAGGCAAACACTATCTTATGCTTGGCAGTATATTTAATTATAGGTGATCAGTGTGTGTAACTTTAACTACAGTCTGTCACCTCTATCAATTACTCAATTTTAATTGATTCCCAGTTTTGTTTCTTAAATCTTTAGAATTGATCTTTTTATTTGATACTTGCATAAAACTTCACTAAACATTTGTAATAAGCTCTGTGCTTTGATACTTTTAATATGAAACAATCTTTTTTAATTTTAGTCAGTTTTATATTCAATTCAAACAATAAATGTGGTTTTGTGGCTCATTAATGTGGAGTGACCAATCATCTCTTCCTCTTTACTACTAGTTACAGCACGAAATAAACATGAATGAACATCAGAAAGAATGTTGAAAGATACAGAACAACTTACTGAAATGTATCATGTAATCAGTGTTTCAACAGCCCATTCAGTGACTATCAACTTGATAGTCAGCTAGAAAAATAACACTAGAGAGCTAAATTGCATATTTTTACTTGTAAGTAAATTTAATGTTTGAATAAATCCGTCGTGAAAACAAGTTATGACAACGAAATGTCTATTTAAAAAAAAACTAATTGGTGTAGAAACATATTTATCAGATATCATCATTATTATCAAAAAAAATTATCAAAAACTTTATTAGTTTATTAAACTTTATTAAAAACAAAAAATTCCATGTGTAAATGTCAGTTGTTCATTTTAACCTTTAAAGGGTTGGTTCGGAGTAAAATCAACCTAGGGTCCTTTGCACCATGACCTCGAGCCAAACACCCCCAGAAGTATTTTCCCCTTGGTTGAACATTATTAAAGTTAGAGCTTATTTAGAGACATCAGCCGGATGGTTTAGTGCAGGCACTAATGGATCCAAGGTTGTATCTCTCAAATTACCACACTAATAATGCCCAGAATGGCACCAAACTTCTACAGTAGTACAAATAGGTTCTGTACTCATAAAACGAGGCATTGGAAAGTTTGTAAGTACATCAGGAGTTTATTTAAATAACATTTGCCTGACGGCTTATGCTACCGCTAACCCGGACACCGACGTCACTTCAGTGGTTTGGAAAAAGCCCATAAAAGTCCTTTGCAAAACTCACAAGTGTAAGGGAAAAGCTAGTGAATTTAACACAACATAGAAATTTAATAATTGTTGCAAACTGGTACTACCAACAAAATATTAGTGCATTCCTGGAACTGGGCGTCGTTACACTACATCCTTATGCATCGCTTTCTGCCAGGACTTTACGGGCTTTTCCCAAATCACTGAAGTGACGTCGACGTCCGGGTTAGCGGTAGCATTAGCCGTCAGGCAAGTGTTATTTAAATAAACTCCTGGGCCCGTATTCATAAAGATTCTAAGAATCCTCTAAGAAAACTCTTAATTTAGCTTAAAAACTTTTACGTAGGAGTCTTAGCTTAAAAGCGAATCGGGACCGATCTGAGAGCAACTCTGAGTAAGGAAAAGACAAAAACTTTCATCTTAGTAAGGAGGCGGGGTTGACCCCGTTGCTATGTATGACACAATCTTTTGAAGACTGTGATTGGTTAGTTGTCCAAGAAGGAAAAAAAAAACTGATTTTAAGTATAGGGTCTATTCTAAGCCTTCACTTTGAAATTACATGCGTAATTTGTTCCTATTTGACCGTTCTCTCACACACACACACACACACATTATATATGTGTATATAAATTCTTTTTTTTTATTTACCATGCAGTTAATTTCTATAAGGTATTTGATAGGAAAGAGTGGAACAATTTTTATCATTCTAAGCCAATTCCACTGATTGCTGGCATGTCTATTTAAGTGGTGGTTTGAATGTTGGTTTTAATGTATCAAACATGGAATTTTCCCAGTTGCCAAATATCGTAATGTAGTGATTACTTTCATTTCTGGCGCTATGGCATTTCTGTGCTGTGTCGGAGATGTTAGCGCGTCTCTAATAAGATCAGTCACAAACATGATCCCTGCACGATCTAATCTATAGAGTCTTATTAACTCACTGTTATTCATTGTCTGCAACACATTTCTTCTCCCTCTTCGTCTTTCTGCCATTTTCTCCTCTGCTAAAGAAACTCTTAAGCCTCTTAAAAGTCCTCGTCCGTGCTCCTAACAACTTTGACCTTAAGACCTCTTTTAAGGGTTAAGATGCTTTCTGAATTACTTTTTTCTTTACTAGGATTTTTTCTTTAATTTTAAGAGTAAACGGCCACATTTCTAAGATTTTTCTTAGAATTTTGTCACTAGGAGCTACTCTTTACATTAAGATTCTTTATGAATACGGGCCCTGATGTACTTAACTTTCCAATGCTTCGTTTTATGAGTACAGAACCTATTTGTACTACTGTAGAAGTTTGGTACCATTCTGGGCATTATTAGTGCGGTAATTTACCAGATACATCATTGGATCCATTAGCGGCTGCACTAAACCATTCGGCTGATATCTCTAAATAAACTCTAACTTTAATAATGTTCGACCAAGGGGAAAAAAGCTTCTGGGGGGTGTTTGGCTCGAGGTCATGGTGCAAAGGACCCTATAGGTTGAAATTACTCCGAATCATCCCTTTAATATTATAGTAATGTAAAGTTTACAACATTAATTGAGGTTTTACTATACTGTCCCTAAAATATATATCCAAATGAATCGACATCAAATCGAATCGAGTCTTTCATTGATGTCTGTCATTTGACACAGTTCCACAAACACTGAGAAAGAAAAAGAGTAGTTGTGTTTGAAGCTCTGCGTCTCTATTTACAGGAACATGAGTGCTGTGTGTGTTTATAACATGTCCAAAATCAGCACTATCTTCGCTTCCTCTGAATTCAACTCCACCAACGTTCCTGCGGATCACCGGCCTGGAACGGTGAGGATTATGCCGTCACTGAAGCGATACTGCTTGTATAATCGCAAAAAGAGAACTATATTATCACCTAACTGTAATCTGCTAAATGCAACTATAAGGCATAAAGATATTAGGGTATAATAAACATTAACATCTTGAATTTCTGAACAATGTTTATTTTGAAAAGCGCTATACAAATAAATTTGCCTTGTACAAATTGAAGATTGTTTCTGCCACAGAATAAAAAATAAAAAAGGTAATTGCGACTTTTTTCTCAAAATTGCATTCTGACTTTATAACACGCAAATGGGAGATATAAAGTCAGAATTGTGAGATATAAAGTCGCAATTGTGTGTTATAGAGTCAAAATTGCGTGTTATAAAGTCAGAATCTGTTGTATTTATATTCCCCCTATATGAGTTCCATCACACATCTCCATAACCATAACCTATACAAATCCAAAAGATTTGGCATTTCCTTCAGGTTTTGAGCGCTGTCCGCTGGTTAGAAATTTCAGGGTGAGTCCGTGCCAAGCTCAGTTCTTGGGTTTTTTCTTTCTTTGTAATTCTCATTGCACCACAACTGAACATCTAATGACCTCTTTCTGCTGCAAGTTTCATAGCAATTGTTTTTTACCTTTACACACAAGTTTCATAGCAAAGCAAAGGTTATGTCTTGGTCGCCCTACATCC
This sequence comes from Leuciscus idus, assembly GCA_021554675.1. Classification (NCBI taxonomy): domain Eukaryota; kingdom Metazoa; phylum Chordata; class Actinopteri; order Cypriniformes; family Leuciscidae; genus Leuciscus; species Leuciscus idus. The sequence continues at coordinate 16,502,333 of CM038634.1, forward strand.
ACTAACAGCTACAACGGATGCCTGCAGTCGCACACGTTTAACGTAGTCGACTGATTGGGATCACGTTTAGGGAGCCGTTCATCTTCGAGTATTGATCAAGCGAGCCAATGCACATTGGCGTGTGAGATTTGCATCTTGTGCTCCGCCCCGCAGCGCAGGTATAAACACGGAAGCGGATGCACGCACCACTTGTCTTTCGCTTCAGAGCCAATCGGTCTTCATGTCGATGTCTCTGAAGAGTGTTGATATATTCAACGAGCGAGTGTGACGGTGCTTCTTCTGGAAGTCTCTCCCGGTGCTGTTGGTTCTACAGCGCGAGTGCAGCGATGGTCGCGAGCCTTCTGAGCTCTCAACTGCTGTTTTGACAGCATTCCTTTTTGTGTTTGTTTGTCTGACGGTCGGTTGAGGGTGAAGAGAGTGAGTGCTTCACTGGTACAGGCTGCACCATTCCTGTCAGTGTTGCCACGATCATTCCCCTGTGTGCTCCGGTACTGGTGAGAGTTCAAACTTCCTGAAATGGCAAAGCGGGTGCGTTTGCGTCTTTTTCAAGATGTCATTCCACCCGTGCGTTTCTGGATGTGGTTGTTCCCTGTCCCCCTCTGACGGTCACAATAGTTGTATCACGTGTTTGGGCTTACAGCACGCTGAATCAGCTTTTGTGGATAGTTCATGTTCTCATTGCGGGAACATGACTATCGCAGTGTTAAGATCGAGACTCGCCTTCATGCGTGAAGGGCGCCGTGTGGGATGGGTGATCGGAGGATTATAGTGATGGCTTCCCCACCTGGTAACCAATCCCTGTGGGCGCCTCACTCCTCTACCACACCGCAGATCCATACTGAGAAAAGAGATCCTCTGCACAGGGGCGAGTTTGCTCATTTCCCAGTTGACCCGAGGACCCAACTGGCTGATATGTAGGGATGTCCCGATACCACTTTTTCACTTCCGATTCGATGCCGCAGCTTTGGCTATTTGCCGATACCGATATCAATCCGATATTTTAATTTTATTCTTGAACTAATACTACTAATAATAAAATTATATGGAAGCACTTTTTAGCACTCAATTAGCCACATAAGAACATCTCACTCAAATGGAGAACAAATACTTCTCCAGTATATAGTCCACAACAACAGTTGATAATGAAAGACTGCCACACTTTATTCAAAAGACCTTGAGATATGTTTTGTAACCTGAATGAATTTAAAATTAATTTGCTATATTTCAGATCAATATATTTGTTTCCTTAAAATTAATTAACTTTAACTTTATTCTCATCTGAATTATAAATTTATTTCTGTATAACATAATACTACTTTTAAAAACACATTTGATTTTCTTTTTTATTCAATGTAGAATGTGTAACTTAAAAATAAACAGATTAGTGCTCTGTTTTAGGACAAGAAATGAAAACCAATGCAATATGATGAATGTCCAAAAGATTAGATAATTTTTGCTTTTAAACATCGTGTGTGTGTGTGTGTGTGTGTGTGTGTGTGTGTGTGTGTGTGTGTGAGTGAGTGAGTGAGTGAGATTTTGGTTGGGTGACAGTCAGTTTGACAAGAGTTTACAGTTTGACAAAAACACCATGTTGTGTTTTACACAAATATATATGTAGGCTAAACACTTTTTGCAGTTTTAATGATGTCCTGTATGAAAATGACAGACTATGTTTTTATGTTTCCACTGTTCGATCGCGCCCGTGCCTCTCACACACACACACACACACACACACACACACACACACACACACACACACACACACACACACACACACACACACACACACACACACACACACACACACACACACACACACACACACACACACACACACACACACACACACACATTCCAGCATTGCAATCTTGACATCGCAGCCTGTTCATTTTGCTGCGTTCACACCAAACGCGAAGAGCATCAAATTCTTAGCCCAGGATATTCAATGGTATCTGACAGCAATGAATTTAGAAGTGACCAAACACATCAACGTTTTCCCCATTTAAAAACAGTTACACGAGTAGTTATACGATCAAGTATGGTGACACTAAATAAAACGTGGCGCTTTTCGAAGCGGGTTAAAAAGGATAACTATAATGTATGGTGGAAAAGCACTTTGGGGAGTACTTCGACTCGGCGCAGTAAAAAGTCACGCCTGATCCTCTTCCTCTCACTTCTGTCAATAGTGGAAAGAGGATCAGGTGTGACTTTTTACTGCGCCGAGTCGAAGTACTCCCCAAAGTGCTATTCCGCCATACATTATAGTTATCCTTTTTAACCCGCTTAGAAAAGCGCCACGTTTTATTTAGTGTCACCATACTTGATTATAAAACTACTCGTGTAACTGTTTTTAAATGGGGAAAACGTTGATGTGTTTGGTCAAAAGTCAAAAGTCAAAGTCAAAGTGACTGCGCTAGTCCTAGGTTTTTCGCCCAATTAACTCGAAACTTGACATGCATCATCTAGAGACCCTCAAGGAAAAAAGTTATCGAAAGAATTTAGTTTGGTGATTCACGCAACGTGATGCCAAAACGTACAAAATTTACTAAAATGGTTATAACTCGTGAACGAAATGAGACATTTTCACCAAACTCGGCACATGTGTATGGGCTCAAACTTTGGTCACACAAAAAAAAAATCACGGTGATTGGCCTTATGGTGGCACTATAACATGAAAAGAACATGAAGAGGGCTATAACCACCTGACCATTAGTCTGATTGACTTGAAAATTGTTCAGAAACCCTGCAGAAACCCTTGTGAGTTATAAAGTCAGAATTGCGTGATATAAAGTTGCAGTTGCGAATTATAAAGTCAGAATTGTGTCTTTATATCTCGCAATTCTGACTTTACAACTCAAAATTGCAACTTTATATCATGCAATTCTGAGAAATAATGTCAGAATTGCGAGATATAAAGTTGCAATTATGAGATAAAAAGTCACAATTATCTTTTAAAATGGTTTATTCTGTGGCGGAAACAAGCTTCTATAATATTGTCACTATGGAGCTCAACAATATCTGGCTTTCTTCTTCAGCAACAGAGTATTTGTCATTTACTTTCTCCTGTAGGAACTTTACTACAGTAAATGATTAATTCTAGAGTTCTGAAACATAAACCAAACCACAAGACTGTACGGTCTTTTATGAGGGAATGAATGAACTACACATCTCATAAACTGAATGATGTAATCCAGTCAGTCTGGGTTTTATAGCATACATCATCACTTCAATTCTTGATAGAGATTCTGAATGACAGTCTTGAACCGAATGTTGAGCTCTGATTAACTATGTCACAGTTATCTTTCCCATTCCTTTTAATTAACTACTCGTCATTCTTTTAGTGTGTCGATAACAGTGCTAGTCTGAGCTCTAAGGTGCTGAACTTCATGCCGGTGCGTCCCGAGATGAAGGATTGGGTGATGCCAGAGAACGGACCCCTGCTGTTCAGACACCGCCATTACACACACATCCAGGTGGACCGAGAACAACACGACACCGTCCTGCTTCTGTCTCTAGGTATGTGAATCTGTCACTTAAGATGACACAACCTTTACGATTCTTAAAGGCGTGCACATAGTGATCCTAAATGTGAACGTGCAACAGTTTCTAAAATGTTCCTATGAACGATTTATAAAACTTCAGTATGCATTCCTCTTTATTAATCACAGCTTATCTTAAAATTCCAGCGCAATGTGAACAAGTGCATCATTTCCACTTACAGAACTCCCACAAATATATCTTTATGGTTCAGAAGAAGTGCGCCTGTTTAAGAAGACATTCTCATAATCAATGTCAGATTATTTTAATTACTGTTACAAGTGTGGAAAAGTCTACGCATAAGACATTTTCAGCCTTTATAAATCCCAATTTGTTTCTTTTGATGTAGGATGAAATCAATTGAATTTAGGATCAGATGCGATTGTATGTGTGTTTAATAAATGAGGCTACTGATTCCTTAACGAGAGAAAAATACTAAAACTTAACACTAAATACAAAGAAAATATTAAGATGAATTGGCTCATGAGTCATTAGTTTATTTTTATGACGTGCTTCTCATTGAACATCCTGACATCCCGTTCAGCGTCACCTTAGAGAAGATAAATAGGTTGTAAATGCAGTTTCATGTTGATTTAAACTCATATCAGTTTCACATTTAAATGACCAGCTGCTACAGGAAAAGGCTTGGACATGTAATTGCTAGAAAAATGTAATGAATCATTGATAATGTCATGTTAGTCAGAAGACTGAGGCTGGATGAACAATAAGTGTGTAAAGAGTGTAGTATGATTTATCAAAGGGATGCAATCTAATAGTTTCAAACCCTAATGAGCCGTCTAACTAGGTGTCATTATAGAGGGAATGCATTGATGTCTCTTTCCTGTGGGATCACGCTCCCTCAGCCGGACTGAGTGGCAGAAGAGCTGCTGAGCGACTGGATTTAATACTGCAAATTCACCTTTCGAGTCCAGATGTTTCTGTGAATTGCGCAGGGCTCCAGACTAACTTTTTTTATTAGGAGCGCTGTAGCCCCTGACTTAAAATTTTAGGAGCGCAAGCAGAAAATTTAGGGGCACATCTTAAATCACCTTGCAATGCAATTATTCACATTTCCCCCCAAAATAACTGTATTACTGACAAATGCTTTGATAATAAATAGACTTAACGTACAGAAATTACAATGTGCAGTTTTATTTTAAGTTCAGAGGGCTCCAGACTAACATTTGAGGGCAGCGGCACTAAGTTCTACAGAAAGTATCTGGTAGCACTGTGGGATGACAAAGCACTGAGCTTAATTTGAGGTGTAGATAAAATTAACTTGAACTATTATCATTCATAATGTCTTAATATTAATTCAATAGCAAAATGAGTGACAAAATAGATATTAGGGATTGAAAATAGCCAATAAGCGCCCTCAGCAGCTATGTTTACAATGGTAATTTAATTTTATTTATTTTTTTAAATAAGTGTGAGTTTTCCTACTTCTTGAAACTTTTAGTTTTATAAATAGAGACAATCTTTAAAGGTTGAACAAAAAATGTTTTGGTCAACACATTAAAAATAACATTTAAATATGATATTATAGTTTTGAAGTGCTGGAAAAAGATATGTGTAGGCTACTGTTATAACCACAGTATACCGTTACAGTAAGTGTTACTACATTAAATCCATGGTGAATGTTGCTGATCTGTGGACCTAAAGCCTTCTATAACTTGTTCGTTCATGGCACATGTTTCTCCTGGTTTCCACGTTAGCGCTGTTTGATCTGATATGGTTTATAACAGAGCATTCTGCGTTGAATCTGAATGTTTCTCACTGGATCTCGCAACGATGTTATTAATTCTGTCGCGAACTCAATGGATTTCTTCACTGGATGTCCACGATGTGACGGTGTTGCGTGATCGAGATCCGCCCGCGACTGGCGAGAGAAGCTCTGCGCTGTCTATTATTGGTTCGAACTATTAAACGGTCCGTGACGCAGAAATGAGTAGCGCAGTTTTTTTTCCGCTTTCATTTTGTTTTGATTTATTAACATGTCACGGAATACTCTATGCTTGAGGCTGAGAATGTGTCTAACTAGCATATTGTGTTTAAACTGCGAAGTGCCTGCACTGTCTGCAAACTTCATTTTCCCCGCAGTTCTGGGATAGCGACTGCAACATTCGCAGTTCATTAAGTTCGTCTCCTTACAGTACCTCAACCAGCTGAATTCTCGCAGCCAGTCTTCCCGAAAATGGTGGGTTCGGGCCTTTATCACCTCACAAACCTCTGATTCTGAATCATCATCCGGCTGTGTCTGTGACATTGATATTTGTCTCCGTCTCCTTCCCACGGACGTTTACGCGCGCTCCATTATCTCTAGGACCCTCCCCCTCCACACATTAGCCAGTTACAGTGGCCATTCCCAATTCTTCTCACACTCATTGGCCTGCCACACATTCCGGATTCATTGACGCGCCCCTTCCGTTTAACGTGTAAAAACAAAACAAATTTACTGGTCGCACATGTGCGACTGGATGAAAAATTCAGTCGCACACTCTCAAATTTTGGTCGCAAAATGCGACCATTTGGTCGCAGTCTGGAGCCCTGTAATTGCGGATACATTTGCTTCTCTGTTCTGTAGCTTTCAGCAGTCTGTAAAAATATACCTCAGATTTCTTGTCAAATCTAGTTGTACAGTGAATCTCAAAGCTCTTTCCCATTTTAAATGTGTTTTGTGTGTTTTTCGCGGCATTCACGCTGAAAACAGATGCTGCCGCTCAGTGTTTTTGCCACACAGTGGCCCTCATTTATCAATCTTGAGTAGAAACGGGCGTATATGTTGGCGTAAGATTATGCTTACACTCCTCTCACCGCCTGATTTATGAAGCTGTGCGTACCTTTGAAATCCAGGTGTACGCAATACCTGCCCTTGATAAATGCCGCGGCTGAAAACGATCGTCATTAGAATAACACGCCACTATATATTCAAGTCTCCGCTTCCCCCACGCCCTCATTGTACGCCATGGACACACGGAAGACGGCAAAGAAGAGAAACTTGGATGAGCAAATGACCTATCACAATGCATTATTTTACAGCACGTGTTTTGAAACAATTAGCATTTAATTTCGTATCACCTCACATGTATTGGGGTGTACAATAGTGATGATGATGTGATGTGGAGTACCATTCATTCACATTAATAATTGCATGACAATTTGTAATATTCTTCTTCTTCTTATTATGATTTGTATTATTAATGACGCTTATTGTTATTTAGAAGAAGAATGTCGTTATTATTATTTGTATTATTATTATTATTATTATTACATTATTATTTAAAAGAAGAAGAATGTCATTTTTATTATTTTGTCAGTCTGAATTATCTTTTGGTCATTGAAAGCCTTTCATTACTGAACCCAGTCCGTGCGCACCTGCCGGGCCTAACCATCGTTTCAAAGAATAGTACGACGGCGAGCGCGTCGAGTATAGAGTATTACCAACGCATTCTCATCCTAGGGCGTCATATTTGGGGAGGTGCGCGCGCAGTCTGCGGAGACTCGCGCTGCGGAGCCAGGCGAAAGTATAAACAAGGCTTGAAACGTAAAGCGCACAGGCTCGCAACTGAAGGAATACATATGCCTACAAATCAAATGCTTTGGTAAAGTCACACAAATTAAACATTGAAGTCCATGTTGCACAAAAATAAACACTGAAGTTTATAATTACTATATATTAGGGGTGTCCCCAACTATGGATTTTCATAGTCGAATCAGAATCGTCATGTCTTGCTTATAGTCGACTAATAGTCGAATCATGTGTATGGGGGCGGGGCTTTAACATTTCAAAGCCACGATGTACAGAAAATCACACAAAGATATAGAAGAAAATGTATAAAAACATTTTGGATCAATAAAACTAAGAAATAACATAAATAACTCCAGAAAGGCCACAGACAGGATTTGCATTTCACATACAAATCAAATTAAATCGACTAAATTACCTGTGCGAGCAGGCTCTATACACCACAACATCGATAAACCGAAAAAATAAACAATTAATTTACTAAATTAAATTAGAACAGAATATACCTTTCTTATAAATAAAAATACAAAACGAAATAAATCAGAATCAAGTCACAAGATGAGGAGCAAATGTGTGCAAAATGCCTAAAGTGCAGGGGAACATATATTCAAAACACAAGCCACAAATAGTTAGATTAGATAACCCTGACAGATTAATAAATAAAATTAAAATAAAGAAATTATTAAAATAACGATAGTAGCCAGAATTTTCAACTTTGTCTTTTTAACTGCAGAAACAACAATAAATGCTAAACTGGAGCGGCAGTCTTTTTAGCTAAAAATTGTCACACTATCCAAAAATCAAATTAGAACCGGCTGAAAAGTTTTGAAATCACTTGTACCTTATCGAGAGAACAAATCCAGTCTTTCACTCTGTCTGTGTCCGTTGGAGTCGTTTCAAATTGTGCGCGCGGATAAAATACATTCTAACGTGAAACTTGTTAACGTTGGCTGGCAGAAGTGCGATCATGGTTTTCCTGATGCTAAATCCAGCCTTGGAGAATATCCTTTCTGACGGTGTACATCCACACTTTATATTTTCTAAGCAGACATTGTTAACTTATTTTAAACATTTAAATCCTTACCGCCAAGACGCTCCTCTGTCGGTTACGGACTGAAAGTGAAACTTAAATCTGTCACGGGGTGTTTGGATTTATTCACGTACGTTAAAAAATATTTATCAAAAGCTTATTTCTTTGCACATTTTTATATACAGCATTATCATAATATGCTGAATATTAACGTATTGACAGAAAACCGGTAGTTCTATGTGTAATCAGACATTGAGCGCCCTCATAGCCAAAGTGGCATGATCATCGTTTCATAACACCTCTGCGAAGATTCGACCGTGAGATCGGTAGTCGAATCAGGCTCCTCCAATCGAAGCATCGAATCTTCGACTATTTGGGGTCACCCCTACTATATATATATATATATACAGTGAGGAAAATAAGTATTTGAACACCCTGCTATTTTGCAAGTTCTCCCACTTGGAAATCATGGAGGGGTCTGAAATTGTCATCGTAGGTGCATGTCCACTGTGAGAGACATAATCAAAAAAAAAATATCCAGAAATCACAATGTATGATTTTTAAACTATTTATTTGTATGATACAGCTGCAAACAAGTATTTGAACACCTGAGAAAATCAATGTTAATATTTGGTACAGTAGCCTTTGTTTGCAATTACAGAGGTCAAACGTTTCCTGTAGTTTTTCACCAGGTTTGCACACACTGCAGGAGGGATTTTGGCCCACTCCTCCACACAGATCTTCTCTAGATCAGTCAGGTTTCTGGGCTGTCGCTGAGAAACACGGAGTTTGAGCTCCCTCCAAAGATTCTCTATTGGGTTTAGATCTGGAGACTGGCTAGGCCACGCCAGAACCTTGATATGCTTCTTACAGAGCCACTCCTTGGTTATCCTGGTTGTGTGCTTCGGGTCATTAGCCGCGTTTCCATTACAGATTTGCGCAAATGTTTTGCGCTATTATCTAAATATCGATAAAAAACTATTGCGAAATGACGGCGTTTCCATTAACCGATGTTATGCGACTAAAACGTCTTTTTTTCTCTCGCGATAAGTCATTCCAAAAATCACGGCAACGGACGTTGGTTATAATATCACAGCCACCGCATTAGACATTATTATTATTATTAATGGAAGGAGACGTGGCGTGTTATCCAAGCATTAATGGCAGGGAAAGACCCCCGAACGACACATATAAGGAGTTTCTGGGTGTTTCGCCCTCATTTCTGCTCCGATTGTGGCATTTCTTTGAGATTTAGAATCCAGTATTCCTATAGGCTAATTATTGTTTCTTTTATGAATTTAATAAATAATTCTGTCTCGTGTTCTGTCCAAATGATCCATGTAGGCAACTTTTGTGTCTATTTGTTTTTCCTTTTTTAACCCCTAATTGAAAAACGAAAAATGAACGGTTGTTGTCTTCTTAAAACAAGTTGAACACCAAAATTTTAATTTGAACTGGCTAGACACAACTGCTGTGCTTTATTTATGACTTTTTGCCCCTTTATTAAACATTTAAAATATTCACAAATTAATATGGAAAAAATGTCGATTTTACTGGTTTTCTAAGGCCAAATTAGAAACTGGAATTGATGTATTTCCCGCAGTGCTGAATGAGAAGAGCCATTAATATAATTAATAAACTATTGTTTTCTAAGTGTCGGCTAAAATCACATCTCCATCTCCGCTGTTATCAGATGCGCTTTTAGAGAGAAATGCAACTTTCATACGGATTAGGTACATAATCAGAAGGTATTAGCTTTCGATTCGAATTTGTTCGTTTTAAAGTGGACATTTCAAGCTTTAGCCTACATAGGCTATATTTTGTTTCAGTTCTCACGCTCCAGTTAATGGAGATCATGTGCGTCTGATTGTTTCTTTTATTTTACAAAAGCACAGCATTTTCTTGTTATTGTGAGTTTACACAAATAAAAGTGGTTGAGAATAATGTATTATTATTTTCTGTCTGACCAGAAATGATAGAGTATAAGTTGTTTCCACTGTTAATAGGAAAATGCAAGTGTTTGCGGCCGCGCCTCCGTGTCATGCAGTGCGCGCTCCACGCTCAGCTTTGTTCCTTTTTTGCATAAAAGCCTCTTCTAAATATAGCCTATTAAATGTTATAATAAAATAATATAAAATTATTATTATTTGCGTAGCTATACATGGACTTCAAACACACTGCGTCTTCTAAGTCAGGTGACTGTAAATGCGCAAAAACTGTTTCCATTGCAGTTTTGCGAAATATTCATTTTTCGAATTGCCTGAAAAACCACCTCATGAGAGCGTGTAAACTTTTTTGCGATAAATGGGAGTTTTTGCGAAATTGACGTGTTTCCATTAAGCGTATTTTCAATTCGCAATTTCAATTCGCGCAATTTGAAGGGTAATGGAAACGCGGCTATTGTCATGTTGGAAGACCCAGCCTCGACCCATCTTCAATGCTCTAACTGAGGGAAGGAGGTTGTTCCCCAAAATCTCGCAATACATGGCCCCGGTCATCCTCTCCTTAATACAGTGCAGTCGCCCTGTCCCATGTGCAGAAAAACACCCCCAAAGCATGATGCTACCACCCCCATGCTTCACAGTAGGGATGGTGTTCTTGGGATGGTACTCATCATTCTTCTTCCTCCAAACACGGTTAGTGGAATTATGACCAAAAAGTTCTATTTTGGTCTCATCTGACCACATGACTTTCTCCCATGACTCCTCTGGATCATCCAAATGGTCATTGGCAAACTTAAGACGGGCCTTGACATGTGCTGGTTTAAGCAGGGGAACCTTCCGTGCCATGCATGATTTCAAACCATGACGTCTTAGTGTATTACCAACAGTAACCTTGGAAACGGTGGTCCCAGCTCTTTTCAGGTCATTGACCAGCTCCTCCCGTGTAGTTCTTCTCACCTTTCTTAGGATCATTGAGACCCCACGAGGTGAGATCTTGCATGGAGCCCCAGTCCAAGGGAGATTGACAGTCATGTTTAGCTTCTTCCATTTCCTAATGATTGCTCCAACAGTGGACCTTTTTTCACCAAGCTGCTTGGCAATTTCCCCGTAGCCCTTTCCAGCCTTGTGCAGGTGTACAATTTTGTCTCTAGTGTCTTTGGACAGCTCTTTGGTCTTGGCCATGTTAGTAGTTGGATTCTTACTGATTGTATGGGGTGGACAGGTGTCTTTATGCAGCTAACGACCTCAAACAGGAGCATCTAATTTAGGATAATAAATGGAGTGGAGGTGGACATTTTAAAGGCAGACTAACAGGTCTTTGAGGGTCAGAATTCTAGCTGATAGACAGGTGTTCAAATACTTATTTGCAGCTGTATCATACAAATAAATAGTTCAAAAATCATATATTGTGATTTCTGGATTTTTTTTTTTTTTTGATTATGTCTCTCACAGTGGACATGCACCTATGATGACAATTTCAGACCCCTCCATGATTTCCAAGTGGGAGAACTTGCAAAATAGCAGGGTGTTCAAATACTTATTTTCCTCACTGTGTGTATATATATATATATATATATATATATATATATATATATATATATATATATATATATATATATATATATATATATATATATATATATATATAATTTTTTTTTTTTTTTTTTTTTTTTTTTTTTTTGGTGGGTCATAATATATCATATCTTTTAGTTTGTCAGTGCGTTTTGTGGTGTTAGGAATTGTTTTTCTGCGCATTTCCACACTAACTCAAAACGTGCGTACACCACCTCCTGAGCTGGCGTAGGATTTGAGCGTGCCGTACGCCAACGTCCATATTGATAAATCTCAAAGTCACCGTGGTTTTGGGTGTACGCCAGGTGTATGCTGGAAATTTGGTGTACGCACTTTTGATAAATGAGGGCCAGTGTGTGTAACCGCAGTCACTCCGGCCTTGTGACTTTAAAATTATGCAACCGACTATTTCATGCAAAAGCAACACGTAACATCAAACCCGATTTGGAGTCGGGTATCTTGAATGTTTCCCATATAGAGATGTGTGTATGATGTGCATGTGACAGACGGGTTAGTTATATGTCCTGTTGTTATATTGGAAGTGTTCTTCTTCTCTCACAGAAAGTGGAGGGGTCCATAAAGTCCTGGAAAAGCCTGTTTTTGTGATTGCGGAGTATCTGCCGTTTCCACACGGGACACACATCACCGGCATGCTTCTGGACACTTCTGAGGTACGACACACAGAACATCCACTTCCACATGACATAAGCACCTTAATGTATGCTAAAGAAAAAGATGATGAGAATGATGACAGTCTCAAACATTATGGGATGAATAATCTGATCAAATGTATTTTTTTAATGCAATGCAAGTCGCTTTGAACAATGTTATTCAGTGGATTGTTGTAGGTGATTATACCGTATATATGATGTACGAACATCCTATACTTTGAGCTCACTGTTAATATAATATAGCTGTTGTATTTTGCTTTTAATTACTCTGAAGATTTAGATACTAGGGATGCTCGATATATCGGCCACCATATCGGTATCTTCATTTTTAATGTTATGGGCCTGATAAGAAAATTTGGCTGATATATTAAGGCTGATAAATAATGGATTATTTCCTTCAGCTGAGACACTTCAGATATGCACTGTTCAACATGATGGTTTTAAATGGCTTGAAATAAGATTGGAATCACTTCAAAAAAGGAAAATATGGTTCAGTGCAACATGTGCTGTCATATAAGCTGTATAAAATTATCATGAGAACGTTATAATTGTGTGTTTGGGACGGGCTTTTAATGGTGAGACTTTTGTTTTTGTAATCAGGCTCTCAAATTATATACAAATTTGGATTTAGATTTATCAGCCATTATCTCGGTTATCGGCTTTGTAATATAAAGAATTATCAGTTATTGCTGCGTCCCTAGTAGATCCCTGAAGAGCGGTCCGTTGTTAGTCTCTTAATTTGTTTCTTTAGAATCTATGATGGATCTTCATTCTATTTAATCTCATAAATGTATCATTAGTGTTACTGATGTATCCGGTGTTTAATTTCTCAGAAGCGTCTGTTCGTGAGTTCCTGTGACGAGGTTGTTCAGATCGACCTGCAGACATGTGGGGTGTACGGAGATGAGTGTATCGAGTGCATGTTATCTCGAGACCCCTACTGTGTTTGGAATGGTTTTCAGTGCATCGTCAAAGCCAAGTAAGCCAGACACACACACACACACACAGACACACACGGCTGCTTCCTTCCCGATAACAAACGTATTTTTAGCATGAGCCACAAACTTAAAGCCCCCGTTAATAAAACTCATAGTAGTCCATTAGTTAATATTAGGTGTCGAACGATATGTGTTTTTCAGGGGCGATTCTGATTATTACAAATCAAGTAGACCAATAACCGATATTTTGAACCGATATATATATGGTAGATATACTCTCTATATTTACATTTACATTTAGTCATTTAGCAGACATCTTTTTCCAAAGCGACTAACAAATGAGGACTAAATTAAGTGAGTCATTGTGAAGAGGCAAAGACAACGCAAGAAGTGCTCAAAATACAAAGTTTGGCCATTGCTCAGAGTAGCATAAGCCAGACAAGGGAGGATTTAGGTTAAGTGCTCGCGGAAGAGTTTTCAGTTGTCTTTTGAATGTTGTCAGGGATTCTGCATTCCGGATGAGGCTGGATGATTCCACCAGCATGGAACTGTGAATGAGAATGTTCTGGAGAGTGATGTTGTGGCTCTCTGTGATGGAACCACGAGATGTCACTCGTTGACCGATTGTAGGCTTCTGATAGGGATGTCGTAGGAGTGAGTGAAAGTAGGAGGGAGCTGAGCCTGTGATAGATCTGTAAGCAAGCGTCAATGCCTTGAACTTGATGCGAGCAGAGAGAGGTAGCCAGTGCAGAGAGATGAACAGAGGAGTGACGTGGGCCCTTTTGGGCTTGTTGAAGACAAGGCGAGCTGCAGCGGTCTGGATCATTTGTAGAGATTTAGTTGCACATGATGGAAGTCCAGCCAGAAGAGCATTGCAGTAGTCAAGCCTAGAGATGACCAGGGTCTGGACGAGAAGTTGTGTTACATGCTCAGTAAGGAAAGGCCTGATCTTCCTGATGTTGTGCAGTGCAAACCTGCATGATCCAGCTGTCTTTGTAATTTGGTCTGTGAAGGTCAGCTGGTCATTAAATATTACTCCAAGATTTCTGACCGACCTTGATGGGGTGATTGATGATGAGTCTAGCTGGATAGTGAAGTCGTGCTGTAGAGACGGATTGGCAGGGAGGACGAGAAGCTCAGTCTTTGCCAGGTTGAGCTGCAGGTGATGTTCCTTCATCCATGTTGAGATGTCCGCCAGACAGCTTGAGATCCGTGCAGCTACTGTGGGGTCATCTGGTTGAAATGAGAGGAAGAGCTGTGTGTCATCAGCATAGCAATGGTAGGAGAAACCATGTGCCTGTATGATGTGTCCCAGTGATGTGGTGTAGATGGAGAAGAGGAGGGGTCCCAGCACTGAGCCCTGGGGATCCCCTGTGGTCAGATGATGTGCTCTGGATACCTCGCCTCTCCATGCGACCCTGAAGGATCTACCTGTGAGATAGGACTCAAACCAGTGGAGAGGAGTGCCTGTGATGCCCAGAGATGAGAAGGTGGACATAATGATCTGATGATTCACAGTGTCGAAGGCAGCAGATTCAGGAGAATGAGAACTGAGGATTTGGAAGCAGCTTTTGCGATCCGTAGGGCTTCTGTGACCGACAGTAATGCAGTCTCAGTTGAATGCCCTTTCTTGAAGCCAGATTGGTTGACATCCAGCTGGTTGTTCAGAGACAGGAATGATGTTACTTGGTTGAAAGCAACTCGTTCAAGTGTTTTCGCAATGAATGGTAGGAGAGAGATGGTAATTCTCTACAAATGATGTGTTTAGTGTTGTTTTTTTTAAGCAGTGGGGTTACCCGAGCCTGCTTGAATGCAGTAGGGAAAGTGCCAGTATGGAGGGATGAGTTGATGATGTGTGTGAGTGCTGGTAGAAGTGTGGGAGAGATGGCTTGTAGAAGGTGTGAGGGGATGGGGTCTAGAGGACAGGTGGTAGGATGACTGGAGAGGAGAAGTTTAGATACTTCTTCATCGGTTAGTGTAGAGGAGGAGAGAGGGAGATTGGCTGTGGGAGAGGTTGGTCTGTGTTCTTGTGTGTGTGGAGCTGAGAACTGACTGCTGATAGTTGTTGTTTTGTTGGTGAAGAAGTTAGCAAAATCATCAGCAGTTAAGGAGGAGGCGGGTGGTGGTGGAGGTGGACAGAGGAGAGAGTTGAATGTCTTGAAGAGTGATCGTGTGTTAGAGGAGCTGTTGATCTTGTTGTGGAAATATGAAGATTTTGCAGCATGAACATCCACAGAAAAGGAAGAGAGGAGAGATTTATACATACTCAGGTCAGATGTGTCTTTTGATTTAGGCCATTTCCTCTCCGCTGCCCTGAGTTCGGTCCGGTGTTCCCGAAGAACCTCAGATAACCAGGGGTTAGAGGGAGTAGCGCGTGCTGGCCTGGAGGAGAGAGGGCAGATATTGTCTAGAGAAGAGGTTAGAGTGGAGCATAAGGTATCCGTTGCGGTATTCACATCCAGAGATGAAAATTGTGAGGGTGAGGGAAGAGAAGATGACACAGCAGAGGAGAGATGGGAGGGAGAAAGTGAGCACAGGTTTCATCTGAAAGTGACTGGTAGGGGGGTTGGTGGTGCCAGGTAGTTGTAGATTGAAAGTAATGAGGAAATGATCTGAAACTTGTAGAGGTTGCACCAAAATGTTGTCTGTGATGCAGTTGCGTGTGTAAACCAGGTCCAGTTGGTTGCCTGATTTGTGAGTACCTGTGGTGATGAGCCGTTTGAGATCGAATGAGGCTTGGAGAGAGATGAAGTCTGTTGCATATGGCTTCTCCAGATGAATGTTGAAGTCACCAAACACTACAAGTGGGATGCCGTCCTCAGGGAAAGAGGACAGCAGCACATCCAGCTCCTCTACAAAGATTGTTGACCTGACCAGTTGACTTGACTCACCATTCAACCAATCCGCCCTGAATTGGCGCTAATTTGAAAGTGAAACTAAAATGCACATGTCCGTGAGCATGAGCAGTGGAGCGATCGCTTGGGCCATGAGCGTTTGAGTGGAGCGCGCTGGCATAGAGCAGAATATTGAGCGGAGCTTCGCTCACATGCTCTGGTTCTGACAGAGGTGGCTGCATCAGAGCCAAATAGCGCATTTTAAAATTAAATAATTTTATTGGTAAATCGGTTTTGAAAATGACCGATAACCATAAAAATGCTTAATATCAGCCAGGCCGATAATCAGTCGACCCCATATTAAAAGAAATGATGCTAGAGTGTTCTGGGTGGTTGTACGGTGGTTTCATACTGGTTTGAGTAACAATATGGTTCCCCCCCCCCACACACACACACACACACACACACACACACACACATACACAGAATCATTCAAATCTATGCATATACAAATTTTATGAAAAGTATCAGTGATGTGTCTTGTTTTGTGTCCACAGAGGCCGAGCCAAAGACCCCCACGACTGCAGTAAGTCTTTTTTCTTCCGTGTGATTGGTACCGAATGACATTTGTGGTGCCGATTATGAGTTGCTTTCACACGAATTGCAGATGAATGCAACCCACCTTCTTCAGGTAGTCTAGGGTTTGTTACTGTGGTCTACATCACAGCTAAACCAATGTTTTATGCTAATCATTAGGGCTGGGGATCGATTCAGATGTCCGACTCCCGATTTGATTTGAATTCACAAGATCTCAATTCGATTCGATTAAAATAATTCAGTGATTAAATTTTCACTGGCCCCCACCACAACATTTTTTATAAATCAATAAAATAGTTTGATGTTTTTTACCCATGTATCCTTGTATTGTAATAAATATGTATTACATGTATAGCTTGTATTTTACAACACACAACCGACTGTGTTTACGATGCCGAGACGGGCATTTTGACTTCATTTTGTGCATGTGTTCGTTTAAGCTCAAAAGAAAGAGAAAGAGAACTGACTTCGGCGTTCACGGTTTATGCGCCTCTGTGTGTGCGCACAGAAAACAGCGCACGAGTCCTCTTGCACTTGATGCCTGATTCAACTTAAAAACACATGCAAATGATAAACTGGCACAACTTTGCAATTAATCTGCGAATCACATGCGTTCCGAACTGGAGAACAGCTGGCTCGTACGGATCAACTTGCAGCTGGATACTAATGTATACTTGACATCGCACAAGCTGTCGCGATGTCGATCCTAAAACCATATATCGTGCAGCCCTAATTGCGATCTAGACAGGTTTTGTAAAAGAGTGAAATGTTTTCAGAAATATCCATTTATGTCAATTCAACAGAAAGTTAAATCACATGACGTCTGTTCCACAGAGACGCCTGCAGCCGAGCCTTCAAGGACTGAATTACGTGGCGAGACGCCAGTGGTTCATGTCCCGGAGTCCTCTAGACACTTCCTGCTCTGCCCGATGACATCACATCACGCCACGTACCACTGGCAGCACGGGAGCGCGCGCGAGGAGTGTGTTGGTTCGGATCAGGGCTGTTTGTATCTCATCGACAGCATGAGCGAGGCTCACGAAGGCTTGTACACGTGTGTGTCTTCAGAGGACGTCTATAACAGGACCGTCGCTCAATACCAGCTTAGCATGAGCCGCTCAAACGCTCACCGCCTCACTCCTGTGGGGTTACTTCTGCTCATAGTGATGTCACTTCCTGTTTTACACCTTTGATAGTATTATCTGAGCCTGAAGTTCCTGTCAGATCGGCTCACCTTTAGATCTAGAAACACAAGTGCCATTGTTCAGCTGGAAAATTATTAATAATATTAATTTTTATTGATTATTATTGCCAGAGCTTTTTCTATTCTTACATTTTGATGAAAGATTGGAAAGATTTTTGTATTTACAGTAATTTGCACTGATGAATCACTCAATTTTCTAAGTAAACAGGGAAAATACTCCAACATATACCAGATATATACAGTATATGAAATGTGCAATATCATAAGAGTCAAGTTGATCATCAATCATAAGAGTATGGGAACACACGAGGTTGATGTGGGAGAGGATCAGTTCAGATCTGATGATTCCACATCATTTTTTACAGGATGTGGAGAGATTATTGTTGTTATGTTTATGATCAGCTGTGTTTCAGTCATGTGATCTACCAGTCAAACATTCCGACACAAACTCAATTTGTGTTCCTCTTGATCTTAAAACCCTTTTTATCTAAACAAGTTACTAAAATTAAATTAATAAAAATAACTGAGCTTTTCAGATCTAGACAAAGAAGCACAAATATTAGAGTTTTCATGAGTATCATGTTTTGATCACATCATTCCCAGAATTCCAGTTGTGTTATTTCAGTTTATCAACAATCATGTGTCTGAACGTTTGACTCCATGTGTAGCAATGTTATTTATTGTCTTAAGACTAATAATTTATCATTCAAGATTATTAAATATAGATAAAACTAGAAAGAGGATTTGATTGGATCCGTCAGGAGGATCATTCAGCTTAAAGTTATTATTATTTCCTCATGTCTGAATGTCATACATTATGAAATATCAATTCAACTCTCGGTTTTTGTAAAGGAGTGTTGAGGATTGACACACAACTAGTGTCACGCGTCTTGTTCATCACTCGATTATTGTAAAGTGACATTAAGATTTGAAATACTTATTGTAAAAATAATTTACAATAATTATATTCAGTGTTGTTTCACAAAAATCATGTGTTCAGAATCAGATGTTCAGTGTGTAACGCGACGCCTCCATAAGCTCAATCATACAGTGATGTCTTGATGCGACTGAAAGTCATATTTATTGTGAGTGAAAGATATGAATGTATGAATGTATTAATAACCACTGTGATGTGACTAACTTGGTTTATATATATTGTATAGAACCATGTACATATTGCCACAAATGTTTATTTTCTCTCTCTTGTATGCTTCGAGATATATATATATATATTTGTATTGCACTGTGAACTTCCTCATTTGAAATGTTCCAGATAACTGGAAAAACCACTAAACCAGAGTCACT
>CM038634.1:16523989-16533989 GCA_021554675.1 Leuciscus idus
CTTTAATATAAAAACATTGTACGTCCGACTGACTGTATTCTTCGCTTTGACTCTAAACTGAACTCGAATGGCTCTGAGAATCGGGGAAGAGAGAAACATAAAACACTTAATTGGGGAAATTGAAAGATGCAAAATAAGACGCACCGGTTTTGCCAGATGAGAAGTTTATTCTATGTATCATCTTTTTACTTTAACTCATTTTACTCTAATTCAATTCTTTTATAACCGTTTTAATTTCCTTGCTTTTATTTTGTACTTATTTTCTATGCAAAGCACTTTGAATTGCCATAGAAAGGAATTACAATTTTACACTAAGTAAAGCATTTTGAATAACTGTTTTAATTTCCTTGCTTTTATCCTTGATTATTTTTATTCTTTTATGTAAAGCACTTTGAACTGCCCTAGTGTATGAAATGTGCGATATAAATAAACTTGCCTTGCCTTTTAGGAATACAAAATACTCTTTAACTTTAAGATAGAAAATGCAATAAAAGAAGAACTTTTTGTCTGTTTGTTTTGAAAATGCTTCATGAATCCAGTCCCAGGTTTGACATCGAATGCCTTTAGTACTGAAGTTTCTAGAGCATACACACACACACACACACACACACACACACACACACACACACACACACACACACACACACACACACACACACACACACACACACACACAACTGTGCTAAACATAGGCCTAAATCTAGAATAGGGCTGGGCGATTTGGACCAAAAGTCACATCCCGATATATTTAGGCTGAATATCGATATACGATATATATCCCGATATTTTTTCCGCAAAGTGAGAGCAAATGTTCAGTCAAAGTCAAAGCCAAATATGACATGTCACAAGTAGTTTTATTAAAACTGGCTATTTCAGTGAACAGTTGCAAAATCAAATGAATAAATAAACAGGTTTCTTCACCTTAGGTCTGCACGATTATGACAAAAATCATAATTGCCGATTATTCCCTTGGAATTGTAATTGCGATTTATTCATTATGATTATAAAAATTTACATTGAATATATATAAACAAATTTTGTGTAAACGTGTTATAATTTGCACACACACACATACATATATGTGTGTGTGTGCAAATTATAACACGTTTACACAAAATTTGTTAACACACACACACACACACACACACACACAAGTACTGTCACCCTTTACTTAACATACACATAAATTGTAAGACTAATAAGACTAGTACTTATAAATAAACATTAGGCCTATGCTAAAGCTATTAAATAGCAGTCCCAAACTAGTTTTACAATGTTGGTATGAGCCACTACAGTCATTTAAAAATATTTAAAAAATAACAAAGAAAAATAAAGTGGCATTTTGGGGTTAATATGGAAACGACAGTTACTATGGTGAATACACAATATTAACAATAACTGTTAATGAAACATGGAAACTGCTCCTAGAATGAAAATCATACCTGCATCACTTTTATTTCGTGTAATTTATATACAGTGAGGCGATACACAGCGCGCGCTACGACTACAGATAACGGCTGACAGGACAAGAAAGTCTGTTTTTCTGAGGTGAAAGACTTTATCTCAGCGTACACTTATGTCACTGCCTGGTAGTTCCTATTGTGCTGGGTTTTCTGAAGTAGTCATGATTCGCCTCTCATAACATATCATGCTCTAAACACGCACGCAGAGTGGAAGAGGAGGAGCGGAGGAGCGGGGGCGCGGGGAGCAGTGCAGAGAGCTCCGGGGCAGAGGCTTGCTATATATGCGATATGATCTAATTCCATTTCACATTTAAAAATATATCGATATATCGCACCAGCCCTAATCTAGAATAAAAGCCATAGGCCTATTAAAAAATAATAATAATAAAAAAGACCACTGAAGATATAAAGTCAAACTTTATCTTAAAGTTGAAAGCCCTGTGAACCATACTCAGTGTCCAATGTTTACCTTGTTTTTGTGGTAAAGTGCTAAACTTTACATGTTCACATGCATTTACATGGGATTTCTCCTAAATGTAGGAATAACTTTTAATTAAATGAAACAAGGTTGTATTGTAGTCATGATCACAACATTATAGAAAACATGCACAAACCCAATGAGTGAAGTCACAGAGAAGGTTTAGGAACTTAAACCAAGAAAAGACAAACGAGTTATATATTTAAGAGTATAAAAAAAGGAGTTAAAAATTACCAACAAATCTAACACGACGAGGCCGGAGAAGCACAACCCTCCTCCTGAGTGAAGCTGTTACAAGAGAAAAATACAATCAATAAAAACTACAGCTGAACAACATTCTCTCTCTCTCTCTCTCTCTCTCTCTCTCTCTCTCTCTCTCTCTCTCTCTCTCTCTCTCTCTCTCTCTCATGTATTTAATACTTTAATTGTGGTCTGAAATATTTTAGAACCAATGACAGATAAATATTTTTTGGTGTGTTAAGTAATGCTCTTAAAAAATGTTTTAATGATGGCAGTGTCATAGTAGGGGGAGATTGGAATTGTACAGAGAATTTTTCTGTTGATCGAAATACTGAAGAACCCCACATTCAGTCTTCATCTTGTTGATCAAGGTTAATAAGGGCAGCTGATCTTTTGGATATATGGAGGGTTAAAAACCCTGATGTGAGGCAATATACATGGATCAAGGTGAATAATAATAGAGTTACTGCTGCTCGTTTGGATAGAATTTATGTATCCAAACAGTTGAGCAGTCAAATTATTGATTGTTCTATTACACCAATGGGTTTTACAGACCATACTTTGGTTTCGATTGTAATAAGTAAATCTCAGAGCTCAAATAAGTCCTCTTTTTGGCATTTTAATATTAGATTGCTTCAAGATAAAGAATTTTGTAGGTATTTTGAAATATTTTGGCAACAGTGGAAAATGAAAAAAAGTAGTTATGAAAATCTAAGACAGTGGTGGGACATAGGAAAAGTGAATATAAAAATGTTTTGTCTGCAATATACTGCCAATTCTACTAATGTGTTAAGAGAAACGATTGAGTCTGTTGAAAATGAGATATCATCAATAGAAGCAGAATTAATTAACAGATATGATCCTAGTTTAAGTAGTAAGTTACAGAGGAAAAAAATGGAGTTGGGATCTTATTTAAACGAGAGAGTAAAAGGGGCCTTGGTAAGGTCTCGTTTTATTTCTGTTGCAGACATGGATGCTCCAAGTGCGTATTTCTTTAATTTGGAGCGTAAAGTGGCAAAGCACAAACAGATGGCCTGTTTACGTCTTCCTGATGGAAGGATGACGTATGATAAAAGAGATATGCGTCGTCACACAGTGGACTTCTATTCGAATCTTTACACTGCTGAGCATTGTGATGTAAACCGTTCTGCACAACTGTTTCAAGATTTACCTCAAATAGACTCTGACTCAAAGACTGCTTTGGATATAGACATATCCTATCAAGAAATAACTGCTGCTTTGGGCCAACTTAATTCAGGAAAATCTCCAGGCATTGACGGTCTACAACCTGAATTCTATAAACATTTTTGGCATTGCATTGGACAGGATCTTTTTGAAGTTTTTTGTGTATGTAACAAGGATGATATGTTGCCTGTGTCCTGTCAACGGGCTGTTTTATCATTGTTGCCTAAAAAGGGGGATTTGTCTCTTTTGAAGAATTGGAGACCAGTCGCCCTATTGACTACTGAATACAAAATTGTATCCAAATGCCTTGCAAATAGGCTTAAAAAGTACCTTCATTTAATTGTACACAGTGACCAAACATCTGTGTTCCAGAAAGGACACTATCGGACAATTTGTTTTTGATACGGGATGTTTTGGATATTTGCAGAGTTTCTAAAACAGAAATGGGTTTAATCTCCCTGGACCAAGAAAAAGCGTTCGATCGTGTCGACCACAACTATCTCTTCAATGTTTTGAATGTTTTTGGTTTTGGGGAAGGTTTTTTAAAATGGGTGAAATTGTTGTATGCAGGGGCTTCTTGTATTGTCAAGGTGGGAGGTGGATTGAGCCGTCCCATTTCTGTAACAAGGGGCATAAGACAGGGGTGTCCTTTATCAGGACAGCTATATAGTATAGCAATTGAACCTTTTCTTTGCAAATTACGAGAAAAAATGTCTGGCTTGCATATACCTGTTATTTTTAAGACTTCAAGAACAGTTTTAAGTGCTTATGCCGATGATATTACCGTATTTGTTAAAAAAACATACAAGATGTCAAGGTGTTGTCTGATGCACTTTCTGTTTATGAGAAGGCTTCAACAGCCAAGGTGAACTGGGATAAAAGTGAAGCTCTTTGGGTAGGTCAAGGCAGGGCCGTATTAAGACAGTGTGGTGCCCCTGGGCACTATACCTCAAAAGCTGTAACGGTGCGTGTCCACTACAGCAGCAAAACTCCGCTCAGTGCCGCTGGCAACGCTGTAACGTTAACGTCTCCGCTTTGGGGTGTGTCTGTTGCGAGTGTTTAATCGAAGTTTTTTTCAACACACGGACAGTATAATCATCAGCGATGCACGCGATTACATTTAGAAATAGACAAGATTTGTTTCCAAATGCACCAAGCAAAGATCCTTTCAATTTTATAAACTTTTATAAACCCATGCAGCCAATATAATCACAATGAACACATCCAAAATAAAATCTTTAACACATATATAACAACTGCAAAACCACTCAATTGACGTCTGTCCATTTCGGATTTAGATTCATGTTCTGTAGCCGTTAAAAAAAAAGACACATTTGCGCGTACGGACCAACTCAACTCTGACAGATTGGGGAGGGAGGGGAGGAGTGATAGTGGTCATGTAATCTTTATTTATTTATAATTTATTATTATTATTATTGTTAAATTAGTGTTCATAAACGAGTTATGTATGGTCTTTCAAGAATTTCAAGTTAATAATATAAAAATGTACGAAAAATATTTTTACAGCTTGTGTCATGTGGTGCCCCCCCTTGTGGTTGTGAATGGTTGGTGCCCCTGGGCACTGGGCCAAGTGCCCTTATGGATAATCCAGCTCTGGGTCAAGGTATTGCAGAGAATATCCCTCAATTGCCTAGAGACCTCAAATGGAAATTAGAGGGTTTTAAGATATTAGGTCTTTTTTTGGTTCTAATGAGTATCAAAAACTAAATTGGGAGGGCGTAGAGGAAAAAGTGTGCACACGATTGTCTAGATGGAAATGGTTGCTACCCCAGTTGTCCTACAGGGGAAGAGTTTTGGTGGCCAATAATTTGGTGGCATCCACTCTGTGGCATAAATTCAATGTACTGCAACCACCAGCAGGTCTAGTTCAAGCGATTCAGAGGCACTTGGTGAACTTTTTCTGGTCTGGATACCAATGGGTCCGATCTGCTGTACTGGATCTTCCTGTACAAGAAGGGGGACAGGGTTTGGTGGACCTCAAGGCAAGAATAATGACTTTTCGTTTACGAACTGTTCAAAGACTGCTATACAACAGCAATTTTGCTTGGATGGACACTGCAATAGCCCTTTTGCGGAGGGTAGGCGGAATGGGACTTGATAAACACTTATTTCTCATGGATTTACAAGAGTCTGAGTTGGTAGACCTTACCCCGTATTATAAATCTATGCTTGAAGCTTGGAAAGTGTCAAGATCACCTGATTTGTCTGTCGGGCCCTGGCTACTGGAAGAACCTTTGTTTTTTAACCCTCTCCTGTCTTCAAGACTTTTATCATCTACATGCTTACGCTCACGGTTGCTGGCAGCTGGATATGTGAAGTTGGGCCATATATTGAGTTGCAGTGTGGAAGCTATAAGCCAAAGGACTAAAGTGAAATCCGCAAGAATGATACAGCAGTTCGTTGCAGAAGTACGTGGGGCATTAGTAGAGGAGTAGAGAGACTTTCTGGATAACACAACGATGATCCAAGAGTGGACAGAAGAGCATGACTATGTATTTCCTTCACTCATAGTCAGTGCTGCCGTGGAGAATTGGGAAGAGGATGATAACTTTTTGTTGACTTTTAAAACCCCCGTTTTGGATTGTTTTGAGTTAACTGGGAAGAAGGCCTTGTACTTGACTTGTTTAAAAGTGTCAAATGCCAGACTATTGACTGGCGTTCCTTCTACAAAATGGATGGATTTTCTTGGACTTGACTCTTCCCCTAAATGCTGCTGGCGTGCTCTGTACAAATGTCCCATTAATAAGCGGACAGGTGATCTCCAGTGGAGAATTGTACATGGAGCAGTAGCTACAAACAGACATGTGGCACACCTTAATCCTAGCATTGGGGTGGGTTGTCCTTTCTGTTTAGAGATAGAATCAGTGTTCCATTTATTTGTGCAGTGCTCACGTTTAGGGGATCTTTTTTCCCTTTTAAGCAATTGGTTTTTATCTTTGGGTGAGGGATTTTCCTTCAAATTGTTTGTTTATGGTCCTAGGTATTCTGTTCAAAGGAAAAGAACTTTGGTTTTAATTAATTTTTTATCAGGTACTGCAAAATGAGTCATTTGGAAATCAAGGAAAAACAAACTTCTAGGGCAGGATGCAATAAGTGTGGTTCCTATGTTTTTGGGTGTTGTGGCAGCTAGACTAAAAGTAGAGTTTGCCTACTATAAGTTGGTGGACTGTTTACCAAAGTTTGTAGAAACCTGGTGTGTTAATGAGGTATTGTGTACTTTATCTGAGAGAAATGAGTTGGTGTTGACTTTTTAAATGAAAAAAATAAAAAATAAAAAAATGTTGGATGAAGTGTGAATAATTTACGATCAAATTGTTGTAATAAAAGTGTATTTAAAATTCAAAATTCTCTCTCTCTCTCTCTGTGTGCACGAGCGCCACCTCGAGGTTGGTGTCAATTTGTCCTTTTTTTTCAGTTCTAGCAGTCAATAACAGAAATATAGATAGGCGTATTAATAAATATATAAAAAGACATCTTTGCAACACAATAACTAGGTCCAACATCCATCATGTGAGAATAAAAATCCAGTTACCAAAAAATTGTTTGATTGAATATTTTCAGTAAAAGGCTCAATTGCAAAACTGTATTTTTTTGTGACAGAAGTTCAGAGAATGATGGAGAATCAGTCAATTACGACATAAAAATATATATATATATATAATTATGACATACATTATGAGATTAAAATGAGGATTTTTTTGTTGTTGCTATTTTATGTCTTGAGTTTGTGTTTTTGTTTTTTTTAAATCCATTGCTCTCTTTCTAGTTGGTTTTAAAAGTTTTCTTTTTTTAATAAAAATGTTAAATCTTTAATGTTTTTGTAAATAAAGTGATCTTAAAGTCAAAAGTCTCTCTCTCTCTCTCTCTCTCTCTCTCTCTCTCTCTCTCTGTGCACGAGCGCCACCTCGAGGTTCACCAGGACTGAGTCACTCGACTCGTTTCCACATGAAAACCACAGGTACATTTGTCATTTCTTTCAGTTCTAGCAGTCAATAACAGAAATATAGATAGGCGTATTAATATAAAAAGACATCTTTAAGCAACACATAACTAGGTCCAACATCCATCATGTGAGAATAAAAAGCCAGTTACCAGAAAATTTTTGATTGAATTAATGTTTTCAGTAAAAGGCTCAATTTCAAAACTGTATTTTTATGTGACAGAAGTTCAGAGAATGACGGAGAATTAGTCAATTACGACATAAAAAAAATCTAAATCATTATGAGATTAAAATGAGGAATTATAACGAGCCATAATTTCGTGATACATAACATGACTTAGTAAGTAATTTCGACTTTTTATGTCACAAACAATTATTTACAAAAGCCTGATTTCTGATTTGGGCTTATGAGAATAGTTTTGTTCTATTTTAATTTCTGAGGACAGTTATTTTTCCACCATGTGACCATGTTACACGGCTTTGGCGCGCAAAATCAAGAACATTTTCTAACACCACACACATGTAAATAAAGTAATCCTACCTATTTTGCAGCTCATTCTTCGACTGCCTGTGGCTTAAACTCTCCCTCGGCGTCAAACCGATATAAAATACTGCACATAGGTTCATCACGGTTAACGAGAACAGCTGAAAGAGTGCAAACCAATTTGCCAGAAAATGTGCCGTGACATCACATGAACATTACATGTGCCCTTACATGGGTACTTTTTTTGTTGTGTTTTTATATTAATTGACGTGAGTAATACTTTTATGTCGCGAAATTTTAAATAAAGTGGAGGGAAAGTTTGCAGGTGCACTTAATAAATGGCTGCGGGCGTCACGTGACCTGGCCGTCAAAGGTTGCGTCTCAATCAGCTGAAGATCAGATTATTGAATAACAACAAAAATCATGTGTCATGCAGTGTATTGAGTTTTTATGTCTCACTCACACTTCAAAAATTCTATTAAGGGAACATAGTGAGAATAAATGCTCCCTGATTTTCATGCTGCATTGTGGGATTTTTTAGGGAGCAAACGTTTCAGTGCACACTAAGTATTTTATGATTGAGACAGCCCTTAAATTTGACGATTCCCTAAGAAGATGATTGAGACTCTAGACCTGTTCCTGGATCAATATCTCTTGAGTTTAACATAGTTTGTTTGACAGGAATAGTTTAGTCTCTAACCCTCAGGAGTCGCCATATTTTCAGAGACCAAATGTGATGTTAAAAACCTGTTCTGATGGTCCACTGATTGGACGCTGGAAACCTGTTATGGCTTTACAAAAACCTGAAGCATTTTAAAGCAATTAGACACAGTCACAATAAAACAGGAGAGAGAATCTGCACAATCTGGTTTTTAATCCAGTTCAAACAGAAGAAGAGCTGCAGCAAACATGGAGAATCAGAGCTGGAACAGAAGAATCAATGTCCTGAGATAGAGAGAAAGCACATCAACATGGCCTTCAAACCTCTTCCAGACCGGACACAATCATCTGACCAGACACATGTGTACGTGTGTTTTAATGCACTGGTCATTCCCTGGTCACCCATTACATCATCATGATACACACCTGTTAAACAGACTCGATCTGGTGTGTGTTTCCCGTACACCGCCGTAACTCGCTGAAGAAATCAACTATAGTCACGACTGTTTCCCGAAACCGTATTGTCGCAAATTGGTCGTTCAACCGCTGGTTAAATGGCACACTCCAGCCTTGTGGACTTCCTCAGAGTCCACACTTTGGTGACGTCATGTAGTGCAGACCTATAGGGCCCTTGCCTCGAGTCCACGAGGCGCACTGAGAGGTACTTTTGGGACAGACTCGATCATCACGCTGGAGATAACGGTCTGGTTGTTGTTGGACAGGAGAAATCACATTATTGCGCTCCGACATCTGATCTCCATGTCCACTACACAGCCGGCTTTTACAGTTCTACACTCTGATATTGTGCATGCCATCTGGGCATTAGACAATAGATACATCATGCTTATTTAAATTATGTATACAGTTGTACATAATAATACATAATGTTCCATTTGAACTAAGATTACAGTTTTAACACATAATGAAAATGTGCATGAGTTTCAGATGAATTGACAGGTTTCAATATTCATACTATGTTTATATATGACTCAGTAAAGCCCTGACATTCGGGTCTATTTATTTAATGACTCATAATGTGATCGTATTATTCAACACACTATTATTATGTTAGAGACATCAACCACTGCTCGATGACCATAATGTTTGAATAAACTGTAGGTAACAACTGGTAAAATATACATCTTGGTCATAAAAAACGTAATATTTTCTTCTCAGCATGTCAACAATTATCCGTGAGCGAAATCTCCTCCCATCCGTCGCCTGACTGGCCTTTCGCAAGGATTCCTGGGTAGTTAAAGTGTGTGGAGCCTGCATCTGTGTGGGTTTAGCGGAAGACCGCTTCAAGGGTGTAAAGGGGGCGCTGCTGAGCACACTTCAGGGCGTTAAAATGCTGAATGGGACGGCCTACAGACTCAGCGAGCACGCGCAATTCAAGTCCACGAGACCGAAAGTCCTCATGAAGTGCGCCATTAGGGACAGGGCCGATGTCACACAGTGTTGGAGTAATCACTACTGTTAATGAATCTGTTTGAGATCAAATTAATGCGAGATGTTTTACTATAGATTAC
>CM038634.1:16548989-16578989 GCA_021554675.1 Leuciscus idus
TGACCCCAGACTTTTGAACGGTAGCGTTTAATGTTACAAAAGA
Source organism: Leuciscus idus (assembly GCA_021554675.1). NCBI lineage: Eukaryota > Metazoa > Chordata > Actinopteri > Cypriniformes > Leuciscidae > Leuciscus > Leuciscus idus. Next base: position 16,549,033 of record CM038634.1, read on the forward strand.
TTCTATTTCAGAGAAATGCTGTTCTTTTGAACTTTATATTCATCAAAGAATCCTGAAATAAAAATGTAAAAAACTGTTTTTAACTATGATAATAATTATAAATGTTTCTTGATCATCAAATCATCATATTAGAGTGATTTCTGAAGGATCATGTGACACTGAAGACTGGAGTAATGATGCTGAAAATTCAGCTTTGATCACAGGAATAAATTACACTTTACTGTATATTCACATAGAAAACAGATGATTTACATTATAATAATATTTCACAATATTAATGTTTTTTTTGTTGTTGTATTTTTAACCAAATAAATGCAGCCTTGGTGAGCCGAAGAGACTTCCTTTAAAAACATAAAAAATCTAACCGATCCGAAACTGTTGACTGACCAGTAGTGTAAACATCCATTAATATTATTAATATTATGATCCGTGTTTGTGTTTACCAGCAATCCTGAAATCAATACGGACTCATTTTGACCAAAATATGAGTGAAAATGGACAGCGACTATCAAACAAACTCTCCAAGGATTAATCGTGACTCTTCCTCAGTGCAATAATGGAAAACTACGTTGAAACATTTCCATATGCACACAGAAAACATGTCGTACACGACAGGAAAAACAGCAAAAATCACAAACAAATCCTGGCGGAAAGAAATTTCCATTTTCTGCATCAAACGAATCGTATTTGTTTACAAGAACTGAAAGTACACACACGTATCGGCATCCGATCTTACTGATCATTAATAACATCTGGATCAAAAACCAGGATGAAACATCCAAACTAATCGCTCTAGCCGAGGGAACACTTCACATTGAGCTTTCATTTGTTCACATTAGTAAATTACAGCGGATCACATTAACTAACAACGAACAATACTGCATTAATCTGAACATTTAGTTCGGTTAACATTAGTTAATGCACTGTGAACATTTTTATGAACTAACATTAACAAGGTAATGTTTAATTAATTACACCGTGTCCTAAGCAGATGCGATGCGATAAGATTCCAGCGATAAATAAATTGTCTGTCCACACTAGACGCGACGCGACTGAGATGCGTCAATCAATCAAAACCCACAGCCAATCAGAACAGCGTGTGGGTAGAGTCAGCCAATCAGAATAGCATATGGGCGGAGTCAGCCAATCAGAACAGCATGTGGGCGGAGTCAGCCAATCAGAACAGCGTGAGTCTCGCGGCACCAGAGAGTAATCTTGACGGCACTCGCAAGAACATGGATAAGTACATAATCAAAATCACAAATATTACACAATTTAGACATTATTCACATACATAGGCTGAGTTACTAAAACAATCTTTGTCAAAGAATACACTTGTCTGTTCACAGTTTAAACGTTCTTGTTTCCATTTGTTTAATTTCAAGATCTGAGGTGAATTATCCACTGTTGCTTTTACAGCTTCAAAGCTGGAGCACTAAATGACATTCAAAGTCACATGACACGCTTTTAACATTAAATAAAGCACATAAACAGTCCCTGAGATTATCATCGCCACACTTTGTGTTTGTTGTTCCAGCACAACGTCACAGAAAAATAGAAACCGTTTCTACAATAGAATAATCATGTGTCGCCGGCGCGGCTGGTTAGGACAAACACTCTCATTAACCTTTTATCGCGTGTCGTGTCGTCGCGTGTAGATAGCACACGGTTGAGTGAACGATTCAATGACTCATGAGTTTTTTAAGCAAATCTCTTGAATGAATGATATGATGACAGATACATTTATGTCACATCTATGAAAAAAAATAAATAAATAAAAAAATAAAAGTAATTTCAGTTTATCCAGTTAAAAATTTCACATCTAATTCAGTGCCGTTCCGTCAACGAAATTCACTCGCAATTTCTGAGTGAAAACTGGTCCATTTGTTTCCGCTCGTATTATGCATTCTTTTCTTGTTTGTCGTCAACAAGCTTATTTGTCTGATACTTGCTTTTTCAACATCTATATGTGTCTATACTTGTTTTTTGCTGTGGTTTTCTTTATGTACTTATCTGTACTGCATTGTTTGCTTTATATAAAAATGAGGCGCACTGAACTAAACTGAAGAGAGACGTGTAACGAGACTCCGGTTAATGAAGACGGCTCACCTGGACAGATAAAAGCAGGACAGCAGAGGACGGCACTCAAAACCCTCGACGGCGCGAAAAGTGAGACGGCCAATTTATGTGTAACCGGAGTGTGTGTGTGATCCTCCGGGGAGCAGAAGAGATCAGGATCTTATCAACACCTCATCGAAACACGAGCAGACCCTCATGGAGAAACACACTTCACAAGCAGCTTCTTTCACATGAAACACACTGTAAGATGCTCTCGGGTCACAGCCGGAGGTCACACACACACACCCTGAGGTCACACACACACACCCTGGGGTCACCCACACCCTGTCAGAGGTCAGATAAAGACAACAGCCACTTCCCATTATAATCAATGAGTAAAGATGAAGCAGTCAGCTGGAGAGAAATCATTAGCGCTGGAGACACACAACTATTGCTCCATCTGATGCTTTATTCACCAGTCTGGGGTCAGGCAGCGTTCATTTGGTCAAAAATACAGTACAAATGTGAAATATTAATGCACTTTAAAACAGTGGTTTTCTATGTGAATATATAGTAAAGTGTAATTTATTCCTGTGATCAAAGCTGAATTTGTTTCATAAAAAATACAGTAAAAATCACAAAATATTATTTCACTTTAAATCAGCTGTTTTCTATGTGAATATATAGTAAACTGTAATTTATTCCTGTGATCAAAGCTGAATTTGTTTCATTAAAAATACAGTAAAAATCACAAAATATTATTTCACTTTAAATCAGCTGTTTTCTATGTAAATATATATAGTAAAGTGTAATTTATTCCTGTGATCAAAGCTGAATTTATTTAATAAAAAATACAGCAAAAATGTGAAAAATTATTTCACTTTAAATCAGCTGTTTTCTATGTGAATATATAGTAAAGTGTAATTTATTCCTGTCATTAAAGCTGAATTTATTTAATTAAAAATACAGTAAAAATCACAAAATATTATTGCACTTTAAATAAGCTGTTTTCTATGTGAATATATAGTAAAGTGTAATTTATTCCTGTCATTAAAGCTGAATTTATTTAATTAAAAATACAGTAAAAAATCACAAAATATTATTGCACTTTAAATCAGCTGTTTTCTATGTGAATATATAGTAAAGTGTAATTTATTCCTGTGATCAAAGCTGAATTTATTTAATTAAAAATACAGTAAAAATCACAAAATATTATTGCACTTTAAATCAGCTGTTTTCTATGTGAATATATAGTAAAGTGTAATTTATTCCTGTGATCAAAGCTGAATTTGTTTCATAAAAAATACAGTAAAAATCACAAAATATTATTTCACTTTAAATCAACTGTTTTCTATGTGAATATATAGTAAACTGTAATTTATTCCTGTGATCAAAGCTAAATTTATTTCATTAAAAATACAGTAAAACTCACAAAATATTATTGCACTTTAAATCAGCTGTTTTCTATGTGAATATATAGTAAACTGTAATTTATTCCTGTGATCAAAGCTGAATTTATTTAATTAAAAATACAGTAAAAATCACAAAATATTATTGCACTTTAAATCAGCTGTTTTCTATGTGAATATATAGTAAACTGTAATTTATTTCGGTGATCAAAGCTGAATTTATTTCATTAAAAATACAGTAAAAATCACAAAATATTATTGCACTTTAAATCAGCTGTTTTCTATGTGAATATATAGTAAAGTGTAATTTATTCTTGTGATCAAAGCTGAATTTGTTTCATAAAAATACAGTAAAAATCACAAAATATTATTTCACTTTAAATCAGCTGTTTTCTATGTAAATATATATAGTAAAGTATAATTTATTCCTGTGATCAAAGCGGAATTTATTTAATTAAAAATACAGTAAAAATCACAAAATATTATTTAACTTTAAATCAGCTGTTTTCTATGTGAATATATAGTAAAGTGTAATTTATTCCTGTGATCAAAGCGGAATTTATTTAATTAAAAATACAGTAAAAATCACAAAATATTATTTAACTTTAAATCAGCTGTTCTCTATGTGAATATATAGTAAAGTGTAATTTATTCCTGTGATCAAAGCTGAATTTTCAGCATCATTACTCCAGTCTTCAGTGTCACATGATCCTTCAGAAATCATTCTAATATGATGATTTGATGTTCAATAAACATTTATGATTATTATCAGTGTTGAAAACATCATATGTTTGTGGAAACTGTGATTTTTTTTTTAGGATTCTTGGATGAACATGCATATTCCTAGAACCGCGTATACTAAATGAGGCAAGCTATTTTAAGACATGAAGAAATATTTTTCAAGGAAAAAACATTTAAATATGTAATTTTGGTGATCAAAGATGAGTTTTAAGGGATAAAATGATTGACTACATGGAGACTTTAAGCTGTTGAACGGAAGGGCAGATGTGAAGGTAGTTTTCCTAACAAGCTGCTGCTGTTCGTAATTGGTATGACATTAAATTAAACTACTCTAACTAGTTTAAGCGACGTATGTGTCTATTACACAAATAAATACAAGTGTTACATTTTTCCACCTGGTTATTATCTAGTGGTAAATATTGATGATGCAGTTCACAGACAAATAATACAGTATAAAGACAGACATGCAACTATTTACATGTTTTCTTTGTTGGAAAAAATCTGTTTTTTTTGTCTTGTTTTCCAACACAGTAAGTTATCCTTAAAACAAGATATATTCACTGATGACTTCAGAAAATATCACTAATTTTGTGATGTTTTTGCATAAAACAAGAAAAAGCTGTATGTGTCAGTGAGGTCAGAAAAATTATACTTTTTTTCCTTTTGAATTAAATTATTTTTCTGACCTTACAGGGAACACCTTACTGGTTTAAAAAAAGCAGATTTTTCGCAGAGCTGTCAAAGATTGATTAAATATTTCCAAATCGGCAGACGGAACTGAATGTGGAAATAACTATGAAAAACATGACATTTATCACATTTAAAGTAGGAACAGCTGCAGTGATTGAGTGTCTTTCGGAGCGAGGCGAGAAGAAAAGGAAAGAGCGACAGGACGAGAAGACATTTATAACCATCCAGAGAGAAATGATAAATGCCTTTCAGCTTCTAACATATCATTTAAAATACATCCAGAATGTTATTTTGGACCGAAAACGCATTTACGCACTCTTATAATCAGAGATAAATATATAGGGACTAAGAATAAAGTGCTGATTCAAGGGCCCGCACCCTGTCTCAGATAAATCACTGGCTCCAGTCGCAGTGAACTGGTGTTTTGTTATGAAGAAAGCTTCATGTCTTCCTTGTGTTGTGTGTTTCAGAGGTTCATCAATCACGCTGTGAGACACGGGCCCCTGATCCAGCCCCACACACACTTCATCGGGTTTCAGAGGCCCTCGAGGCGGAAGCTGAAACTAAATGTGGTCTAAAAACATGGACTTTCTATGGAAACTTGTTTCCGCTACAGAATATAAAATAAAAAAGGTAACAATTGTGAGATATAAAGTCAGAATTGTGAGATATAAAGTCAGAATTGCGTGATATAAAGTCAGAGTTGCGTGATATAAAGTCAGAGTTGCGTGATATAAAGTCAGAGTTGCGTGATATAAAGTCAGAGTTGCGTGATATAAAGTCAGAGTTGCGTGATATAAAGTCAGAGTTGTGTGATATAAAGTCAGAGTTGTGTGATATAAAGTCAGAGTTGTGTGATATAAAGACAGAATTGTGTGATATAAAGTCAGAGTTGTGTGATATAAAGTCAGAGTTGTGAGATATAAAGACAGAATTGTGTGATATAAAGTCAGAGTTGCGTGATATAAAGTCAGAGTTGTGAGATATAAAGTCACAGTTGTGAGATATAAAGACAGAATTGTGTGATATAAAGTCAGAGTTGCGTGATATAAAGTCAGAGTTGTGAGATATAAAGTCACAGTTGTGAGATATAAAGACAGAATTGTGTGATATAAAGACAGAATTGTGAGATATAAAGACAGAATTGTGTGATATAAAGTCAGAGTTGTGTGATATAAAGTCAGAGTTGTGTGATATAAAGTCAGAGTTGTGTGATATAAAGTCAGAGTTGCGTGATATAAAGTCAGAGTTGCGAGATATAAAGTCAGAGTTGCGTGATATAAAGTCAGAGTTGCGTGATATAAAGTCAGAGTTGTGAGATATAAAGTCAGAGTTGTGTGATATAAAGTCAGAGTTGTGTGATATAAAGTCAGAGTTGTGTGATATAAAGTCAGAGTTGCGTGATATAAAGTCAGAGTTGTGAGATATAAAGTCAGAGTTGTGAGATATAAAGTCAGAGTTGTGTGATATAAAGTCAGAGTTGTGAGATATAAAGTCAGAGTTGCGTGATATAAAGTCAGAGTTGTGAGATATAAAGTCAGAGTTGCGTGATATAAAGTCAGAGTTGTGTGATATAAAGACAGAATTGTGAGATATAAAGACAGAATTGTGTGATATAAAGTCAGAGTTGTGTGATATAAAGTCAGAGTTGTGTGATATAAAGACAGAATTGTGTGATATAAAGTCAGAGTTGTGTGATATAAAGTCAGAGTTGTGTGATATAAAGTCAGAGTTGCGTGATATAAAGTCAGAGTTGTGAGATATAAAGTCAGAGTTGCGTGATATAAAGTCAGAGTTGCGTGATATAAAGTCAGAGTTGTGAGATATAAAGTCAGAGTTGTGTGATATAAAGTCAGAGGTGTGTGATATAAAGTCAGAGGTGTGTGATATAAAGTCAGAGTTGCGTGATATAAAGTCAGAGTTGTGTGATATAAAGACAGAATTGTGTGATATAAAGTCAGAGTTGTGTGATATAAAGTCAGAGTTGTGAGATATAAAGTCAGAGTTGCGTGATATAAAGTCAGAGTTGCGTGATATAAAGTCAGAGTTGTGAGATATAAAGTCAGAATTGCGTGATATAAAGTCAGAGTTTTTTTTTTTTTTTTTACATTTGGCAGACGCTTTTATCCAAAGCGACTTACATTGCATTTCAAGGTACACATTTACATTCTTATCCGTTCTTGCTTTCCCTGGGAATCGAACCCATGACCTTAGCGGCGCAAGCGCCAACGCTCTACTGTTTGAGCTACAGGAAAGCCAGAGTTGTGTGATATAAAGTCAGAATTGTGAGATATAAAGTCAGAATTGCGAGATATAAAGTCAGAATTGTGAGATATAAAGTCAGAATTGTGTGATATAAAGTCAGAATTGAGATATAAAGTCAGAATTGTGAGATATAAAGTCAGAATTGAGATATAAAGTCAGAATTGTGAGATATAAAGTCAGAATTGAGATATAAAGTCAGAATTGAGATATAAAGTCAGAATTGTGAGATATAAAGTCAGAATTGTGTGATATAAAGTCAGAATTGAGATATAAAGTCAGAATTGTGTGATATAAAGTCAGAATTGTGAGATATAAAGTCAGAATTGTGAGATATAAAGTCAGAATTGAGATATAAAGTCAGAATTGAGATATAAAGTCAGAATTGTGAGATATAAAGTCAGAATTGAGATATAAAGTCAGAATTGTGAGATATAAAGTCAGAATTGAGATATAAAGTCAGAATTGTGAGATATAAAGTCAGAATTGTGTGATATAAAGTCAGAATTGAGATATAAAGTCAGAATTGTGAGATATAAAGTCAGAATTGTGAGATATAAAGTCAGAATTGAGATATAAAGTCAGAATTGTGAGATATAAAGTCAGAATTGTGTGATATAAAGTCAGAATTGAGATATAAAGTCAGAATTGTGAGATATAAAGTCAGAATTGTGAGATATAAACTTGTAATTGTGATATAAAAAGTCACAATTATCTTTTAAAATGTTTTATTCTGTGACGGAAACAAACTTCCACAGACTTTCAGTGTTTGGGAACATTTTCAGAAATTCCGCTTTTTTCAGTGCAAATGCAAAAATATTGAGATACTGAATATCATAAAAATTTGGAGAAACTTCACTCGAAAATATTTAGGCTCAACTGCTGTTGTAGTTTATTATATTTGTATAAGTAATATGCATTTTTAAAAAATTAATTTTTCATAAAATTTCTAAGAAATGTCTGAATCATAGACTCATACAATGAAAGCTTTTGTAAACAAATATTGCATGAGGGTTTTAAATATTAAAATATTTTTCTTTTTGATTTACTTTGAACATGCATTATTTATTTTAAAACCATTTAATTTGTATTTTTTTCTATCAAATGTTACATTTTCTTTATAAATAAAATTAAAGTCTTTGTAAACAAATATTGCAGTGAGATTGAATCACATTACTATTTTAAATATTAAAAAAATTATGTATTTACTTTTTAGTCCACTTCCCATTTACACTGCTGTTGTATATTGAATATTTATATTGTGAAATGCATATAATATTTACAGTTTTAACATATACAATCTATGCGATGCATATTTGTCAGTCACACGTGTATGAAATACACAATAACTAGATTTATACATTTATCACCAATAAAATTCAATTTCATACATTTGAACTAATTTGATATTAAATATTTATGCTGATTCTTACCAATCGAATAAATGCATTATAAAAATATGATTATTTAAATAAAATTAAAAAAGCAAATAAACTATGATTTTTTGACAGCAGAAATCTCACCCGTTTCATATCATCATATGAGTTTATTAGTTTGTTGCGTGCGTGTATGAGAGTGTGTGTGTGCATGTTTAGGCATGTGTTTGTGTGTGCGTGTGTGAGAGAGAGTATGTGTATGTGTTTTGTGAGTGTCCGTGTGAGTGTGTGTACGTGTTTAGTGTGCGTGCGTGTGTGTATGCGAGTGTGTGTGTGTGTGTGTGCATGTTTAGGCATGTGTGTGTGCGCGTGTTTGTGTGTGTGTGAGAGTGTGTGTGAGAGTGTGTGTGAGAATGTTTAGGTATGTGTATGTATGTGTTTGTGTGTGTGTGTGTGTGTGTGCGTGTGCGTGTGTGTGTGTTTTGTGAGTGTCCGTGTGTGTGAGTGCGTACGTGTTTAGTGTGTGTGCGTGTGTGTATGCGAGTGTGTGAGAGTGTATGTGAGAGTGTTTGCGCGTGCGTGAGTGAGTGAACCTAATTGGTTCTGTGCATGGCTGTTGATTGGATGTTGGGGAAGTGGGCGTGTCTCTCTCTAGAAGGGGCGGAGTTTAAGCGCACTCAACGATTGGAGAATCCTGCAAGACTGGAAGATCCAGTTTTCACATTTCTGATTGAACATCACGAGGTCAAAACATTTTGGTTCCACTTTATTTCGATAGTCCACTTTAGACACTATACTAACTACAAGTAACTTTTCAACTACATGTCAACTAGCTCTCATTAGAGTATTAGTAGACTGTTAGGGTTCGGGTTAGTAGATTAAGCTGACTTAGTTACTTATAGTCAGTAGAATAACTGTTGTGGATCATCACAATAAAGAGTTAGCAGATATTAAGCAATGTCTACTAATACTCTAATGACAGTTAGTTGACATGTAGTTGCAAAGTTACTTATAGTCAGTAGAATGTCTAAAGTGGACTATCGAAATAAAGTGTTTTTTAAAAATGAAACACAAGCACAGAGGAATTGTTGAAGACCTATAACATGCATTTAGGAAACAGATGAATTTCCATTAACTGGAGTGATCTGATGAAGATCTGGTTCAGATTAGACGCGTCTGCACCTGTGACACGATGTGGAACCACAACTGGAGCTGGTGTAGTGTCTAACACATCTGTGTGACCTCCTTAACATCTCAAGCGCTCGTGAATCAGTCATGGACGGCTCAGCCTCGGAGGATTCGGATCTTTATCAGAGCACTTTTACTATACGACATTCCAAAGCATAAAATCATACTTTTTACTCTACATTTCATAAAAACGTCGTTCATTGATATTTAGAACTGAAGAAATCGCAACCCGACACCCAATGAACGATCACACTGAACGAATCATTCGTGAGTCAGACTGAATCGATTGCAGCTGTTCTTGAATCAACGACTCACTGATTCACTGATCCGCTCAAAATGAACCGGGAGCTCGAAACGAGCAAAACGTAAGTTTTAGACTTAATTATTGTAAATTAAAATCATATTTAGGTCATGATTTCTAGATTTTTGTGAACCAAATTTTGCTATAAAAGTGTATTGTAAGTATAAAAATTATAATGTATGATGTTGTTGTAATAAAATAAAAAGCTGGCTTATTATAATATAATATAATATAATATAATATAATATAAGCACGTATAACAAAATGAAAATGTTTATAATAAAAGAAAAGACGATATAATTGAGTCTAAATATACCCACCAACTAAATTAATATTTATATAATAAAACATGATATAATGTTATATAATGTGATGTAATATAATATAATATAATATAATATAATATAATGCAGTCTGATTAAACTCACAAACAATAATATTTATGGTATATTATAATGCAGTCTGAATGAACCCACAAACAAAATTAATATAATATAATATAATATAATATAATGCAGTCTGTATTTATATAACAAAACATAATATGCTATATAATGTAATGTGATATAAAGTAGTGTAATAATATAAAGCAGTCTGATTAAACTATAAATTAATATTTATGCAATGTGATGTAATATATTACCAATATAATATAATATAATATAATATAATATAATATAATATAATATAATATAATATAATATAATATAATATAATATAATATAATATAATATAATATAATATAATGCAGTCTGATTAAACCCTCAAACCTGATGGAAGACATTTGACTATTTTTGTGTGCTTTACAACAGTGTGTTTGATTTTCTTTGGCAAAACGTGATTGTTATATAATGTTATATAACTATCGGACGATTAATCAATAGTTGTGATAGGCCAATTCATCGATCAGTCCTTTTTACTTTTAATCAATTACTTTTGTACTTTTACTCAAGTGGTATTACAAATGAGTGCTTATACTTTCACTGGAGTAATATTGTGTCTGGATGTGTGTATTTCCCCCACGACTGTGAACTAAACCCGAGCTCAGACTCACACAGGAATACGCCAGTGTCTGACACTCAAACACTGAAACTGCAGAACATGTGTCTTTCCTGAAGCGGCTCGACACGGGCCTCAACCCTGACGCTCCGTTAAACCCAGCTGCTGAAAACCACACACACACACACAGACACAGACACAGACAAACGAACTCACGCGCGCACACACACACACACGCACACGCACACACAGACACAGACACACACACACGCACACACAGACACAGACACAGACACAGACACAGACACACACACACGCGCACACACACACAAACTCACGCACATACACACACACACACACACACACACACACACACAGAGTTCCCAGTATTAAAGCAGTCGACACAGAAGTGAGATTCTGCGGTTTTCCTTCCTTCCGTCTCCCCGGAGTCACAGAGTCACAGACTCACAGGAGAAGTCGCAGGGATCCGTAGATTCAGTTTATCTCTCCATATATGCACTGAATAAACTGATAACTGACTTAAACACCACTGCAAATCTCAGAAAATAATAAAGTCACATGATCACATCACATGATCCTTCAGAAATTATTCTAATTTGATGCTCAAGAAACATTTATGATTATCAGTGTTGAAAACAGTTCATTCTTCGATGAATAGAAAGTTCAAAAGAACAGCATTTACTTGAAACAAAATCTTTTGTAACATTATAATTGTCTTTACTGTCACATCAACTTAATGCGTCCTTGATGAATAAAAGTATTAATTTCTATAAAAACAACAAACTTTTTAATGTTAGTGTGTATATATATATTGCTGCTGAAATAAATAAGTAACATTAAAGCAAAGCCAAGGTCATGGGGTTCAATCCAAGGAATGCATGAACTAATACAAATATTTTTATTATCATCTCGCATGCATTCAAAGTCTCTTACGATAAAATCATTCAGAATGCATATATACGTGTTCTCTGTCTCAGCTGAGTCTGATTCTTCAGCTTGTTGATATGAAGCACCGCTGTGTGTGTGATTGTGTGTGTGTGTGTGTGTGTGTGTGAACCGCTGCAGGGCAATCCCTGACAGCCTCCACATTCAGCACAAATAAACACATCCAGATCTTCAGGTTTCAGTCCAGACATGAAGCATCAATCACACAGGCTTTACACTAACAAAACACACACACACACGTTCTTGAGACATGCATGTGTGCACATGCTCCAGAACACACACACACACACACACACACACGCACACACATGCACACGAGACATGCATGTGTGCACATGCTCCAGAACACACACACACACACACACAATCAGAGCGGATCCTGGAATATAAACTCACTCTCACACAGAGATTAATCATCAAACTCGCTCACCTCGTTTCTGCATGAAGGTGAAAAGGTCATCGAGGAACTCCTTCCTGTGCGGGTCGTTGTCCAACTCGTATAACTGTCACACACACACACACACACACACACACACACACACACACACACACACACACACACACACACACACACACACTTCAGTGAGATTTAATCTTCATTCACATAATCTTCATGGATTCATTTATTACATTATTAATTAAACTGGTAACACTTTACAACTAGGTTCCAACTACACTTATTAATGTGAATTAACTATAAAAAATTCCTGTAAAGCAATTATTAATTTGTTGATATTAATTTCAACCAGTGTTATTTTAGTGTCATTGAGATACTATTATAGTTTTTATTAATAGTTTGAAATTTTTAATTTTTTTGTCATCTTGTTGATTTTGTGTTTTTGTAATCTGTAAAAAAAATAATAATACGTCTATATAATTATTATTCATTTTTATTTTAAGTTATCTTCATCAAGATATCAAGTTAAACTAAATGAAAAGTAGACATTTTTCTTTGGCAAACAAGCTGAAATCAAATAAGTTTAATTTGATATATACAATAAATATATATTATTTCAATTAACACATTTTCTTATGGTTTTCGTTTGTTAACTATAATTTCAACATTTACTAATACATTATTAAAATCGTAATGTTATCCCCAAATCGTAATCGTAAAACCCCAAATGTTCTAAAAGATTAGCAAATGTTTTGTTCATTCTTTGTTGTTGTGAGTTTATGCATAAACTAATGTAAACTAATGTAAACTAATGTAAACTAATGTAAACTAAAGTAAACTAAAGGGACCTTATTGTCAAGTTTTACAATTAAAATTGGTCAATTAAAATGCACAAACATATTGCAGTTAATCATATGAATAAACTCACCTTGGCGAAATCTCTGGACGCTTCTGCTCTCCCACGAGCGCCATCCACATCATCCGGCCAGGACACACCGCCGTTCTGCACACACACACACACACACACACACACACACACACACACACGTCAATTCACAGGAAATAATAAATAAAGTTGTGTGTCTTCCTCCTGTAACACTCGTCCTCCCCTCACGTCCTCTGACCTCCAACACACTCACACACACAATCACTCATACACACACACTCTCATACACACACTCTCGTACACACACACACACTCTCATACACACACACACACACACACACACACACACACACACACACACACACACACACACACACACACACACACACACACACGATATAGGCAGCCAAGTTCATGGACTCAATCAACACAGAAATGAATTGAACTGAATAACACTATTATATCTACAGCTGCTTTACAGCAGAATATCAACTTTTGCATCTTCACTTCTCATACTTTCCTCTATATTATTGTGAAACTGCGTTGAAACAACTTCTGGCCGCTATAAAAATAAAGGTGACTCGACAAGTACGTGAAGACAAATAAACCAACGTCAGTCACAAACTACAGAAGATTCCTGTGTTTGAAGAGACTCTGACGGTCTCCGGCTCCTGTGAGAATCCAGTGTGACTGTGAGTGTGAGTGTGAGTGTGAGTGTGAATGTGTGTGTGTGTGTGTGTGTGTGTGTGTGTATCACTGTAATATTTGCACATTCTGTGTTATATCTGAAACTGTTTGTTTGTTGTGTGTTTTAATGCATGGTACTTTATAAAGGCGAATTATAATGTAAAGTATTATAATGTATTATAACTGTGGTTATAATTATTCATGAGATCATACAATGCATTGTAAAGTGCGTAATTAATGCATTAAAATATTTGCATAATGCATAATATATAAAGGCTTTAAGTAAAGTGTTGGGGAATTGAGGAAAAAAAAGGACGTTTATTTGAGTATAGCGTTTAAAAACCCCAAATAACACGTGGTTCTGGAAACAATCTTCAATTCACATCAAATAACTGGAATGGCACAGAATCATCAGAATCATCAGCACAGAAACATGAGGATTTATCCGACACCGGCTGAGCGAGAATCACTCGATCTCTCTGATCCCACTGAACACGTGTAACTCGAGAGAGTTTTACAGCCTGTGAACGAGAACATCAACAGAACGACAGACACAACTCAACCAGATCAACCAGCAGCATTAGTTCAGTAGATCCACTTCACCAGCACAACACATTCCTCTACCCATCCCCCACTGACACACACACACACACACACACACACACACAGCCGTTATTAGCTCATTCATGTAATACTGTGTTCTCACACACACACACACACACACACGCTCGCTCACTCTGTCACACGCTCACTCACTCTCACTCACTCACTCACTTCTCTCACACGCTCACTCGCTCTCACGCTCACTCGCTCGCTCGCTCACACGCTCACACTCTCACTCTCTCTCGCACACTCTCGCACTCTCTCGCACACTCTCGCACTCTCTCGCACTCTCTCGCACACTCTCACACACTCTCACACACTCTCACACACTCTCTCACACTCTCTCACACTCTCTCACACTCTCTCACACTCTCTCACACTCTCACACACTCTCACACACTCTCACACACTCTCACACACTCACACACTTCTCTCACACGCTCACTAGCTCACTCGCTCTCACACACACACTCGCTCGCACACACTCTCTCGCACACTCTCGCACACTCTCGCACACTCTCGCACACTCTCGCACACTCTCGCACACTCTCGCACACTCTCGCACACTCTCGCACACTCTCGCACACTCTCGCACACTCTCGCACACTCTCGCACACTCTCGCACACTCTCACACACTCTCACACACTCTCGCACTCTCTCGCACCCTCTCGCACACTCTCGCTCGCTCGCACACACTCTCTCACTCTCTCTCGCACTCTCTCGCACACTCTCGCACCCTCTCGCACCCTCTCGCACACTCTCACACACTCTCACACACTCTCACACACTCTCACACACTCTCTCGCACTCTCTCGCACTCTCACACACTCTCACACACTCTCACACACTCTCACACACTCTCTCACACTCTCTAACACTCTCTCACACTCTCTCACACTCTCTCACACTCAGCCCAGTGTGTTGTGATTGGCAGAGTTTAGCGTGTGTTCAGGAAATGTCTTGTCCCGACACACACGTGCATGACTTGACATCTACTTTTAAGTGTGTAGGAAGTGGGTTTCGGTGTTGGAACGCAGCCGTTTTCTGCCAAGCTGCCAAAATATGATGAACAGACTTCGATAGCGTTTTTAACTCCACACTTATTTTAAGCAGCAGCCGTTATTAGCTCAATCATGTAATACTGTGTTCTCACACACACTCTCACACACACACATACTCAGCCGTTATTAGCTCATTCATGTAATACTGTGTTCTCACACACACTCATACACACACTCAGTCACTCAGCCGTTATTAGCTTATTCATGTAATACTGTGTTCTCACACACACACACACACACACACTCACTCAGCCGTTATTAGCTCATTCATGTAATACTGTGTTCTCACACACACTCATACACACACTCAGTCACTCAGCCGTTATTAGCTCATTCATGTAATACTGTGTTCTCACACACACTCATACACACACTCAGTCATTCAGCCTTTATTAGCTCATTTGTGTAATACTGTGTTCTCTCACACACACACACACACACACACACTCACTCAGCCGTTATTAGCTCATTCGTGTAATACTGTGTTCTCACACACACTCATACACACACTCAGTCATTCAGCCTTTATTAGCTCATTTGTGTAATACTGTGTTCTCTCACACACACACACACACACTCAGCCGTTATTAGCTCATTCGTGTAATACTGTGTTCTCACACACACACACACACACACACACACACACACTCAGCCGTTATTAGCTCATTCGTGTAATACTGTGTTCTCACACACACTCATACACACACTCAGTCATTCAGCCTTTATTAGCTCATTTGTGTAATACTGTGTTCTCTCACACACACACACACACTCAGCCGTTATTAGCTCATTCGTGTAATACTGTGTTCTCACACACACACACACACACTCAGCCGTTATTAGCTCATTCGTGTAATACTGTGTTCTCACACACACACACACACACACACACACTCACTCAGCCGTTATTAGCTCATTCGTGTAATAATGTGTTCTCACACACACACACACACACACACACACACACACACACACACACACACACACACAGTCACTGAGTTCAGTCATATAACAGTCTGTACAGTGTTTACACCACATCTTTGTTTACACACGCGCTCTGAGCGACAACCAGCCAGACGAATTTGATTTTGTAAATGAATCTAATTTGACCACGAGATTACACCAACCCAACCCAACCCCAACAATCAAATGAGCTAAACACAATTGATAAGCCAAATGAGGTTGCACTAATTTCCATTTAGTAAAACAAGACAAGCCCCAGATTTGCATAACTAGTCTTGAAACGTGATCCATTTGTGGCCAGCTGTCCGTCGCCCAGCCTTCGGTTATACCAGGGGCCCGTTCTTCGTACGTCGCTAACTCAGTTAGCTGGATTTGATTGTTGACGATTTGGCATGATCTTGGATTGTTTGGTTCTTCGACGCTCATCCTGGACTTGCTGTCATAGCAACAGGTCCGTAAGCTTAAACCTGCTCGGGAGCAGAGGCTTATTTCATGTAAACAGGATTAGATTGCGGCTTTTTAAGCGGAGCTGATACGGGAAGTCCAGCGCAGCGCGATAGTGCACTTTCTGAGATGTATATTTTTTCTCGTGACTCGTGAGATTGTCGTTTACATTATTAAATTGTTGGAAACGCACATTTATTTTCGACTTGTCGGAGTCGGGCTTTAACTACAGCACAAACTGTTTGCATTGCCCTAAGATTATTTGTGAGTGGCTCTTTCCTTTACACTATTGGAGATGCGGAGAACTTGATGGAAAGTGCTGTCTGTCGTGTCATTCGGAGTTTACCTGGCGCTTTTAGGTTTAAAAAACAGTTTTAGGGGTTTTTTTGTGGCATTTCCAAGCCACTTAAGACCCAATGTTGTAAAGCAGTTTTTTTTTAAAGCAATTTATTTTTTTAGGCTATCATCATTTTTTATGAAGATCATGCAATCATGACCATGCTGATTACAGTATATGTCACTCAGGCTTCACTAACGTGATTGGTACCATAGACTATAAGCTAGACCATAGACTGCCATCAAGGCCTCAATGAAGGGGATTATGTGAACAGAAAGGAGGTTCACAATGTAAATGTGCAGCCCAGTTACTATTGGGATTCTTAATATTCCAGATTAATAATATTATATCAAATAAAAAAAAAAGGCAGTTGACTAAAATCTTCCATATCACAAATGTGAAAGCAAAATGGCCAGGATCTGTGTATGACTTAAGAATTTTCAGAGATTCACATTTATGCACATTATTTGAAAGTGTTAAGGAAAGTTCCACAATTAAATATCAAGCTCACTGTATTACATACACTTATGCTGATCCTAACAGAACTGCATTTGTTCATAGGTGATTATGACATGTTCCTGCAGACAGGTGTTTTATGACCCCATTCCCTGACCCAAACCAGTTACAATGCAGCTCTAGCCAGGACAAGGGCACACAATGAAATGAACTTTGGCCAACTAAAGGGAAGATTTCAGTGTCTGATAAGTCTGAGGGTTGCACACCTGACAGGGCCTGTGACATTGTTGCATGTGCCATATTACACAACATTGCCAAAAAAATCACAAAAAAAAAACACTTTTCATTAAATGTTTAATAAAAGACAAATATGCTTAGTTCCTTGAGTTTTATTTCAATTGCTCTTTGTAAAGAAAAGCCAGTGGTCAAGTGCCTGTAACAAGAGATATTAGACACATGCCTCATGCAACAAATAAAAAGGAAAAGTTGTCTATCCACTGCCCACCTGTAGGCCTATGTCTCCTCGCACTTGCAGGTAGGCTAGTTCCTCCATATGACAGTTATCTGAGAGGGTTTATTCACTGTCCAGTACAATGGAAACAAATGGACATTACAAAGTCTTATACTTTCTTTCCTTTGGAAAGTTAGAAAATGTCCACTTACTGCACATATTTCAGCACCACTTTCTTGGGAACAGATACAAGTGTTGGTGTATTATGTAAAAGTGCACAAAAGAGGAAAACACAATGTCATTACAATGAACTACACTCGGGAAACATGTGATCAATAACTCATGGCAAAATATTTTTACATTAAAATAAGTTTATCAGTTTTCACTTTCACAAGTCAAAGCAATTCATCATTACTCAAGATTTAACAGTTGAAATGACTATACGGCCTTAATTTAATGCAGCAAAAATTATTTTACAGTGTAGGCTACTAAGATCTTTTTCTTGATTGCTTTTATAAACAGACAACCATTTATTTAACAGTGCCTTTTATAAAAGAGACTATAATATAACAAAAAATTACCATTAATATTCTTTTTTATTTTTTAAAAGTACTGTATTTTATTTTATTTTTCTAAACTGTTTTAATTATTCTTATTTCCTTTCATTATTTTAATTTCTTCTATGTAAAGCACTTTGAATTGCCATTGTGTATGAAATGTGCTATATAAATAAACTTGCCTTGCCTTGCCTTGCCTTGCCTTGCCATTATGTAGAATATTTTTGTACTTCACTTTTATTTGTTCCCATGTTCTAGTGTGGTGACTCTGACATTACAATGAACAAAGTAATTATGCAATTATTAAAATACAAAAATATAGGCTAATAAGTGATAAAAACATCTAACATGGCCACTTCTAACGGATTTAAATTGTCTGCTACCTTTTGCCAGCCCTCTCTCCTGGCTTTTGCAGACTTTGAGGTGTTCCCTGGCGTTTTGATTAAACATTAAAATTCCGAATAAACTTCGACTGTTCTTGCTCTGCTGAGGAGAAAAACTGAGCGCGCTCTTTGGCCACGCTGAACAGCCAATAGCAGCGTTGCTGATCAATGTTTCTACTATCGACACATATCCCCTTTAACCCAGCGCATGAACGCGCAATTATCTCAGATAACTCAATCCAGCGATACTAATCATAAACAACAGGTGTGTTCGAAGAACCGAGTTAGCCAGATCATGATTACCACGATGATATCATCTTGGATGTGTCATTTGATCTCGGATGTAATAAGCAACGTACGAAGAACGAGCCCCTAGTGAGACTGTTGATTTCCCCACACAAATCACACAACACAAACAACACAAACAACACAACACAAACAAAACAACACAACACAAACCACACAAAACAACACAAACCACACAAAACAACACAACACAAACAACACAAACCACACAACACAAACAACACAAACAACACAAACCACACAAAACAACACAACACAAACAACACAAAACAACACAACACAAACAACACAAACAACACAAACCACACAAAACAACACAAACAACACAAACCACACAAACAACACAAACCACACAACACAAACAACACAAACAACACAAACCACACAAAACAACACAAACAACACAAACACCACAAACCACACAAAACAACACAACACAAACAACACAAACAACACAAACCACACAAACACCACAAACCACACAAACACCACAAACCACACAAAACAACACAACACAAACAACACAAACCACACAAAACAACACAACACAAACAACACAAACCACACAAACAACACAAACCACACAAAACACAACACAAACAACACAAACCACACAAAACAACACAAACAACACAAACAACACAAACCACACAAACCACACAAAACAACACAACACAAACAACACAAACCACACAAACATAAACCACACAAAACAACACAACACAAACCACACAAAACAACACAAACAACACAAACCACACAAACCACACAAAACAACATAACACAAACAACACAAACAACACAAACCACACAAACCAACACAACACAAACAACACAAACCACACAAACAACACAAACCACACAAACCACACAAACCACACAAACACCACAAATGACACAAACCACACAAATGACACAAACGACAAAAACAATGACAAACCACACAAACGCCACACGGCGAAGCATCAGAAGTATTTCAGCTCTCCTAAAGATATTCAACACAACCACACCAGGTCAAGTCATCTTCATTTATACAGCGCTTTAACATTATAGAGTTTCACAGCAGCTTTACAGTGATAACAGGAGATTACAGTAACAGAGATTGATTAGGCTTTACAGCAGATCTAGAATAAAGTTATTGTCCAGATAAAGTTAGTTTTATTTTTTGTCTTCTGGTTGTTGTTGTTGGGTTTTTTAACCAGAAGATGCTTCTACTATAATTCAGAATCAATACACAATCTCCCACTTCTGAAAACACCTTTCAGACAATGAATGAGGAATTCAAGAAATTGACTAGATAAAAACATTAAAGATTATATGTTATATAGATATTGCTGTGATGAATCCTTTTACATTGCCAACGATTGCAAAAAAGAAAAGAAAAGAAAAAAGAAACCAGTTCAGAAGTGAATAACAACATTACAAACTATAATTCAACATAAATAAGAAAGAAAGAAATCAACAGAAACATTTAGTTCTTTTGAATCGACAGGGTGGCAATAATTCTGAGCATGACTCTCTCTCTCTCTCTCTCTCTGTGTGTGTGTGTGTGTGTGTGTATACAGAAACAATAAAATTGTTATTTGTTTCTATGATATCGTTTGCTTTACAGTTCTTGTTATGTAAAACAGGGAATTTGTCTGTTAAAAATGTTGAAACCCTAGATGAGTTTTGCGTGAGTTTTGCTTCTCCGCAGTGTGTTGACTTGATGTCACTCGTCTACTGAGCGAAGGATGACATGACATCTGCTGCACGGTCACAGAAAAGCCTGAGCAAACATATGCAGAGCGAGCGTGATCGCATGATCGGACTCTAAAGCTCTTCCACTGGCGTGCGTCACATCTGCAGCGCTCTTATTTGCCTGTTAAATTGATGTTCAAATATCCAACATTCAAACATCAGCCCACGCAGAACATGTTCAAACGCCAGGAGACAACGAGAACCAGACGCGGCTAGAGGAACCGGCTGATCCGGCAAACCTGACACAACACACACTCAACACACACTCAACACACACTCAACACACACTCAACACACACTCAACACACACTCAACACACACTCAACACACACTCAACACACACTCAACACACACTCAACACACACTCAACACACACTCAACACACACTCAACACACACTCAACACACACTGCAGAACATGTTCAAACGCCAGGAGACGACGAGAACCAGACGCGGCTAGAGGAACCGGCTGATCCAGCAAACCTGACACAACACACACTCAACACACACTCAACACACACTCAACACACACTCAACACACACTCAACACACACTCAACACACACTCAACACACACTCAACACACACTCAACACACACTCAACACACACTGTAGAACATGTTCAAACGCCAGGAGACGACGAGAACCAGACGCGGCTAGAGGAACCGGCTGATCCGGCAAACCTGACACAACACACACACTCAACACACACACTCAACACACACACTCAACACACACACTCAACACACACACTCAACACACACACTCAACACACACACTCAACACACACACTCATCACACACTGCAGAACATGTTCAAACGCCAGGAGACGACGAGAACCAGACGCGGCTAGAGGAACCGGCTGATCCGGCAAACCTGACACAACACACACTCAACACACACACTCAACACACACACTCAACACACACACTCAACACACACACTCAACACACACACTCAACACACACACTCAACACACACACTCAACACACACTGCAGAACATGTTCAAACGCCAGGAGACGACGAGAACCAGACGCGGCTAGAGGAACCGGCTGATCCGGCAAACCTGACACAACACACACTCAACACACACTCAACACACACTCAACACACACTCAACACACACTCAACACACACTCAACACACACTCAACACACACTCAACACACACTCAACACACACTCAACACACACTCAACACACACTCAACACACACTCTCAACACACACTCTCAACACACACTCTCAACACACACTCTCAACACACACTCTCAACACACACTCTCAACACACACACTCAACACACACACTCAACACACACACTCAACACACACTCTGACTCAACACACACTCTGACTCAACACACACTCTGACTCAACACACACTCTGACTCAACACACACTCTGACTCAACACACACTCAACACACACTCAACACACACTCAACACACACTCAACACACACTCAACACACACTCAACACACACTCAACACACACTGCAGAACATGTTCAAACGCCAGGAGACGACGAGAACCAGACGCGGCTAGAGGAACCGGCTGATCCGGCAAACCTGACCCGACACACACCCGACACACACCCGACACACACCCGACACACACCCGACACACACCCGACACACACCCGACACACACCCGACACACACCCGACACACACCCGACACACACCCGACACACACCCTCAACACACACGCTCTTTAAGATCACTAAATTCAAGGCTTTTGGTCATACCTAGGATATCCAGATCCACCAAAGGAGGGACAGCATTTTCACATTTGGCTCCAAAACTCTGGAATAGTCTTCCTGATACTGTTCGTTGCTCAGACTCGCTCTCCCAGTTTAAAACTAGATTAAAGTCTCATCTCTTCAGCCAGGCATTCATATAATCCTACAGTTCAAACTACAATCCGGCCTCTAGCTCATAAATGCCAGAGGAGAACTGGCCCCCGACTGAGCCTGGGTTCTCCCAAGGTTTTTTTTTCTCCATTAGGTCACTTGATGGAGTTTTAGGACACCATTAGGTCACTTGATGGAGTTTTTCGGTTCCTTGCCACTGTTGCCTTTGGCTTGCTCAGTTGGGGATATTTTGGGGATATTTAATTTAATTTTATCAATCAATAAATTCCTCTTGAAACAAACTTTGTTGTATTACTTTAATTTAATACTGTGAAGCTGCTCTGATACAATCTGTATTGTGAAAAGCGCTATACAAATAAACTTGACACCCAACACACACCCGACACACACCCGACACACACACTCGACACACACACTCGACACACACACTCGACACACACACTCGACACACACTCTCGACACACACTCTCGACACACACTCTCGACACACACTCTCGACACACACTCTCGACACACACTCTCGACACACACTCTCGACACACACTCTCAACACACACTCAACACACAGTGCACACAGACTCAACACACAGACTCAACACTCAACACACACACTGGACACACTCAACACACACTCAACACACACACTCAACACACACACTCAACACACACACACACACAACACACACACTCAACACACACACTCAACACACACACTCAACACACACACTCAACACACACACTCAACACACACACTCAACACACACACTCAACACACACACGTACTGCACACACACTGCACACACACTCAACACACACTCAACACACACTCAACACACACTCAACACACACTCAACACACACTGCACACACACAACGCACACACACAACACACACTCAACACACACTCAACACACACACTCAACACACACACTCAACACACACACTCAACACACACACTCAACACACACACACTGCACACACACACTGCACACACACACTGCACACACACACTGCACACACACACTGCACACACACACTGCACACACACACTGCACACACACTCAACACACACTCAACACACACTCAACACACACTCAACACACACTCAACACACACACTGCACACACACTGCACACACACTGCACACACACTGCACACACACTGCACACACACACTGCACACACACACTGCACACACACACTGCACACACACACTGCACACACACTGCACACACACTGCACACACACTGCACACACACACACTGCACACACACACACTGCACACACACACACTGCACACACACACACTGCACACACACTCAACACACTGCACACACACACTGCACACACACACTGCACACACACACTGCACACACACACACTGCACACACACTGCACACACACACTGCAGTTACAGAATTAAAACTGGAAAAAATGATTGTGATTTTAACGGTAAAAGACTGTAAATCCGGTTATTAGGCTAATAGAACGTTCCCGTACTATTCACCTTATTCTGCGCCCGTTCTATTTCCCATGATTCATAGCGGTTTCAACTGACTAAACGGTTTTCTACTTCCGGTTGAAGTCTTTGTTTACATAGAACGTTAGTACTAGCGTAAAGGCTACGGTGATCGTTTGTAGTTATTAAAAGTAGTAGATAGGGCCGTAGTACTCGAGTCCGGTCTTGGACTCGAGACCGTTTTTCTATGGTCTCGGACTTGACTCGGACTCGCTGGCATTCGGACTCGGACTTGTCCCAATCTCGGCCACTGGTCTTGCCAAATATGGCTTTTGGTCTCGACCGAGTCCAGGTGTCTTTATTATGTTCCCAGTAAGCACACATACGTCGCCGCGATATTAAAACAAAATATTAT
Organism: Leuciscus idus; assembly: GCA_021554675.1. Lineage (NCBI taxonomy): Eukaryota > Metazoa > Chordata > Actinopteri > Cypriniformes > Leuciscidae > Leuciscus > Leuciscus idus. Next base: position 16,574,036 of record CM038634.1, read on the forward strand.
TGGAGGGAAAGTGAAACACTGGCCACCTAATAACTTACATTATTGCGATGGGCATTCCGGCTCTTTTTCGTGAGCCGGTGTTCCGACGATTTGTGCTGCCTTGTCGAAAAATGCTACCGTAGTGCGAATCGATCACAGAGAATGTCATTCATTCTCTATTGTTTCCATAATGGTGTAAATCTCACAATATTATGACATCGTTATTTCATTTAAAACAGGGAAAGTGTATGGGGTGCATATTTTGATATTTTAAATGAACTAGCAATTATCACATTTGATATAACAAGTAAAAATTACATTATTGTATATTATATGAAATACAATTATAATAAAATTCTAAGTTATGACTACTGTATACTGTACTGTTGTTATTTTTAAACCGATGTGAAAAGTAAACATTTCGGCTGGTTTGACTCAGCTCACTGAAAAGAGCCGGTTCTTTTGACTCACAAACGGCTCTTTAAAAAATAAATCTTTAAATAAATTCACTGAAAGTCCACCGCTAGTGCAACGTGAATATTCACATTTTTAATTGTCCATAACAACCCGAAAACTATCCTGCTTGCCTTGCACATCTAATTAATGGGCAAAGTTTTCCGACTTTTTTTCTTATGCTTCAGTTTTAACGCAGCTAACCACTCTAAACGTTTACTTTATTGAATGTATCTGAACCGGACATGGGCATTATCTCCTTCTTATCTTATGCTCGAAACACTCAGTTTCTAAAAAGTTTGAAATCTTCTTTGAATTGTTAAAACAACCAACAACAGCACATGAGGAGCTTGAACTCATTCTCTCGCTGCTAGTACAGTTCAAGCGCTACGAACCGGAAGTAGGCAAACCGGAGTCGTCAGTATGGCAGCGCGCATTGTTTAGAGCAGAATAAGGTGGATATACAGTGAATTGATCTAACTTTCTCATTCACAGTTCCATGCTGGTGGAATGATCTCCCCACCGGCATCCGGAATGCAGAATCCCTGACAACATTCAAAAAAGAGCTGAAAACTCTTCTCTTCCGTGAGCACTTAACCTCATAAAAAAAAAAAAAATTAATTAAAAAAAAAATTATATATATATATTTTTTTATTCCTGTAAATTCTCGCTTATCGGGCTTATGCTACTCTGAATAATGCCTGAACTTCGTATTTTGAGCACTTCTTGCGTTGTTTTTTGCCTCTTCACGATGACTTGCTTAATTTAGTCCCAATTTCGCTTTGGACAAAAGCGTCTGCTAAATGACTAAATGTAAATGTAACTGTATATTTAATGTAATTATGTTCTAATGTAAATGTACAGTTTTTGGAAGTGAAAAAGAACAAGTCATTGTATAATTTACAGTGAAAAACCGTAAATTGACATTCCCACAATTCCCTGCGTGACACTTCACATTTGATGTATTTTTGTTGAAATAACTGTGTTTCTTCATAGTTTTTCGTAGTTTTTTATAATCAGTTATGTACGTTACGGTAGTATGTTACATTTAATGTTGTTAAATTAATGTTTATTGCATTTTTAAAATTGCATGTGTGTTATGATGGTGTTCAGAGTGTGTGTGAATGACACTGTAGCTTATATATATATATATATATTAGTATTAACTTTCTCAACTTGTGGAAAAATCATCATGTGACTCATCTACACTGTGATTGGTGGTTGCCAGTGTATTACAATAGGTTGGTAAATTAACATTATATCAGATAATAAATTTATTTATTTTTTACTGTAAATTTAAATTAAGTCTGTAAAACCTAAAATGTTGCTAGCGTATTTTTTACGGTAAATTTCTGGCAACTACAGCTGCCCGTTTTCGAACAATATTTTTACGGATTTTTTATTTTTTTACAGTGTTCAGAACAGCATGTGCTTCTGCTGTAAACGTTAACTAAATGTTTAACTTCAATGATTGCGGTGAACAATTAACAAGAATCATGTAAGACTAATAAAACTGTTTCTGTCAATCCAAAAGAACTACACTGTAAAAAAATGATATGATCAATAAGTTATGACATGATTTTACATTGCTTTAGTTTAACTCATCAAAATAAGTTGAGCATTTTCTTTTTCTTTTTTTATCAAGATTCAATTCATTTTTGACTCAAGTCAAAATCAAATTAAATGTAGCCTAATTTAAGTTGAAATTAATTAAAAATCCAAGTTGATTGTACTTAAATTTAAGGCAGCAACTTCTCATGATTCAAAATAATTAATTGTTTCTGATGATTCAAAACTAAATGTTTCTAATGATTCAAAATAATTAAATGTTGGTGATGATTCAAAATTAAATGTTTCTGTCGCATTTAAAATAATTAAGTGTTTCTGTTGATTTAAAATTAAATGTTTCTGATGATAAAAAATTAAATGTTTCTTATGATTCAAAATAATTAATTGTTTCTGATTATTCAAAACATTAATAATTGTGGTGATTAACTTTCTTCATAAATGCTTCAACAAGAATCATGTAAGAAAATTAAAAGTAGCTCCATCATGATTATGAAGTAATGAAATAATATGAAAAAAGAAAAAAGCGTCACAATGCCTTCAGGTTCTGTTAAATATTGATTATAAGTCATAATCAAGTGATTAAGGACTAAAATCTCTCCTTTTCACTCACTGACAAACAGCCAGAACAACCAAATGAAAAGCAAATGATCCACATTAGATGTAATCGAGCATTTACTGCCAATCTTTACTGTTATGCAATATTCAAAACTCTCATATTCGTCATCAGATCCGGCTCACAGAACCAGTTCTCAGATGATGAAGAGGTTCGTGTTCCTCGGGCTGGGATTGGGAAGGTTGTTTTGGCAGGAATCCGCTGGGATAAAGTGCCAGCTCACGAGCAGGAGAGTGAAATCACACACTCGACTCTCACCGCAGTGTGTGTGTGTGTGTGTGTGTGTGTGTGTGTGTGTGTGTGTGTGTGTGTGTGTGTGTGTGTGTGTGTGTGTGTGTGTGTGTGTGTGTGTGTGTGTGTGTGTGTGTGTGTGTGTGTGTGTGTGTGTGTGTGTGTGTGTGTGTGTGTGGCCGCAAGCCAGAGCCTCGTTCAGCCACTGATCTGGACCAACGCCAAACCAACACCAGAGAGAGACTACAATCGCTGCGACTTGTTCACACACACACACACACACACACACACACACACACACACACACACACACACGCGCTGCCAGACGCCACCTGCCAATCCCACACGTAATGATCGGATGCTTTTCCACCACTTTAATACAAATAATGCAAACTAAGGCATGAAGGTAATAAGATCTTATAAGCTGCTGTGAAACTTTGTGTTGTGAAAAGCGCTTTACAAATACATTTGACTTGCATTTCTATTTCAATTAATATGAATTTCAATCATTATTGTAGAATCATTGAAAATATCATATTGGAAAACGGTTATTTTAACGCTCTGGCATAGACGTTATTAAAAACTCAAAAAGGAATATACCACTCAAATATAATATAAAACTAATCAAAACTATATAAAATAAATACTTTTTCCTGCTGGTTTATTTACATTTTTCCTGAAGGCGGAGCATCCAGATAATTAAATAATTATTATAATCATTCACCTTTCAGTCATACAGTTTAGATCATGAAAACTGGTTAAAACAAATATGAATGTGGATTTGAGTGATTGTGTGAGAGAGAGAGAGAGAGAGAGAGAGAGAGAGAGAGAGAGAGAGAGAGAGAGAGAGAGAGAGAGAGAGAGAGAGAGAGAGAGAGAGAGAGAGAGAGAGAGAGTGAGTGTGTGTGTGTGTGTGTGTGTGTGTGTGTGTGTGTGTGTGTTTTGACTGATCATATTACCACCATCATCAGTATCTTTTCCCACATCAGGGATCATGGGATTTCATTATTCAGGGTTGATTCACAAACTAATAAGTCAACCATAAGAAAGAGACATAACAAATTTACTTCAGACTTTGAGCTTTAGATACGAAGATCTGTGAGGCCAAAACAGCCACAAAGTATTATAAAAATGTTAATGCTTTAGTTATCTGTTAAACTCCCCTATTATGCTATTTTAAAGGTTTGGCGTCTCCTAGAACGGGTTCACACGCATCAAAGGTCAAACACGCATGAATCTTCTCATAATCTCCACTGCAGCTTCAGCTCTTCTCTCTCAGTGTCTGAAACGCTTCCATCAAGGATTCAGTCTCTCTAAGCTCCGCCTCTCTGAGAGCTGCTCTGCTGTGATTGGTCAGAAAGCAAACGCTCATTATCATATCTGAATCTCAGCTCTTGATCACAGTGATACGAACAGTAACGATGGTGTGGGTTTTACCGTATCAATCTCAGAAAACAGCGTCTTCTCCACACGAACAACACGAACCAAACTCTTCCAGTCTCAGATACACTACAGTGTTTGAGGGCGGAGCTAAGAGACGCTGTTCAGCCAATCAAGACCACAGGCTGGCATTATGCTAATTAGTTACACTGTTACGTAGGTTTGTACCGGACTGGAATTACCGACGACTCGTTTCAGTTCAGAATCGATTCTTTCTTTTAGAAGACAATAACTTTATTTATCTGCACTTTGATCTTTAAAACCATTATATTACACGATACTTGAATGGTAATATTTGAAAAGCATAACAGAGGCACATAAATGTAATAAAAAAGGGACTGATGGCTCTTAAACAGTTAAAGCTGTTTGTTAAAGCAAGCATCTGCAGTAGAACTGCTCATAAAGACTCAATCTCACAGTCTTCCTCAGCGCTGCAGTCGTGCAGGTGCACAGGTGTGTGTGTGTGTGTGTGTGTGTGTGTGTGTGTGTGTGTGTGTGTTTCACACGTAAACCTCATTTTTCTTCAGAAAAATCTAGATTAGATAAAAATCTAGTTTATGATCTTTTCTTTTCCTGCACTCCAAAGGTTCGCGCTGTCACTCATTCGATCATTCACATGTTTCTTCATGTGATCTTCAGGTCTGAAGTCGGAAATTAACAGGGTTTTTG
>CM038634.1:16583989-16633989 GCA_021554675.1 Leuciscus idus
CACCAACAGCTCACACACCAGCGGCACTACAGGCACACCAACAGCTCACACACCAGCGGCACTACAGGCACATCAACAGCTCACACACCAGCGGCACTACAGGCACATCAACAGCTCACACACCAGCAGCACTACAGGCACATCAACAGCTCACACACCAGCGGCACTACAGGCACACCAACAGCTCACACACCAGCGGCACTACAGGCACACCAACAGCTCACACACCAGATATCATTTTTAATATTGTTTCACTAGTGTGATCAGGACACTATAGTTCAGTAGTGTAAGTGAGGAGAGCAAAATAAAGTAAACTGTGACATATTATGCCCAAAAATTCTTCACACAGTGACTACCAGTCACTTTGAGCTGATCATGTTTTGCTGAAGTGTTTTGTCTTTAATTGCTAATGCTCTTTTTACACACAGACTGAACAAAATGAAGCATTGCTTGGTGATTGGTTGAGCTAAACTGGTATTATCTAATTGTGTAGTTAAATTTAACAGCTGACACAGATATTCAACATAATTCATGTGTGAGACAGTCTAACAGAAGGACGGACAAAACCAGTCAAATATCAACTGAGTTCTGCTCATATTTTAATACCATTTTCTAAACTATAGCGAATAAACTGTGATGACATAATGGATATATATGAGTATTCTTCACTAGTTCATGTCAGGGTTATTATTCATGTCAGAATGTCATGATGGTCTATATACTGTCATAAATATCAGAGACGGCTGAGGACTGATCACAGACCTGATGTTTACAACTGAAAGTACAACAAAAAATGAATTTTTGCCTCTAAATTAACATGATTTTTTAACATTTCGTCACAACTTAATTTAATTGTGTTCAATCAACCTAATATATTTAAAACTGAAGTTTATTTAATTCATTTGCAAAAAACAAAACATTTTTGTTGACAACTAACTGGGCAGTGGATCTGTAGTTCCCAGCATGCTTTGCAAGAGACTGCATTAGGAGGGCAAATTTAGGGATTAAAGTAATATTTTATGTGTTTTTCAGTAAATGGAAAGATGTTGTTAGTTGATGTTAGTGTTTAATGTTAAGTTAGGCTAGAAACTTAGAGGACTTTCTGTAATGTTTTTGAATTTTGTGGTTAGCCGTATGTGGAAGTGGCGACTGTGTTTAAACTGTGTTTAAACATCCTCACACTTAGACCTGCATAAGTAATATTTATCGTTACTATGTAAAAAGTGACTTCAATGAAAGTAACTGTAGAGTCAAGTTGGCTAAAATGATCATGTTGGCAATTTTATCTTGGCAGGACAAAAATTAAACGTAGTTAACCCGACAAAACTATCTAGTAGGAAAGACCATTTTTTTGTTGTCTTGACTAAATTAATTTAAAGTTCATACAACAAGATTACAAAAAAATATTTCAAACAAATTAGATTTTGTTGGAAAAATTTAATTTGGTGGAAAAGTTTCCCTTCATTTAATTTGAGTGTACAATTACCATCTTCAGACTCTGGTTGCGAGCGCATGCATTCAGCCGGTGTTATTAAAACTCTATTAATCATTGTCGGATTGGGGGGATCGGCCCCTCAGGACCCCAGGGACCCACTGGAGGATTACCAGGGTCAGCAGGCCTGGACCCTCCCAACACACGAGCACACGACACCTTTGTCCTGCCCTTGTTTAACAATTATTTACTCTGTGTTGGACGGAGGGAGTGAGGTCGGCGCACATACATCACTGACAAAACCCCCACAACACACATATACACACACACACACACACACACACACACACACACACACGAGTCATTAACCTCTCACACTTGTTAAATTGAATCTTTCACTGATTCTTGTTCAGCTGAATGAAAATGGTTTGTTTACTAGATTGAAGAACTGAAAACTGCACTCTAAGAAGAAAAGATTCTAGAACCTTAAAGGGTTTCGTCAGGCGCTTTATATGTAGAACCTTAAAGGGTTCCGTCAGGCGCTTTATATGTAGAACCTTAAAGGGTTCCGTCAGGCGCTTTATATTGGCGCTTTTCCACTGCATGGTACGGCTCGGTTCGGCTCGGTACGGTTCGACTCGCTTCGCTTTTCCACTGCGTGGTACGACTCGGCTCGGTACGGCACGGTTCGGTTCGCTTTAGCTCGGTTGCTTTTCCACTGCAGTTAGTACCGCTTCAAAGTGGGTGGGACTGATTGTTATAGTTACCGTCTCTACTGGCATTACAACTTCATATTAAATGCGAATTTTTCATTCCGTGTTTCCCCATCCACTCCTCGGCAACCAACGAGAGGAACGTCTGCACCTCGTCCACTGACCACGATTCAGCCATTTCTTTTTTTAAGTTTATACTCTTTTTTTTTTTTTTTAAGCAAATACTTTTAAAACAGGCGCTACAGCGTTGGCTGTTGTCTACTGGCTATTTAAATCTAGCGGGTTTAGTGTCTCGTGTCGTAAATACAATGACGCTGGTAGTGATGATTCTGTCTGACCAATCAGTGATCTGCAGTGTTTTCACGTCACATTTTAGTATCGGTACGGTACGCTTGGAACCTCAACAGAGGTGGTACCATTTAAAGCGAGCCGAAGCGAGCCGTACCGTACCGTACCATGCAGTGGAAATGCGCCATAAGTGAGCCGTGCCGAACCAAGCCGTACCGTACCATGCAGTGGAAAAGCGCCATATGTAGAACCCTAAAGGGTTCCGTCAGTCGTTTCATATGTAGAACCTTAAAGGGTTCCATCAGGCGCTTCATCATATGTAGAACCTTAAAGGGTTCTGTCAGATGTTATATATATAGAACCTTAAAGGATTCCATCAGGAGCTTCATATGTAGAACATTAAATGGTTCCGTCAGGCGCTTCATATGTAGAAGCTTAAAGGGTTCCATCAGGCGCTTCATATGTAGAACCTTAAAGGGTTCCGTCAGACACTTCATATGTAGAACCTTAAAGGGTTCCGTCAGGCGCTTCATATGTAGAACCTTAAAGGGTTCCGTCAGGCGCTTCATATGTAAAGGGTTCCATCAGGCGCTTCATATGTAGAACCTTAAAGGGTTCCGTCAGGCGCTTCATATGTAAAGGGTTCCATCAGGCGCTTCATATGTAGAACCTTAAAGGGTTCCATCAGGCGCTTCATATGTAGAACCTTAAAGGGTTCCGTCAGGCGCTTCATATGTAAAGGGTTCCATCAGGCACTTCATATGTAGAACCTTAAAGGGTTCCATCAGGTGCTTCATATGTAAAGGGTTCCATCAGGCACTTCATATGTAGAACCTTAAAGGGCTCCGTCAGCAATTCATATGTAGAACCTTAAAAGGCTCCGTCAGGCACTTCATATTTAGAACCCTAGAGTTCTATATAGAACCCATTGAACCTTTATTTCTAAGAGTGCATGAGCAAAATGTAACTTTAGTGTTATGGATTATAATATATTTTATGCATTAACATTCTGTCATCATTTTCTTGCCCTCATGTTGTTTCAAACCTGTATGACTTTCTTTTGTGGAAAATAAAAGGAGATGCTTTGAGAACATTGAGGACTAAATGACACTGGACCCCATTGATTTTTTCAATTGCATGGACAAAAAACCCCAAGACATTTCTCAAAATATCTACTTTTGTGTTTTACAGAAGAAATAGTAATTCAGAGGAACACAGTATATTCATCAGAATGACAGTGATCATGTGACACTGAAGACTGGAGTAATGATGCTGAAAATTCAGCTTTGAATCAATTATATTTGAAAACTTTCACATAGAAACCAGTTGTGATTGATCAATCAAGCATCTGAGCATCTGAACGCGACACCCTGTCTGTTTGCTTCAGGAAGGACTTTACAGCAGCTGTCATTAAAACTCGCAGAGATGCCATTAAAACGAGAGCGTGTCTCTGAACCTTCCCCCTCCAACCTCGCAACCTGAGACTGGAACCATGAAGAGTGTCATTATACACCACTGGCCACACATAATGACAGAACACATAAAACACACGAACACAGAGCGAGAGACGAACATCTCCTCTTCCTCCCACTGACAGTCTGATCAGGGTTTGAGAAATCATTCTTGTTTTACCCTTCAGATCAGACTGACGGGGTCTATGAGATCGGATGAGCAACACTATAATGCCTAAGAATGGTTTACTAGTGTGCAGATTCTCTTAATGTCATCATGCAATGCATTTGCAACCATGATGTGACTTATTTATATGTTAAAAGGTAATTGCGCCTTTTTATCTCACAATTATGAAATAAACTCTTTCTCGCAATTCTGACTTTATATCTCACAATTCTGACTTTATATCACGTATGTAAACTTGCAATTGTAAGAAACAAAGTCGCAATTGTATGAATAATATGCATTCAAGAATTTAATTAAAGAATTATCATGATTGCAAAATGGTTTAGTCATAAGGTTTTAAGAGTCACAGTTGCATGCATTTGGCTAATGATTAATTGCATATGAATCTGGGCAGAAAATATTACTCATTTTCAGTGGATGCATGACAATAAATGTGTGCAATTTGCTCTTAATTTCTATGCATATATATATATATATATATATATATATATATATATATATATATATATATATATATATATATATATATATATATATATATATATATCATTTAAAGCAAGATAAATGATTCGCTCAATGCATCCAGTTTCAATCAAAATCAGCTTTGCTCATTGCATCGTAATTCTGACTTCCAGAATCATAAGTAGGACTCAGGAATCTTCGTATTATCCACTAGTCTCTCCCTCGGCTGTGAGGATTGTCCATTTCCACACCGCTGTTCTATATCGGGACAGTAGAATGGATGTTGCCTCTATAAATAAGCAGCTCCAGGCCTTTAATCACATCAGAGGCTCTTCAAGCTCTTGACAGATCGCCTGGTTCACAGCAAGACGTCAACAGATTTATATCCAGCCTATAGTCCATCTGAAATCAAAACTGACTCGATTTACTGTCTGTTCAACCCACGTTTCTGGTCTTACTGTGATCGATTCATCAGAGCATGTTATTCTGGAGGAAATAATGGATGGAATCAACATAACTACTAAACTACTAAACAACTACTACAACTACTAAATGCATACATGCGTTTATTTTAGGGGTGTAACAATATATCGTGTCACAATATATCCCAATACAAAAATGCAACAATATGTATTGTGTATAATTCAAAAAAGACAAAATAAAAATTACTGTGAAAAAAAAATCAAGTTTTCGAAGTTTTAGTGTCAGTACTACATTAAACTACTATATATAATGTTGAATATAATGTATAATAATGCAATGGGGGAATATTTATTACATTATTTTAAATATATCTAGTCAGTGAAAGAGTGCAAGCATATTCATCTAAAATAATTCAGTATTTTCAGCTTCATAATCATGAATATTGTTATTCTGGCGTCTCTATTGTCCTGTGCTTTGGGTTTCAGCACCAAGTCCAAGAATATTCATTTACACACAATGTAATATCAAATTTAGCATTTTAATCAACAGGACATTTTTTGTTAACCTTGTATCATGTGTCTTTGAGTATCGCAATAATATGGTATCCTGACATGAGGGCATCGTTACACCCCTAATTTATTCAGCTTCATATATCATCTAAGCAAAATGGTTGCAAATACATTGCATGATGACATTAAGGGCGCCTGCACACTAGAACAACATGCAAGATGCATTGTGGGACTGTGGAAAGGAAACGAATGCATTGCATTAGAAGTTCAGGTTTGCACGTTTCAGAGAATCACTTTCACAAAACCTCGTTCCCATTCAAATCAATACGTTCTGAAGGAAACATACATCATGTTGCAGATCATAGCGCCGCCGCGGCTACTGTGCAGCTCGTGACACACACACTGCACACGTGCACAAACACTCCCACGTGTCAACTGACAAAATTGGGCCAAATGTATCTTTACACAGTCTGGACGCCGGCCAAAGTCGACTCAGCGTTTGGCAGGAGCGTAACAGAACAAATAAGTGAAGCGAAGAGTCCGGCTGTGTTCCAGCGACACACACACACACACACACACGCGTGAGCGGATCAGAGACAAAACCAAACACAAACACTCGAGACGCGTGAAGAAGAGAGGGAGAAATCATGACTGACTGACTGAACCACTGCAACGACAGACTGACTCATCAAACTGCACTTCATTAACAGAAACACTAATAAACACTGCAAATATGAAGATGTTCATTTGCTGTTGAATGAGAATAACAACGGGTTCACAGCTTTAACAAAACCGTTGCTTGAACTCGATTATCATGTCAAATCCACCAAAGTGGCAGTTTAATATACTATTATTAATAACATTTACTGCATTTAACAAACAATTTCTGTATTAGAGGATATGAACTCATTGTTCTGACACATCGTGAATGCACTGGAAAAAACATAATTCTGTCTTGTTTTCCAGCGCAAACATCTGAACGTTCTTAAATCAAGATACATTGGAGAAGCAACATTGTGTTGGATATTAAGTCTTTTTTGCTGAAAATGTATCAAAATGAAGTGAGTTTGTGCTTAAAACAAGAAATTGTTTATATCTGTCAATGGAGTCAGAAATATAATCTTGTTTTCCCTCTGAATTAAGTTTATTTTTCGGACTCCATTGGCAGATGAAAAAGGAACCAAAAGCAACTTAAATTTATTTAAAGTCGCCCTGTGGCTTTTCAATCCAGCTTTTAATGTAGTTTATGTGTCTATGTGGTGTTTTTAATATGCTTTAAGACAAACCATGTGTAAATTCATAAGTCGACACCATTGCTGAGTATTTCCTCCTTAAAACTGCAGTGAACCAAAGACAGTCTCAAACACACGCTTTGAAATCGCTGGTGTTTCTGACGTCACAAACTACCTTGTAACCAATCAGATCAACGTGTGATCGTCAACCAGTGGATCTCTGAGCTGAGTGAGTGAGTGGAGGCGGGGCTCATTTGCATATTCATAGAACCGCGCATACAAAATGAGGCAAGGGTGTCGAGTTACATTCAAGATATTTTAAGGCATGAAGAAAGGCATTTCGATACATTTTTCAATTTACATCTTCAGTCATTTTGCTTCTTCTCCAGTAAATGCATCTTGATTTAAGAACGTTTAGATAGAAGAAAACAAGAACATCATTGTTTGCGGTGCACAGTTCAGATCTTACCGCTTTAAAGTGCTCGTCGTAGCTCCACTCCGCGCGTGCGTTCGGAGACGCGGCTGAAGGGCGTTCGACGGGCGAGAGATCGTCCTCGGGTTCCTCTTTCACCCTGACGGCGGGTGACGGGGCTCTTCTGGGATCCGGGAGGCTTGCGGTCGGGCGTCCAGGTAAACGTACGGCTCCCTGTTGAAGCGCAAGCGTCTGATTCCTGAGAAACTCCAGTCCGCTCGCCATCCGCTCGTCTTCCTCGCTGCCTTCATCACCCTCCATCATCTCATCATCATCATCATCATCATCTGAATCTGAGTCTCGGCCGCGCTCGTCCTCGACGCTGCTCTGATTGGAGATGAGAGAGAGTTGAGCGAGCTGTCCGCTGCTCATGAAGCCGGCTCCAGAAGCCCTAGCGGCGGCGAGGATGGCCTGTTGAGCCGCGACCTGCTGCGCGTACATGATGTGAGCTTCTCGAAGCCGTCGCTCCTTGTGCTCGCTCTCCACGCGCGCCTGTTGCTGACGCTGGAGATGCTCCATCATGGCCTCCAGCTTCAGGCCACCCGACAAACCGGCCTCCTGAGAGACAGAAGAAGAAGACATCAATGACCTGAACACTCAAACTACAGCACAGCTTTAAAGGGGACGTATCAAGAAAATCTGAGTGCTGTTTAAGAGCTATAATCGGGTCCAGTGCTTCTACCAACCCAGAAAACATGAAAAGTGAAACCCAGTAACTTTGTTCTGGTGAGCCTTTCTCTGCAAGCATGTCAAAAAATAAGCCGATCAGATTTCGCTCTCCTTCTGACATATGAAGAGGATCTTGTTATAATATTATCGGCCCTTAATCTGCACGTTTACACACACAATAACAGTGACCAGTTCTAACAGTGAAACCAGTTCTAACGCAATGATAAAAGATCCAGCAAAGCCTGAAACTGTTGTATGGTTGAGCACAGACGAGCACTGAACACTATTGACCAGAACATGTCACCGCTGTCTTATAAACACCTCAGGAACTGTGGACACTTGTGGAGAAGTTAAACATGATGATGAGATGATCAATGTAACTCCACAACAACTACAGAAATGTCTCCACTAACATTCAGAAACTCTTCCTGAGTCTCTCCGTAAGGCTGCACTCGCTACTGGTTATTCTGGGATTCTGGATGAGTGAGATTGGCCTGTTCTGTTATTGCCGGAGTTTCTGAAGCTCATGTAAAGACTCCGCCCTCTTCTGAACGGAGGCGGAGCTAAAGCTCATTTGCATTTAAAGGGACACACACAAAAGCGCCGCCTTTTTGCTCACACCCCAAAAGGGGCAAATTTGACAAGCTATAATAAATGATCTGGTATTTTGAGCTGAAATTTCACAGACACATTCTTGGGACACCATAGATTTATATTACATCTTGTGAAAAGCGGCATTATATGTCACCTTTAACTCGGCATGCACTAAACCCACGTTATTTCTCTTGATTTAAAGGGCTCAATAATGCCCTTTTCACAAGATGTAAAATAAGTCTCTAATGTCCCCATCAGAGACTTATGAATAAGGGAACACACAGTATGTGTGTTAAGTTTTAGCTCAAAATACCCCACAGGTATTTTTTATAGCATGTTAAAACTTTTCACTTTTTGAGGATGGGCAAAAACGTGCCATTTTTGGGTTTATGTAAATTTTAGGGTTAGTGATGTCACTAACCCGGGAGGAATGTTGTGTAGTCTCTACCAGCCGTTTGTTGTAGTCCTTAAAAATCAATTTCTGTAATAGCAAATATCTCCCTTTGCTTTGAACTTTGAGTGTTGTAACTTTGCAGATGTTGTTTATGATCAAACAGCAACATTACACACTAACTACAGCTAGAAAAGTGAAATCATATTCAACCACCCCTTTAAGCTGCAAATGTTTTGGCAACATGATAAGCTTGTTATGGGATGAGTTCGCGGAATCTCGCCGTCATTGATCATATGCACTTTTGTTTAGCAATCATAAACATTTGGCCGTTGTTACAAATTCTGCTGATGTCACCAGGTTTGCATTGCAGCCTCATAATGCAATTATAATCAGATTCAGGCAATATTGTAAACACAATAATTAGATCAAATTCATGCAATTAAGCTCATAATCGGAGCAACCATAATCATAATAAAACATGCTGCGATAAACAGGCACGTAAACACTTTAATCGCATCTATTCCACTCTAATCAAAGTGTGCAATGAATGAATATATATATATGAATAACATGAATATAATGACAAATACATTGAAATAGAGACAAATCTGTGTGCATCATTAGTGCTGTGCATTGAGTGAATAATGATGGTAATAATAATCACAATTCTTAGAGAATAGTCACAATAATGCAAATTGCATGTAAACGGTCTTACTGTGATTAATTCTGATTACTGGAAATAATCACATTATTGGTGCACATGCAAACATAATCAAAATTACCATGCGCTGACAAAGATCGAATCATCAATAAATATGTTTTTCTGACACATATACAGATGCATTGCTAAAAATGCAACTTCTTATTTTTATGGTGGGCTAATTGTCATGGTAATTATTAACACTGAAATGGGTTTTTAATGGCTGGTATTTAATCTAAGAGATCCAGAAAACATGATTATTTAATCATTGCAGCAAATAGCAAAAAATGCCTGAATTTAAATTAATATGCATTTCATATGCACATGTATTTAAACATTTGAAAGCATGAAAAGTCTTGCCATCTGACTGCAAAATATGGAAAAGACATCAGAATGAAAATAAGCAAAATTGCATGCAGTTATTGATCATTATTGTAATATATCAGTCTAACAATATAATATAATACAATACAGCACATTAAATGCATGCAATCATGTCACTATCTCATCAAGTCATACGCAAACATTACTTGAACGCTCTTAAAAATACAAGCACATCTCGACTGAATAGAATCACGTATGATTGACACCCAAAACGCACATGCAAAAAAATGTACACAATTTGATCAACATTATAAATAGCACTGTTGTTTGTGTTCATAAATAGCAGTGATCAAACACTCAGCCCTGTCAGGTGTGTGTGAGATATGCAGGTTATGTCACTCGTCTGTCCTGATAAACCTGCATATTTAAGAACAAATCTGACAGCGGATCATCATCATCTTGATTTACAGGTTACAGAATAACACCTGGCTAATATCTGAAACAAAATAAGCTTGATTCAATGTGTCAAATCTACTAATTAGTTTCATACTTTAGTGGAAAAACAAGAGTGATGTGGTTTAAGGGAATATAATATGACTAGAAGAGTTCAGCGGTGGATCAAAGCAGAGCCCTAATGAAACCAGTGTGTGTGTGTGCACTCTGATGCATCTGGCACAGTGTGTGTGTGTGTGTGAGAGAGAGAGAGAGAGAGAGAGAGAGAGAGAGAGAGAGAGAGAGAGAGAGAGAGAGAGAGAGTGTTTATGTGTGTGTGTGTGTATGTGTGTGTGTGTGTGTGTGTGAGAGAGAGAGAGAGAGAGAGTGTTTATGTGTGTGTGTGTGTGTGTGTGTGTGTGTGTGTGTGAGAGAGAGAGAGAGAGAGAGAGAGAGAGAGAGAGAGAGAGAGAGAGAGAGAGAGAGAGAGTTTATGTGTGTGTGTGTGTGTGTGTGTGTGACCACAATGATAGTAAAACCTGAAATCAGCACCATTGTGGGTCACCAAGACAAAAACAGCTTCATAAAGGGACTAATAATGAGAATCTCAGTGTTTCTGTGGGTGTAAAGGGGGGAATCAGCGCTAATATCTATATTTATCACTCTTCTCTTGTCATAAACGCCCTCACAATACATGTACTTTATAAGCAGAAGTGCCTCGTTTATAGATTTCGCATGTTTTTACCACAATGCACAAACATCTGTCAAAGCATTACATTTTAAATTCCTTTATAAAATCACTTAAATATTCACTGAAAACGTCTCTTACTATTCCATGATATTTTGCTTAACTTGTTTTAACGATGTTTATATATTAATTAAAAAACAAGACAAGCTGAATACGAATATGCTAATTTTTGCAGGGCAGTTGGATATAAAAACAACAGAAACAGAAACACACACACACACACACACACACACACACACACACACACACACAGAGACGCGATGATGATGATGATGATACAGTGTGTCAGACTGATTTACACTCATTTATGAGCATGTTTAACCGAGTTCAGCAGCTGAGCGACTAGTTAAGCAACATTATGAACATTTAAACTAAGTTACACGGACTCACCATCTGTGTTTTGCTGCTGCCGCTGTTCTCTACCATTCCTCCGTTCCGTTCCGTTCCTCTCGGCTCTTTCTATTTTTTTTCTTCTTCTTGTTGTTGCTCGGTAACTCTCGGTGAATTGTGCACGCGCACCGGCGGCGCTTTCCCGTTCCTCCGGTGAGCGAGCGCGTGACACTCCAGTGCGCTCCGTTTAAAGCGAGCAGAACCGCGAACACACACACACACACACACACACTCCGAGACGCCCGGCGTTCAACGCGTTCAACTCCCTGTAGAATCAGCTCCAGTCCCTTCCGCTCCGCTCGCGTCTCTCTGGCGTTTCCGCGACGCGCCGCGCGCCCCCACCTATCGAGAGCGAGCGAGCGCGCGCGACCTGCACGCACTGAGCGAAATGAGTTCACAAAGCGCATCTGCCAATCACACACACACACACACACACACACACACACACTGGTGGAATAATGCATGTGGATGTGGTGGCATTCGGAAAACACCAAATTACAAATATGAACTCATTTAAAGAATGTTTTGAAACCAGATGCTTCTATAATATATATCATATAATATAAAGTAAAGTAAATATAAAAATATAGTAACACTTTATTTTACAGTGTCCTTGTTACATAATGTACTTGCCATAGTAATAACAGTATGCATAATTACATGCAACTAACCCTCAACCAAACCCTAATCCTATCCTACAGCTATAGTACATGTAGTTGCTTATTACTCAGTGCTTAAATATATAATTACACTGTAACAATGACACAACATCTTACAATAAAGTATAACCCAAAAAATATTTACACTTTATTTATTGCTTGAACACTCTATGGCTGTTTCTTAACCTAGTGAACCTCCTTCATAGAGAGCATTATTTTGAGTTTTTAATCTGAAAATCAGATGAAAATGTGATTATTTGCAAATTACAATGTATCTGTTAATAATGACAGATGCTGAGATGAGGACATTAATGAAGGACTCTCTATGTTTACTGTTTTATTTACAGAAAGGCTCTCATTACAGCATGTTTTATTGGTTCAAAAGCCACTGATGTGATTTCAAGAGCAAGAATCAAACGCATGATTGATGAGAGTCAATAGAGACTGAGGAGAATTGAATTGAATTGCCTGAGTCACAGCAGCGGCCTCTGGTGGACATGCGCAGTCGGCGCAACTTCACAGGGTAGCACGAGCCAACATCTGTCTGTCAGCTCGACAGTTTATAATGAGCACCACAGACAAAGTTTTAGTGTTTCCTTTAATTTCATAAAACATTGATACATACAAATAATATTTTTCTTACAACAAAATAAAAGTTATTGCATGTTAAAGTCAGTAACTGGTTTGCTGTGGCTACAAAGTGAAGAATTGAAGTGTTTTGTTGCATAGAGTTGAAGATTGTCCAGTCTGACCAAATCTCTCTCTCACACACACACACACACACACACACACACACACACACACACACACACACACACACACACACACACACACACACACACACACACACACACACACACACACACACACACACACACACACACACACACACACACACACACACACACACACACACACACACACACACACACACACACACACACACACACACACACACACACACACACACACTCTCTCTCTCTCTCTCTCTCTCTCTCTCTCTCTAAAACACACTCACTCTAAGATGCAGTCACTCTAACAAACACTCACACTCACTCTCTCACACACACACTCTTACACTCACTCAATCTAACACTCACTCACACACACACTCCACTGTTACACTCAATCCAATGTTTTGCATTATTTAAAGGGCAGATAAAATATTCTCGATTATGCCATTTTAAATACAAAATAACATATCTCACAGCAAGTGTTTAACTATAGTAACAACTCACGTCGTCTCACTTCACGTTATAAACAAAATCCATCCTTCTATCAGAGAATAACAGAAAATCTGACAGATGTCATAAAGCTTTAGTGCTCAAAGTACATGTTTACAGAGAGAAAATATAAAAAAGTTATTAAACACTTTTCAAAAGAGTCCTGACACACACACACAACCAGACAGACACACACACACACACACACACACACACACACACACACACACACTTATCTTGTGTAACTCAACAGTGTGTGTCAGCTTTCAGTAACACTGCGCTTCCCCAAACGCTGCACTGGAGAATCATGGGTAATTTCTTTTCTTTCAGATCCCACTTTAGTCTTTAGTTCCTTTCTGAAACATCCGCCGTAAACAGTCGCTTTCTGGAGTGAACGATGATTAGACAAAAAAACAATAAAGATAGAAACACGTCACTAGTCAAATATGCATGAATCTCATTCAAGCGTCCTAATCATATTTCACCCCAAAAACAAACTAAATATTGTAAAATATGTTGTAACTGAAGTCTGTAATTCTCAATGGTGAGCTTCATTAACTGTAATACACTTTAGTGAAAGTTTTTTAATCAGTGCAAACAAAGGCAGCGCAACAAATACTAGCCTGATGTATAAATATTAGACAATTTAAATATTGTTTTATGACATGATTACAGCCATGAGAATGAGATCTTTGGCATTACGTTAATGAGAATTCGGATGAATAAACTGTTAATACTCAACAATAAGGTTAACATTAGTTAACGAACTTCTACAGTATTTAATAATATTACTAAATATCAATCTCAACATTTATGAATACATGTAGTTACATTAGTTATTGCACTGTGAACTAACATGAACATTAATGTTAACAAATGAGACCTTATTGTAAAGTGTTACCAATAAACGTAAGAAAGAAGAAATAAAATAATGTAATAGTGCAAAACATCGTACTACTGCTGTGCTTATGATCCTGCGCATCATTTTAAAGTCTCCCTGAAGTCAATAATTGTATCCCTTAAAACTCATCTTTGATCACCGAAATGACATATTTAAACGTTTTTTCCTTGAAAAAATATTCTTCATGCCTTAAAATATCTTGAATGTAACTCGACACCCTTGCCTCATTTAGTATGCGTAGTTCTATGAATATGCAAATTCACCCCGCCTCCACTCACTCACTCAGCTCAGAGATCCACTGGTTGACGATCACACGTTGATCTGATTGGTTACAAGGTAGTTTGTGACGTCAGAAACACCAGCGATTTCAAAGCGTGTGTTTGAGACTGTCTTTGGTTCACTGCAGTTTTAAGGAGGAAATACTCAGCAATGCTGTCGACTTAAGAACTTACACATGGTTTGTCTTAAAGCATATTAAAAACACCACATAGACACATAAACTACATTAAAAGCTGGATTTACACCACAGGGGGACTTTAAGTAAAATAACTACTTACTTTTATTTTAGGGTGATTTATGACGCGGAAGCCAAACGGTTTCATGGGACACGAACAATAGCGTGTGTGAGTGAATCAAACTTGCATGCAGGTCGAAAACAAGTGTTTTACCGACAGAATGAACGACTCGGGGCTTAAACGATCACAAACAAAATGACTCTGTGCTCTTAAAAACACTGTAAGAACTCAAGCAGAACTCTTGGATCCGTTCACCCACACACACACACCCACACACACCCACACACACACTTCACTGCACGCAGCAGGACGAAACATCCGCGCAGCAGCAGACGGAGGAGCTCAAGGCTTTCGGGGGAATCAGGTCCAGATCTTCATCATCAGGGATTTCATCCAGGTGATATCCATCCTTCAGCAGCTGCCGGCTCAGGTCCGGGTGCACCTGAGGAACACATGAGGAGGAACACATGAAGGAGGAACACATGAGGAGGAACACATGAAGGAGGAACACATGAAGGAGGAACACACGATCAACACATGAGGAGGAACACACGAGGAGGAACACACGAGGAGGAACACATGAAGGAGGAACACATGAGGAGGAACACACGAGGAGGAACACACGATCAACACATGAGGAGGAACACACGAGGAGGAACACACGAGGAGGAACACACGAGGAGGAACACACGAGGAGGAACACACGAGGAGGAACACACGATCAACACATGAGGAGGAACACATGAGGAGGAACACATGAGGAGGAACACATGAAGGAGGAACACATGAAGGAGGAACACATGAAGGAGGAACACATGAGGAGGAACACACGAGGAGGAACACACGAGGAGGAACACACGATCAACACATGAGGAGGAACACACGAGGAGGAACACACGAGGAGGAACACATGAGGAGGAACACATGAAGGAGGAACACATGAGGAGGAACACATGAGGAGGAACACATGAGGAGGAACACACGAGGAGGAACACACGAGGAGGAACACACGATCAACACATGAGGAGGAACACACGAGGAGGAACACACGAGGAGGAACACATGAGGAGGAACACATGAGGAGGAACACATGAGGAGGAACACACGAGGAGGAACACACGAGGAGGAACACATGAGGAGGAACACACGAGGAGGAACACATGAGGAGGAACACACGAGGAGGAACACATGAGGAGGAACACATGAAGGAGGAACACATGAGGAGGAACACACGAGGAGGAACACACGAGGAGGAACACATGAGGAGGAACACACGAGGAGGAACACATGAGGAGGAACACATGAAGGAGGAACACATGAGGAGGAACACACGAGGAGGAACACACGATCAACACATGAGGAGGAACACACGAGGAGGAACACACGAGGAGGAACACACGATCAACACATGAGGAGGAACACACGAGGAGGAACACACGAGGAGGAACACACGAGGAGGAACACATGAGGAGGAACACACGAGGAGGAACACATGAAGGAGGAACACATGAGGAGGAACACACGAGGAGGAACACACGAGGAGGAACACACGAGGAGGAACACACGAGGAGGAACACACGAGGAGGAACACATGAGGAGGAACACATGAAGGAGGAACACACGAGGAGGAACACACGAGGAGGAACACACGATCAACACATGAGGAGGAACACACGAGGAGGAACACACGAGGAGGAACACGATCAACACATGAGGAGGAACACACGAGGAGGAACACACGAGGAGGAACACACGAGGAGGAACACATGAGGAGGAACACATGAGGAGGAACACACGAGGAGGAACACACGAGGAGGAACACATGAGGAGGAACACATGAGGAGGAACACATGAGGAGGAACACACGAGGAGGAACACACGAGGAGGAACACACGAGGAACACACGATCAACACATGAGGAACAACATGTTAATACATGTTGAAGATGTTCTGCCAATGATCCAATATGATTATGATTGTTTATCATTCATGAAAACTGTAATTTGGTCTTGATTTAGTTTAATTAAATTCAACCTGATTAAGAAACGTCCACACCAGCGCACAATATCGCTCTGATTATTATATGCGCTGCAGTTTTGTAGTCTGTCTCTTTAAATGCTCGAGCTCGTTAAAGCAGGATTCTGATTGGCTGTCAATGTTTATCATTCATCAGCTGCAAAAAAAAAAAATCATTCTGAAAATTACAATTTATAAACTTTTGGTAATCGTTATCGTCTTATTTTGGCAAAACTCACAATGATTTTACACCATGCTTGATTTTCATGACTAAAAACAGGTCATTTTTTTTATTCTTTTGTATTGATTACAAGAGAACATTTGATTTGTATTTTAATGGAATGCCATATCAGCTTCTTGTCACATCAAGATCAAGATTTCTCTACATAAGATCTTACTGTACTTGTGATTAAAAAAAAAGACACTTTTATAATTGATAATTGAATTCTGTATTATTTTAATCGTCAGGCTACCCGTTTCCCAAACCCTTTAAAGGCATTAACTAACCTCTGCTGAGGAATATCCAGATGAACAATCCAGCTCCGCATCACTGATGAAATCAAACAACACGGAATCAATCACTCAGTCCATCAACACACACTTCAGGGCTCTCATTTATAAAACTGTGCGTGGGATCCTTGCTAAAAACGTTTGCGCCCAAAAGCAAAAAATATTCAGACTTAAAAGACCGTGCGTAATCCAGAACCTGCGCAAACTTCCATTTATAAATCCCAGTCAGTGGAAGATTGTGGCACACGCGTCTATTTATGATTAGGACTCATAATGAGGATTTAAAGTGGTTTTCCTCAATCCCTCAGATCACCACCGGTGTCGCCAAACTGCTCGTCTCCAGAGTGTTCGTAGTTCGTACGCATGATCAGAGTGTGTGTGCAAATTCTCCTGTCAAGTTTGTTTTCATAAATCACAACTTATGCGTGGGAAGTGGCGTACGCCTCATGCGACGCAACGGTTATAAACGTACAGATGCTGTAAAAAGAAATTCCAAGACTTTTAAGGACTTTAAGCACCACTTTTTGGGTTTTCAAGGACTACAAACAATATCTTAAGGATTTTTTAAACTCAAAATACAGATATAAGGTATCCAAAATACAACTTACAAAGTGTTTAATAATATATACTAAATACAAAGTTTATAATGGCTATTTTTGTTCAATAAAAAATATTTTATATTATATCGTTGGCGTACTTCGTATCGAGAAAAGACGGGCTGCAGCGTTCATTTTGCGTGAAAAGATTGTATTTGTGTTTTTTTTGTTGAAAAAATTTAATGTAATTATATATATATATATATTATTATATTTAAATAAGTCAAGCACTTTTTAAAGGGGTGGTTCGAGATTTTTGACATCGGACCTCATTTTTAAGTCAGCCTGGTTGTTATTCATCAGTGGAGACATTTTTTTTTTTAAATTATCCAGTCCTTATATTTGGATAGTTAGCCGATGCTAGGCTAGCGCGAGTCAATGGTATATGTTAGCCAGCCATTAAAAACCGTTTTACCCACTCCACAGTGCACCAAACGCAAATCAATTATAACACTAGACTATCGATGTATATGTCCGTTGAGAGAATAATGTTAGAAATCAAACTTACCTTTCATCACATTGCATTAGTTATAATTTTTTCTTATCTAAAATTTGGAAAGATCCTCCGCTATACCTTTAAAAATGAGGTCCGATGTCAAAAATCCCGAACCACCCCTTTAAGTACCTCTTCTTAAATATGGCTGTTTTCAGGGGTTTTCCAGGACTTGAATATATTAAAAAGTCAAATTCAAGTACTTTAAGCACCTTGTACGAACCCTGTATAAATGAGAACCCTGATCTTTCATGGGAATCATCTTGCACTTGCTGATCAAATAATAGGTTTTCCAGCCTTTAAATCCCTCTAACAAACATAGAGCGGAGGACAGTGAGTCTCACCTGTCTGAATCCAGTGAGATGAGTGAATCTTCTCCTGTCTGACTCAAGGCAGCGTATCCCTTATTAAACTTTACACTGCAGAGAGAAGAGAAAAACGGCGCTGAAATGATCCACTGTGAAAGAGGAGGCGCAAGTCTTGCAATGTTTCTGAGAGGACAAAATTATACTTCATGAGGATCAAATGTTACATTTGCATCAAGTATGTTCCCTGAAAAAGCTGTCAATCATGATTAGCACTGTCCGGGAAGCAGACACACTCTCTTAGTTCAAATCTAGACTTTAAACGCATCTCTTTTACCTGGCATTCATATAGAACATTACACATTTCTATCATTCAAATCAGTTAAATGATTATTCGGCTGCATAGATTCGGTCAGCCGGAACCAGGAACACTTCCTATAACACCTGATGTACTCGTTACATCATAAGAAGAATGGCATCTACGCTAATGTTAGTCGATCTGTTTATTCCGAGGTTTACGGAAGTCAGCCGGATCCGGGCCGTATCCAGATCAGATAATGGACCTGCGCCTGCACACGTCCACAACGCATGATGTAGTCAGCCGGATACGGGCCGTATCCAGATCAGATGGTGGACCTGCACCTGGACACGTCCATAACGCATGATGTAGTCAGCCGGATACGGGCCGTATCCAGATCAGATGGTGGACCTGCGCCTGGACACGTCCACAACGCATGATGTAGTCAGCCGGATCTGGGCCGTATCCAGATCAGATTATGGACCTGCGCCTGCACACGTCCACAACGCATGATGTAGTCAGCCGGATCCGGGCCGTATCCAGATCAGATGGTGGACCTGCGCCTGGACACGTCCATAACGCATGATGTAGTCAGCCGGATCCGGGCCGTATCCAGATCAGATTATGGACCTGCGCCTGCACACGTCCACAACGCATGATGTAGTCAGCCGGATCCGGGCCGTATCCAGATCAGATTATGGACCTGCGCCTGCACACGTCCACAACGCATGATGTAGTCAGCCGGATCTGGGCCGTATCCAGATCAGATTATGGACCTGCGCCTGCACACGTCCACAACGCATGATGTAGTCAGCAAGATCCGGGCCGTATCCAGATCAGATGGTGGACCTGCGCCTGGACACGTCCACAACGCATGATGTAGTCAGCCGGATCCGGGCCATCTGCAGATCAGATGGTGGACCTGCGCCTGCACACGTCCACAACGCATGATGTAGTCAGCCGGATACGGGCCGTATCCAGATCAGATGGTGGACCTGCGCCTGGACACGTCCATAACGCATGATGTAGTCAGCCGGATCCGGGCCGTATCCAGATCAGATTATGGACCTGCGCCTGCACACGTCCACAACGCATGATGTAGTCAGCCGGATCTGGGCCGTATCCAGATCAGATTATGGACCTGCGCCTGCACACGTCCACAGCGCATGATGTAGTCAGCCGGATCTGGGCCGTATCCAGATCAGATTATGGACCTGCGCCTGCACACGTCCACAACGCATGATGTAGTCAGCAAGATCCGGGCCGTATCCAGATCAGATGGTGGACCTGCGCCTGGACACGTCCACAACGCATGATGTAGTCAGCCGGATCCGGGCCATCTGCAGATCAGATGGTGGACCTGCGCCTGCACACGTCCACAACGCATGATGTAGTCAGCCGGATCCGGGCCGTATCCAGATCAGATGGTGGAACTGCGCCTGCACACGTCCACGACGCATGATGTAGTCAGCCGGATCCGGGCCGTATCCAGACCAGATCAGATTGTATATATACATACTGTATATATCCACCTGCGCCTGGACATGTCTACAACGCATCCCTGAAGTGCCAGCCTCACTCTCCCCTGTGAAGGCCTCATCGACACGACAGCCATCGGCTCTGATCCTCAACAACCCGTCTCCATACCGGCGTGACTCCGACTTCCAACCAGATGGAACTGGATAAATATTCTGAATGTTCTGATCCAATCTGACCTCTGACCTGTAATGCTGCCTGGATCATAATCATACACTGTTCGCTCGTTGGCCAGAGGAGAACTGAGCGACTGAGTCTGGGTTCTCCCAAGGTTTTTTCCTCCATTCTGTCACTGATGGAGTTTTGGTTCCTTGCCTTGGCTTTCGGCTTGCTTAGTTGGGGACATTTAAAGGGATACTTCACCGCTGGAAAGATGAATGTGTTTTTAAATTGGGTCATTTATGTAGTAGAAATGTGAAATTATTTTAAAAGTTGGTGCCTTCTAGACTGAGAAAAGCCAGGATGAAAACACAACAACTCCCAGAATGCACTTGCTTCGCTACCCTACAAGGCCACTCCCAAGCCACGCCTACCGGTTACAGAGGGCAGTGTCGGAAGAAATGATACAGCTAGGCTACTAGTCGACTCGAAACTGAAAAGACGGCTTTTTATCGTGAGATCCCCCTATGGGCGGGTTGAAGACATGCGGAACTAGCTCCTCCTACTGGCTGGAGTCTCTCGCCTCTGTACAAAAGAGCCTCTCATGAAGCTAAATGACGATTTTTTGTGTCATCAGAGGTTTTTTCCAGACACACAATACAGAAACCTCTCGTCATGAGGGAGGGAAGCACGGTCACTCGAAAATACTACCGGGTTTCTACTGATACAAAGCTTAATGCTAATCGGAGAAGTATCCCTTTAATATTCAACAATAGTATTGATCTGCATTACTTAAGGTGGACGATGATGCAATTTTCTTCTAGAAACAAACTTTGTTGAAGTATTTATGTTATCACTGTGAAGCTGCTTTGATACAATCTGTATTGTAAAAAGCGCTATATAAATAAAGGTGACTTGACTTGACTCACGTCTTTGGTTTGTGTCTCGGCGGATGAAGTGACGCCCTCGCTGGACTCAAGCCTCTCTTCTGCAGAACTCTTCTGGCCGATTCCCTCTGTCGCTCTGCAGAGAAACAAACACATCTGTTACAATAACCCTTTACACGCCGGGACACGAGCAACGCCAGATCTTCTGCTGGACTCACGGAGTTTGGTGTTGAACGCTTGAGCTTTGGTCATGAGATACGGTCCTGTCTTCTCCTGCGCCTTCACTCCTCCGTCTCCTGTCTGCGGCTGATCTCTGATTCCAGATCTCTAATGATCAAACACCATTCAGATGATGATAACCATCGACAGGGTGAGATGACTGACACATTTCATATTCAGAAGATATTACTACCAGATTTTTCTCATAACAATTGCATTCTTAACCTGGTACAGATCACACACACACAGAGAGAGAGAGAGAGACTCACACTCATTCACTCTCTTTCTCTCACTCTCTCACACACACACACACACTCATTCACTCTCTCTCTCTCTCTCTCTCTCACACACACACACACACAGAGACTCACACATTCACTCTCTCTCTCTCACTCACACACACACACACACACACACACAGACAGAGAGAGAGAGAGAGACTCACACTCATTCACTCTCTCTCTCACACACACACACACACACACACTCACTCTCTCTCTCACACACACACTCATTCACTCTCTCTGTCTCTCACACACACACACGCAGAGACTCACACACATTCACTCTCTCTCTCTCTCTCACACACACACACACACACACACACACACAGAGAGAGAGAGAGAGAGACTCACACTCACTCACTCATTCATTCATTCACTCTCTCTCTCTCACTCACACACACACACACACACACACACACACACACACACTCATTTACTCTCTCTCACACACACACACACACACACACACACTCTCTCTCTCTCTCTCTCTCTCACACACACACACACACACACACTATCTCTCTCACAAACACACTCACACACTGTATCTGTGTTGTATTTTATATCCTGTGCATAAACACAATATAACATTCTCCATATTATAGTGTTTGTAATTTCAATATAATTTAATACAAATTAGAAAGCCAATTTCCTTTGTCAGTGCAACTAATTTGGTTAATACTCTTGAATTCTGAAATATATTTCGTGTTTTCAAGATTTCATCCACTCGAATTCACTTTGAAATCGACCTAAATTACCATGCAAACGGCTTCGACTAAACCCATGACAGCACACACACCAGCACACACACCAGCAGCTGACAGAGTTTCTCTACAGGATATTCCTCCGCCTGATCACATGATCTTCATTTATGATTATTAATGCTGTTTAATACAACAACAATGCTAAAACTCCATCAGAATCACCTTGATCTCGTCTGAAGCCTCTCGCTCGGACACAAGAGTGCGCTGCTCTCGGCTCTCCATCATGTCGCTCATGTCGGTGTTTCAGAATGAAAGTTTAAATCAGAAATCATGTCTTAAATCACGCCATCGACACTGATGCTAACAGAGCATAAACACTGCTGTAAACAGAGCGCTTCTTCTTCTCCTGTCGTCACAGTCAGCTGATCCTGCGCACTGCTGCCCCCCACAGGCGCTCCAGCGCTACTGCAGGCTGACACGAGCAGTGCATTAAATACTTATCTTAAATAATATTATGCTAAACAACCATTTATAAAGGTTTCAGAGAACAGACCCAAAAGGGAATACTGGTATAATACACAGTATATACTTTATAAAACCCTACATTTAAAAAAATGTGCAGTAATGCCCTAAATGCTTGGAAATAATGTTTTTTAGCATGTTTAATCTCATTTTCAGCATCAGAAACACTCTAATACAGTGTCTGTGTAACTGTAGAAACTCTTTTCATCTTAGATCATTCAAACACAAGCTGACAGTGAAGCAGGAAAACTCTCACACACTCTTTCAGTATTGCTTTATTTATTTGGGCTTTATTTCATAAAGGACGGGATGAGTTTGACTCCCGAACATCACACAGCGAGAGATGGAACACCCCGTCGGACTCACACACACCCTGAAACCCCGTCGGACTCACACACACCCTGAAACAGAAACAAAGACGTGATTTCAACATGGACAACATTCCATCTGTATTTGCGCAGCCGATTTGCGCAGTTTGCAGGGTAATGTAAACGCAGCCAGTGTCAGCAGAGTGAGAGGAACACACTTGTATACGA
Organism: Leuciscus idus; assembly: GCA_021554675.1. NCBI lineage: Eukaryota > Metazoa > Chordata > Actinopteri > Cypriniformes > Leuciscidae > Leuciscus > Leuciscus idus. The sequence goes on from CM038634.1 coordinate 16,607,713, forward strand.
CGGATCCCTGAACATCCTCAGACTGTGTGGATGCCGAGCTCTTCCGGCGTGGAGATCCCGAGCTCCTGCAGAGTCGGCCTGAGCTCCTGGATCACATACGGGTAAATCTCCTGATGAGGACCAGACTTATCCTGAGAAAACACACCAAGAACATGTCAATCAGAGTAACACACACACACACACACACACACACACACACAACACGGCCTGAGCTCCTGGATCACATACGGATAAATCTCCTGATGAGGACCAGACTTATCCTGAGAAAACACACCGAGAACATGTCAATCAGAGTAACACACACACACACACACACACAACACACACGGCCTGAGCTCCTGGATCACATACGGGTAAATCTCCTGATGAGGACCAGACTTATCCTGAGAAAACACACCAAGAACATGTCAATCAGAGTAACACACACACACACACACACACACACGCACACGCACGCACACGCACGCACACAGAAAAACACACACACGCACACACACATACACAGAAAAACACACACACACGCACACAGAGAAAAACACACACACAGACAGATTTTAAATCACCATGAAATCAATTGACAGTTTTTATTGCAGTGTTTATTCTAAATTATTTATCATTATTGTTTTAATAATCTTGAATGAGAATAAGTTCCTCTTGCAGCATCTCTTCTCTTCTCTGATGATGTGGGCGGGGCAACCTGTCACTCACAGGAGATCAGCCAATAGCAAACTACAACCATCCAATCAATTCCCCACAAACACAATCAAGCCCCGTCCACATTTGTTTCCCTCACCTTGACGGCCTCTAGGATGCGGATGGCACTGGCGAGATCATCCAATCGCCTGCAGGCGCGCAGAGCTGAGTCCAGGATCTTCGGCTCAGGAACGAGATCGTATCCAATCAGAGTGTTCATTCCTGAAACACACACACACAGGTTCACACGTGGCAGATGATGTCATGAGAGTTTCAGTGTGTGAGATCAGTATGATAGATTAGTGTGAGAGATCGGTGTGTGTGATCAGTGTGTGTGTGATCAGTGCGTGTGAGATCAGTGTGTGTGTGAGATCAGTGTGTGTGTGAGATCAGTGTGACAGATTAGTGTGAGAGATCGGTGTGTGTGATCAGTGCGTGTGTGATCAGTGCGTGTGAGATCAGTGCGTGTGAGATCAGTGTGTGTGAGATCAGTGCGTGTGAGATCAGTGCGTGTGAGATCAGTGCGTGTGTGTGTGTGATCAGTGTGTGTGTGAGATCAGTGTGTTTGTGAGATCAGTGTGATAGATTAGTGTGAGAGATCGGTGTGTGAGATCAGTGCGTGTGAGATCAGTGCGTGTGAGATCAGTGTGTGTGAGATCAGTGCGTGTGAGATCAGTGCGTGTGAGATCAGTGTGTGTGATCAGTGCGTGTGAGATCAGTGCGTGTGAGATCAGTGTGTGTGATCAGTGTGTGTGAGATCAGTGTGTGTGAGATCAGTGTGTGTGATCAGTGTGTGTGTGAGATCAGTGTGTGTGATCAGTGTGTGTGTGATCAGTGTGTGTGATCAGTGTGTGTGATCAGTGCGTGTGAGATCAGTGCGTGTGAGATCAGTGCGTGTGAGATCAGTGCGTGTGAGATCAGTGTGTGTGATCAGTGTGTGTGTGTGATCAGTGCGTGTGAGATCAGTGCGTGTGAGATCAGTGCGTGTGATCAGTGTGTGTGTGTGATCAGTGCGTGTGAGATCAGTGTGTGTGTGATCGGTGCGTGTGAGATCGGTGTGTGTGAGATCGGTGCGTGTGAGATCGGTGTGTGTGAGATCAGTGCGTGTGAGATCAGTGCGTGTGAGATCAGTGCGTGTGAGATCAGTGTGATAGATTAGTGTGAGAGATCGGTGTGTGTGTGATCAGTGTGTGTGTGTGAGATCAGTGTGTTTGTGAGATCAGTGTGATAGATTAGTGTGAGAGATCGGTGTGTGAGATCAGTGCGTGTGAGATCAGTGTGTGTGTGATCAGTGCGTGTGAGATCAGTGCGTGTGAGATCAGTGTGTGTGATCAGTGTGTGTGTGTGTGTGATCAGTGTGTGTGAGATCAGTGCGTGTGAGATCAGTGCGTGTGAGATCAGTGCGTGTGAGATCAGTGCGTGTGAGATCAGTGCGTGTGAGATCAGTGCGTGTGAGATCAGTGCGTGTGATCAGTGTGTGTGATCAGTGTGTGTGATCAGTGCGTGTGAGATCAGTGCGTGTGAGATCAGTGCGTGTGAGATCAGTGCGTGTGAGATCAGTGCGTGTGAGGTGCGTGTGAGATCAGTGTGTGTGTGAGATCAGTGTGTTTGTGAGATCAGTGTGATAGATTAGTGTGAGAGATCGGTGTGTGAGATCAGTGCGTGTGAGATCAGTGCGTGTGAGATCAGTGTGTGTGAGATCAGTGCGTGTGAGATCAGTGTGTGTGATCAGTGCGTGTGAGATCAGTGCGTGTGAGATCAGTGTGTGTGATCAGTGTGTGTGAGATCAGTGTGTGTGAGATCAGTGTGTGTGAGATCAGTGTGTGTGTGAGATCAGTGTGTGTGATCAGTGTGTGTGATCAGTGCGTGTGAGATCAGTGCGTGTGAGATCAGTGTGTGTGTGATCAGTGCGTGTGAGATCAGTGTGTGTGTGTGATCAGTGTGTGTGAGATCAGTGCGTGTGAGATCAGTGCGTGTGAGATCAGTGCGTGTGAGATCAGTGAGTGTGTGATCAGTGCGTGTGAGATCAGTGTGTGTGATCAGTGCGTGTGAGATCAGTGCGTGTGAGATCAGTGTGTGTGAGATCAGTGCGTGTGAGATCAGTGCGTGTGAGATCAGTGTGTGTGTGTGTGTGATCAGTGTGTGTGTGAGATCAGTGTGTTTGTGAGATCAGTGTGATAGATTAGTGTGAGAGATCGGTGTGTGAGATCAGTGCGTGTGAGATCAGTGCGTGTGAGATCAGTGTGTGTGAGATCAGTGCGTGTGAGATCAGTGTGTGTGATCAGTGCGTGTGAGATCAGTGCGTGTGAGATCAGTGTGTGTGTGATCAGTGTGTGTGATCAGTGTGTGTGATCAGTGTGTGTGAGATCAGTGTGTGTGTGTGATCAGTGTGTGTGATCAGTGTGTGTGTGATCAGTGTGTGTGATCAGTGCGTGTGAGATCAGTGCGTGTGAGATCAGTGCGTGTGAGATCAGTGCGTGTGAGATCAGTGTGTGTGTGATCAGTGCGTGTGAGATCAGTGTGTGTGATCAGTGTGTGTGTGTGATCAGTGTGTGTGAGATCAGTGCGTGTGAGATCAGTGCGTGTGAGATCAGTGCGTGTGAGATCAGTGTGTGTGTGATCAGTGCGTGTGATCAGTGTGTGTGTGATCAGTGCGTGTGAGATCAGTGCGTGTGAGATCAGTGCGTGTGAGATCAGTGTGTGTGTGTGATCAGTGTGTGTGTGATCAGTGCGTGTGATCAGTGTGTGTGATCAGTGTGTGTGTGATCAGTGCGTGTGTGATCAGTGCGTGTGAGATCAGTGCGTGTGAGATCAGTGTGTGTGATCAGTGTGTGTGTGTGATCAGTGTGTGTGAGATCAGTGCGTGTGTGATCAGTGTGTGTGTGATCAGTGCGTGTGAGATCAGTGTGTGTGATCAGTGTGTGTGTGTGATCAGTGTGTGTGAGATCAGTGCGTGTGTGATCAGTGTGTGTGTGATCAGTGCGTGTGATCAGTGTGTGTGATCAGTGTGTGTGTGTGATCAGTGTGTGTGAGATCAGTGTGTGTGTGATCAGTGTGTGTGTGATCAGTGCGTGTGTGATCAGTGTGTGTGTGATCAGTGCGTGTGAGATCAGTGTGTGTGATCAGTGTGTGTGTGTGATCAGTGTGTGTGAGATCAGTGCGTGTGAGATCAGTGCGTGTGAGATCAGTGTGTGTGTGATCAGTGCGTGTGAGATCAGTGTGTGTGATCAGTGTGTGTGTGATCAGTGCGTGTGAGATCAGTGCGTGTGAGATCAGTGCGTGTGAGATCAGTGTGTGTGTGTGATCAGTGTGTGTGTGATCAGTGCGTGTGATCAGTGTGTGTGATCAGTGTGTGTGTGATCAGTGCGTGTGAGATCAGTGCGTGTGAGATCAGTGCGTGTGTGATCAGTGCGTGTGAGATCAGTGTGTGTGTGTGTGTGTGTGTGTGTGTGTGTGTGATCAGTGTGTGTGTGAGATCAGTGTGTGTGTGAGATCAGTGTGATAGATTAGTGTGAGAGATCGGTGTGTGTGATCGGTGCGTGTGAGATCAGTGCGTGTGAGATCAGTGCGTGTGAGATCAGTGTGTGTGAGATCAGTGCGTGTGAGATCAGTGTGTGTGAGATCAGTGCGTGTGAGATCAGTGCGTGTGATCAGTGTGTGTGTGATCAGTGCGTGTGAGATCAGTGCGTGTGAGATCAGTGCGTGTGAGATCAGTGCGTGTGAGATCAGTGTGTGTGTGATCAGTGCGTGTGAGATCAGTGCGTGTGAGATCAGTGCGTGTGAGATCAGTGCGTGTGAGATCAGTGCGTGTGAGATCAGTGCGTGTGAGATCAGTGCGTGTGAGATCAGTGCGTGTGAGATCAGTGCGTGTGAGATCAGTGTGATAGATCTGTGTGTGTGTGTTCTTCACCTTTGCGCAGCTCCCAGGCGTCCAGGTCTGGTTTGCTGAAGTACGTCACCCAGCGCGAGTCAAACTCCTCGTCCGTCTCCACTTTAGCGTGAGAGTAACATCTGACGGCCAGCGGAGCTGCGAACAGAGGAAAACATTCAGTGTGTGTGTGTGTGAGAGAGAGAGAGTAACATCTGACGGCCAGCGGAGCTGCGAACAGAGGAAAACATTCAGTGTGTGTGTGTAGGAGTGTGTGAGAGAGGGTATGTGTGTGTGTGTGAGAGAGGGTATGTGTGTATGTGTAGGTAGGAGTGTGTGAGAGAGGGTATGTGTGTGTGTGTAGGAGTGTGTGAGAGAGGGTATGTGTGTGTGTGTGTAGGAGTGTGTGAGAGAGGGAGTGTGTGAGAGAGGGTATGTGTGTGTGTGTGTAGGAGTGTGTGAGAGAGGGTATGTGTGTGTGTGTGTAGGAGTGTGTGAGTGGTCTACAGGTCAAAAGTAAATAAAAAAATTTAAAAAAGTCTCACCAAGGATGCATTTATTTGATCAAAAATACAGTAAAAATATAAAATATCAAAATGTAAATCAGCTGTTTTATATGTGAATATATAGTAAAGTGTAATTTATTCCTGTGATCAAAGCTGAATGTTCAGCATCATTACTCCAGTCTTCAGTGTCACATGATCCTTCAGAAATCATTCTAATATGATGATTTGATGATCAAGAAACATTTATGATTATTATCAGAAAAAAAAAAAACATTTGGAAACTGTGATACATTTACCATTCAATAGTTTCAGGTAAGAGATTTTTTTAAAGGAAAAAAACAATACTTTTATTCATCAAGGACGCATTACACTGATCAAGAGTGACAGTAAAGACATTTATAATGTTACAAAAGATTATATTTCAAATAAATGCTGTTCTTTTGAACTTTCTATTCATCAAAGAATCCTGAAAAACAACATGCATCACATCCAAGATCAAGATTTATAATATTATAGATACAATCTTGTGCCGAAAAACGTAATATATTATAGTACTTGTATTTTTAGAATATAATGTACAATTATAAATAATAATACACGTGTCATATGTGTTATTGAGGGTCATTATAAGGGCAAACACACACACACACACACACACACTCACTCACTCACTCACTCACACACTCACTCTCTCTCTCTCTCTCTCTCTCTCTCTCTCACACACTCTCACACACTCACACTCTCTCTCTCTCTCTCTCACTCACACACACTCACACTCACACACTCACTCTCTCACTCACTCACTCACTCACTCTCTCTCTCACACACACACACACACACACACACACACACACACACACACACACACACACACACACACACACACACACCTCAACAATGAATGACCTGTCAACCACTGTATGAACGCGAGAGAACCAATGTGAACAGAATCAATGACAGGTCAATGACATAATCAGACTCGCTGTGATCCAGAAGCTTCTTCAAGCTCGTGCGTGTTTCTGTACCTGTGTGAGAGGCTCGTGCCCGGGTCAGGCTCGCGAGACCGCGCAGAACCGCTGCTGAAATCATCACTGGACACCGAAGAACCGAAACTGTTGGTCCAAACTGGGCAGGGCGCGCGCTGATGACGCGGGGGCGCGCAGCGAGATGACGCATGCGGAAGAGGGCGGGCTGGCAGCTTCTTATTTTTATTTTTATTTTTTTAGTAAATCATTTCAAATAACAAACATCATTAACATATTATCGTTGTCAAACAGCTTAATAATACGACCAAGCAGCATATCGTAAACAACATAATAATAACATAAATTAAAAAATATGAAAAGCAAATTATAACTAAATAAATGGGGTGTATATATATATATATCAATACTTCCATATTGCCAGTAATTTAGAGAGTTTCAAGGCACTCCTCCTTTTTACTTGTTTTAAGGATTGAAATAAAAATTTAAATACCGCAAAACATGGAGAAACTTTTGGCTGTCATCTTTCTGTTGTATTTCATTTTATCATTGTTATTATTATTATTTAAAAAAAATTTAAAAAATGTAATATAAGAATGGAGGTCAAGTTGAGAATTTTTTTTACACAAAATAACTCAAATTAATAAATTCAGTGGTACGTGATATTCTCATAGTTTTGTTTTTATATTTACTGAAGTGAACGTCACACATTTGTAAAATAATCTATTACATTTCAGGACAGGGTTTGAATTTATAACACATCACTTTTGAATGTGATATTTATCCAAATGAAGATTACAGGTTTATCTCTTCATGATAAATTACACAAAGTGGTTCTTTCGCCTCTAGATGGCAGCAGAAACACAGGAATGAGCGGAGCCTCAGACAGTGACGTCAGCTCTCGGGCGCGCGCCTTCTAGCTGAAGAAATTAATATCTGTCTACTTTCTTAAGATTGCAGTCATATCACTGACCAACATGCTGAGATCAGATGTCCAAATGAGTCATACTCACTTTATTTCAATAATCCCCCTAATAATTAAACACTTTCAAATTCATAATGGCTGATAAATGCCGTGTATATACTGTAGTCATAAACCACCCAAACATACATTACTTGGTGCCATTACTGTTATATAAAATTCCCATTACTTAAAAGAAAAATAAATATTACCCGAAATAAAAAATATTGGCTGATTTTATTTCAGCTTGTTGCCAAGGCAAAAATTCTCATTTTCATTTAGTAACTATATACTAAAAGTTATAACTAAACTAAAACTGAAATAAAAAATTATAAAAATGATATGGATGTTTAAAAAAAACTAAGAAAAATGACAAAACGCAACAACTAAACGCACTGAAATGAAAAGAGGATAATAGCCTATAAAAAATAACCCAAAATATTAATAAAAGGCAATAACGGTATATCAGTGATATTAAAATAACACTGCTTGGTGCACATGCAATCAAAATGAACTATATTTGTCTTCATAATCTTAATGCAAAAACTTTCTCCGCATCTGAAACGTCATCAATCCCTATTATAAGCCTAAAACCTTAAAGGTACAGTTCACCCAAACATTAAAACTCTGTCATCATTCACTCACCCTCATGTTGTTCAAAACTATTACTTTTAAAATTGTTACATTCTTAATGTTTTATACTCCTAGAAACTGTTACTTTTAAAATTGTTACATTCTAAACATTTTATACTCATAGAAACTGTTACTTTTACAATTGTTACATTCTAAACATTTTATACTCCTAGAACCTGTTATTTTTCAAATTGTTACATTCTTAAGATTTCACTTCTGGAAACCTGTTCCAGAGCATTTGTGTTTCACTATGGATAATGATCTTAAAGTTTCAAGGCATGCAGTTTTATCTCAGGCCTAAAGCTTTAGGGAACTGTAACTTTAAGCCTTAAAGGGACAGTTCACCCAAAAATGAAAATTCTGTCATTATTTATTTACTCACCCTCAAGTTGTTCCAAACCTTTCTTCCTTTGAACAAAAGAAGATATTTTGAAGAATGTTGGTAATCAAACAGTTGACGGTACAGCCATTGACTTTCATTGGTAAAAAAAAAAAACTAGTATTTACTAGTTGCCATATAGAAAAGATTGCGCCAAAATTAAAAAATCTGATATAAAATGAAAGATATCACAGAACATTTATTTAACAACAGCAATTGTACATTTTTCATCTCTGTTTTTTGTGTTTATTTAAAATTAGACAAATCTTATATTATTTTAATCTCCAATCTGTTATTTAACAGTTGAGATAGTACTTTACTGATCTACCAGCAGAAGACACTCGCTGGGTTTAAATCCCAGTTGCCCCTATTACAATGCTTTTCTATTCTATACTTTTATGAATTCTATAGAGAAACTATGAGAAAAAGGTGAATAAAGACTGAGAGTCAATGTTCAGAAATTATTAATTATTATTATGTTTTGAACTATAGCTTTGTTTTGCAGTGTGTTCGTTGTCAAAGTAAAAAAAAAAAATAAATTAAATTATTAAAAATGCCATTATTTTATATGAAAAATAATAATTGTATTTTATTGAGAAATTATTTTAGTTTGTCTTGTATTTTTTTCTGATTAGATCAGATAGCATTTGAATCTGTCATAAGGTCATGTTATAATGAACCCCACCTATGGGGCATGTTGTCACATTCCACTTCAATTCTTTCGGGATAAATCAAGAAAAAAGTAAACACCGTATTAATGAAACAAAACCACTATAGTTGTACTAGACATGTGAAATTAATGCAGGAAAAAATAAATACTCTGAACCCAAAGTAGGTTTACACAAACTGAGAAAGTCAAAAAGCGTGAGGTCAACCGTCTGATTACCAACATTCTTCAAAATATCTTCTTTTGTGTTCAACAGAAGAAAGAAACTCATGCAGGTTTAGAACAAAATGAGGGTTTGATAACAGAATCTTCGTTTATTGGTGAACTATCCCTTTAAACTTTAGGCCTGAGATAAAACATCATGCGCTGAAACTGTAAGATCATTATCAGTGAAACTGGAACATGTTAGTGAATGTCCTTCTCAACAGAAACAACCTCAGCACAAATGCAAGTATTTTAACTTGTGATTCCTCAAACGTATCTAGTGCACTCTTCATTGTGCAGAATGATTTTAGGTCATTAGCGCTTTCAAATATTCATACAATTATCTCGGATTTCCTGCTGTTCCGACTGTGTCCTGCCTCTCAGGCATTAATCAGAGCTTGTTTGATGTGTGTAATCCGCTAATATTGTTCAGTGCGTAAACTCTGCCAGGCTTTTATTCAGCGGACATTATCGTGTCTCACAGCTTTGACTCCAGCACTGCAATTACACCCTCAACTGCTCCCATTAATTCAGCACGCAGGAGTTTCTGAGTCTGCATGAGCTGTCACACACACACACACACACACACACACACGCACACACACACACGCTGGCCGACGCTCCTGATCCCAGTCCAGGAATGTCTGGAGAACACCACAGGAACCAAAACTGGTCTGGGAACAGCAAACTAGGCCATTTGTGGCGCAATATTCATCAGACACTTTCTTTGTAATTATAAACGATGAGAACATCAAAAAAATAAATAAAAATAACACTTACATTGTTAACATTGTCAACCTCTGGCGCTCTTCGGCATTTCTGACAGAAAAATTGTACATTTGTTTTTTTTTATATTTGTTTTATTGATTGAAATGGTACGAAACTTGGTAAAGGTTTTGACCCTTGCTGTGTGAACACACACACACACACACACACACACACACACACACACACACACACACACACACACACACACAAATCATGGACATGATTCGAAAAGGTTAAATGGTTCTGATAAAAAATAACACTTACATTATCAACATTAAAAGGAGTGTGAAAATTGTTGTTCCAACCCTTATATGTTTTCTTTCTTCGACTGAATACAGAAGATATTTTGAAGAATGTGTCGGTTGCGTCAGAAATCATATACTCTCTTGATTAGGTGCTTATTTTCAATAAGTAATTACTTCACGCCCGCTAAAAAAATATGTTCTATATAGTAAGAAATTAAGGTAACACTTTATTTTACAGTGTCCTTGTTACATATGTTACATGTACTTACCATAGTAATAACAGTAAATTATGCATAATTACATGCAACTAACCCTCAACCAAATCCTATCCTAACCCTATAGTAAGTACATGGTTAATTAATATTACTCAGTACTTAAATGTATAATTACACTGTAACAAGGGCACTGTAAAATAAAGTGTAACCGAATTTAATCTGGACGAACTACATTCACCATGTTGTCGTTATCATGTGATCTACCAGTGTTAGTTGTGTCGCTTCGCTGTCATTCAGAAATCCTCTCCCGTGGCCTCATGGGATAGTGAAGTGTCCATTATATGCATACTTCAGAATCCCGCCGGAAGAAATAGGTCATCCGGGGACTTTTATGAGTACTGTGAATTCAGACATACTTCTTTAGTCACATAGGGAGACCGGGGACAGTTGCAACAGGGGATGGTTGCAACATGTCATTTTTCTCCAATCAGAAACAAGCTAGAGTGATGACACTCATACTGCACATGCCCAGTTAGACCCTCCACCCACTAAGAAGACAGTAGACATATTCAACATCTGCTGATGCATTTATTGAACAAAACTTGTTTTGGAGGTATGAAAGTAAATCTTTTCATGAGATATATTTTTGTCATACTGTCCTGAAATTTTGTATGAATTAATCAAAACTTACTTCGTTTGAATTATTGTTTTGTTGACTTCTAAGTGACATGGTTAGCATGAGTCAAAGTCAGTGTGTCTAGCAGGCGTATGATGTTCTGTCGTGGCTGATAGGGTTGGGGACGGTTGCAACATGTTATAAATTGCATGTTTAATAAAGGTTTGTTGCATTGCAAATTGTTCAATTCTTCCTGTCTGACACTGAAATATGGAGAGATTGAATAGCATCTGTAACACCTGCACACTGAATCTATGTAGGCCTATGTTCTACACATGAACAAACAAAACTCAATAACTGTTATTTGATAAATATGACTAAATAAATAAATTATAGGCTACAATAATATTATTGAAATACATAATACTATAATATTATAGTAGGCCTAAAACAGTTAATATTTTCAGAATTCTTTGCTCATTGAGACAAAAAGCTTAAGTTAAATAATGAAATTTTAAGTATTTTTAACATGTTTGCAACCGTCCCCTGGGTCGGGGTCAGTTGCAACATCTGACTTCTTCCATTCAAATAAATACTGTGAACGATATGTCATATATAATCATCTTTAAATGGTATGGGTAATTAGCAGACAGATGCAAGTTTAATATATACAAATTTGGTTGGTCTAGTCCAAATAGTCTCTGAGTAACTGAGAGAAATGCAAAAAGTGTTGCAACTGCCTACTGCAGCCTATGAGTTCAATGCGGGGAAAAAAATCCAATGGAAGTCAATGGCTGCCGTCAACTGTTCGGTGGAACTATCCCTTTAAGGCAAATTTCAACTTGTAGATTTCACCATATATTCTCCAGATTTTTCATTCAGAAGTTTTCTGAATGTTTGAATATGCAAATGAGGCATTGTCTAATTACATATGCACCAGTTTTCACATCCCAGAACAGAAATCTGAACATTGGATAAAGCCATGTTCAAAATTCTTGGTAGATTTCGCTGACTTTAGAGTTAAAGTTTTTGCAGAGGGGATTTTGGATTCACTTCATAAATCAGAAAATATTGTGCTTTTGCCTGTATTATTAAATGTGGAAAGTTTGGTTAAGATTTTACTACAGTTACTTTTAAAATCGTTACATTCTTAAGATTTTACAACTAGAAACTGTTTTAAAATTGTTACATTCTAAATATTTAACTTCTAGAAACTGTTACTTTTAAAATCGATACATTCTAAATATTTTACTTTTAGAAACTGTTACTTTTAAAATCGATACATTCTAAATATTTTACTTTTAGAAACTGTTACTTTTAAAATCGATACATTCTAGCCTAAATATTTTTCTTCAAGAATCTGTTCATTTTAAAATGGCTACTTTTCCAAAATTCCTTATTAGAGCTGCATGAACTTTGGAAACAGTTTTAATCCTTAAAAATGACATGATCAGCATTAATGTATCTTGCAGCAAGTGTAGGAGCTCTTGCTGATGTTTTACAGTTATTTGGGAATGATAGAATTTAATCTGTAGGAACTTCTCAAGATTTGTTGGAAAAATAAGCAAAGAAAAATACCATGTGTCTTAAGTCTTCTCACTATAAGTGTTACAGAAATGTGGCAACTGTTGCTATGTTCTGATTGGTCAGTTTTCAGAGGCGGGGCTTCATGGATCAATTGTTTGAGAAATCCACTGCTTTTCTCCTGTTCTCATTCTCTTCCCATTTCTTTTGCGCTTACTATTATATGAAATGAAAGTGGTTTGCATAATTTACAGGACATTCTTTTTGTGGACATTCACAGCATTCATTTCCTCTGAATGCATAATCAATCTTAGTGTTATTTGCAGAAGATCCGGTTTGCGTCGGCTCAGGGCCATCCGGAGTGAAGAGAACGGGCCCTGCGGCTCCTGGGAACATCAGCCTGTAAATATTCAATTTAAAGGATTCCCAGATAAGAGTGTCTGAAAAACGGAGGCAGCGGCCATTCTTCTTGATAAGAAAAGACGCCACCGTCTGCAGGGAGAGAGATTGTGAACTCCTACAGTACAGCAACCCAGAGCCCTCGACCAGAGAGAGAGAGAGAGAGAGAGAGAGAGAGAGAGAGAGAGAGAGAGAGAGAGAGAGAGAGAGATAGTGAACTCCTACAGTACAGCAACCCAGAGCCCTCGACCACAGACAGAGAGAGAGAGAGAGAGAGAGAGAGAGAGAGAGAGAGATTGTGAACTCCTACAGTACAGCAACCCAGAGCCCTCGACCAGAGAGAGAGAGAGAGAGAGAGAGAGAGAGAGAGAGAGATAGAGAGAGAGAGAGAGAGAGAGATAGTGAACTCCTACAGTACAGCAACCCAGAGCCCTCGACCACAGACAGAGAGAGAGAGAGAGAGAGAGAGAGAGAGATAGTGAACTCCTACAGTACAGCAACCCAGAGCCCTCGACCAGAGAGAGAGAGAGAGAGAGAGAGAGAGAGAGAGAGATAGAGAGAGAGAGAGAGAGAGAGATAGTGAACTCCTACAGTACAGCAACCCAGAGCCCTCGACCACAGACAGAGAGAGAGAGAGAGAGAGAGAGAGAGAGATAGTGAACTCCTACAGTACAGCAACCCAGAGCCCTCGACCAGAGAGAGAGAGAGAGAGAGAGAGAGAGACTTTGACTTTTAACCCCCCTTTATTACAAAATATTCGAGGTTTAACTAAATCTTACATAGATTTAAAAAAGTAATTTAAAACACAAACATACAATAATAAATAGCACAAAAAACAAGCAAGACAATAGCACAATTAAATATACATTTGCAAAGCACCATCAAAATCAGATTCACATATGCACTGGTTTACTCCCCAAATATGATTGAAAGTCTCCAGGTCTTTAACCAAATTATAGTATGCATACTCCACCTTTAATCTAGTTTTAATTAACCCTTTTAGAATTAACATTGCATCAGTTGACCCTACATTATTTATTTTGCTTTTACGTGAAATCCAAATTCCCATCTTTGCTTGCCCAAACAAAAAATTAAGCAAAACATGGATCTGCTTTCTGTTTCTGCTATACTTTGGTCCATAGATAAATAACATAGGTGAAAACACTTCTCCCAAAACTGTACACCATTCTTCTAATTGAGAAAATAAAGGCACAAGCCTCCCACATTGAAAAAATAAATGAAAAACAGTTTCAGTCATCCCACAAAAAGGACATCCCTCCTGAACCTGGGGATCGAGGTGTGCTCTGTATCTGTTTGTAGCTATTAACCCATGCACAACTCTCCACTGAAGGTCTCCAGACCTTTTTTCAATGGGAGGCTTGTACAAGGCCCTCCAGCAACCCTTCGGGGAAGAGCCTGATCCGAATAGCTCTTGCCATTTTGACTCTTTAACTCCTCCTAAAGAGTGAGAGTGTGAAACTTTTACACATGTGACGTACAGTGCTTTCTTCTCAGTTTTACTGAAACGGTCCAGTACAGGTGTCTTGAAGGTCAACAAAGACCCCTCCTTTTCTTCAAAAATACCCACAGCCGGAATTATTCTTAGTTCAGGAAAAGTTAAATCCATATCTTTGTTAGTTGTTTCCACACTGCTTTTAAATTCCGTCGACAGACTCTCAAGAATTTCATTTAACAGTCTTTGTGTCCGACGAATTGATCTTATTCCAATCTTGGAGGCTAGCATTTCAGGAGACATCCATCCATCTGAAGTTATTAAATGTCCAATCTTTACAACTCCTGCAGCCTTTAGAAGATTCCTCATCGATGGTGATTTTAAAATTGCTGAGTCCACTATAGAGTTGTGCATTAGGGGTTCCTCCCTTGACCAGAGACCTCCCTCATCCGTGATGTCTCTTGAGATATTAAAAGTCCTCCAGGCTTTAAACACTGAATGGTAAAAGGAAGTTAGTCCAGTCAAATCAACATTTTGAATGTCCATGAGAAACAAATGTTTATCCAGCCCCATCCCTCCTGCTCTTCTAAGGAGGGCACAAGCTACTCCAGACCAGCTGACATCCACTCCGTAGAGGAATCTCTTTACTGTCTGTAATCTGAAAGTCTTAATTCTGCTTTTTGTATCCACTAGTCCTTGTCCACCTTCTTGTCTGGGCAGAAACAAAGTTGATGCTTTTGTCCAATGGTTACCGGACCAAAAAAAGTCTGTTAAGCGTTTTTGGACTTTTTCAACCAAGTCTTCAGGAGGTTCCAAAATGTTCATTTTGTGCCATAGCATTGAGGCTACAAGGTTGTTACAGACCAGGGCTCTTCCCCTATAGGATAACTGTGGTAGCAGCCAATGCCAGCAAGACAACCGAGCACACACCTTCTCCACCAGGCCCTCCCAATTCTGTCTCTTGTATTCCTCCCTTCCTAAAAACACCCCCAAATATTTTAGCCCAGATTTTCCCCATTTTAAATTACCTGGGAGAGCTGGAGTATTGTGGTCTAAACCACACCACAAAGCATCACTTTTTGCCCAGTTTACTTTTGCAGATGAGGCTTTACCATAACTTAATAAAATCTCTTTTAAAACCTGAACATCTTTAACATCCCTTAAAACAACAGTAATATCATCAGCATAAGCTGAAACTTTTACATAATCATTAATAATAGCAGCTTGTACCTTCAAACCCATTAACCTCTCTCTTAGTTTACATAGAAGAGGTTCTATAGCTAAGCTATAAAGCTGACCAGAAATTGGGCATCCTTGTCTGATACCCCTCTGTACCTTGACAGGGACACTCAGACCTCCTGCTATCTTTACCAAACATGTTGCATTATTGTACAACAACTTTATCATTTTTCTAAATTTCTCTCCAAACCCAAAAGCTTCCAATACTTTAAAAAGATATTGATGATCAACACGATCAAAAGCTTTCTCCTGATCAAGTGACAGTATTCCTACATCAATATTATTACACATTGCATAATCAATGACATCACGTACTAAATGCAAGTTGTCAGCAATACATCTGTCTTTTATACAGTACGATTGATCTTTGTGTATAATTTTGAACAATATTTTGTTCAATCTGTTGGCAAGGCACTTTGATAAAATTTTATAATCAGTGCAGAGAATTGCCAAAGGTCTCCAGTTCTTTAACAGGGTAAGATCACCTTTTTTTGGAAGCAATGTTAAAACAGCCCGTTGGCAGCTCTTAGGTAGAAAACCAGTACGATTACATTCCTTGAGCACCTCAAGTAAATCAGATCCAAATGTTGTCCAGAAATGCTTATAAAATTCACCAGGAAGTCCATCTATGCCTGGGGTACGACCCGACGAAAGACCCGTTACAGCATCACTTAATTCCGCAAAAGTTAATCCAGACTCCAATGCTTGTTTATCTTCTTCATTTAGACAAGGAAGATCTTGTAGGAATCCATTTTGTGTCGGAATGTCTATGTCCTCAGGTGAGTATAAATGTGAATAAAAGTTCACTGCTAGTCTGCGCATTTCCACAGGTTCAGATGTACATTGTCCATTGTCATTCTTCAGGTTATACATTTGATTAACTTGTACACTCTTACGTTCCAGATTGAAAAAAAAAGAGGTGGGACTGTCCATATCCTTTATAGATAAGAATCTATTTCTCACAAGAGCTCCTTTAACCTTTTCATTTAAAATAGAGCTTAATTTTAATTTCTTCTCAGACCACTCATGTACATTGGAAGAAAGATCTCCTATCATGTTTTTTTCAATGGTAAGGATTTCTCTTTCAAGCCATTCCAGAGACTGTTTAAAAAAAAAATTAGAGTGAGATGAATATTGCTGACAAAAATCCCTTATGTGAGCTTTACCAACTTCCCACCAAAGAATAACATTATCAAATCTTGTTTTCTCTTTTTTCCATGTCTCCCAAAAATGTTTAAAAGATTCACAAAAACTCTTGTCTTGTAGCAATTTGACATTGAAATGCCAGTAAACACTTCTATTTTTCTTAGAATTCAAGTTACAATCAATAGTGATTAATTTGTGATCAGTGAAAGATGTGGGGACAATGGCTGTATGAATAATTCTACTTTTCATACTATTTGATAAGTACAGTCTATCTAGTCGTGCTGCTGAAATCCTCCCATCACTAACCTTTACCCATGTGTATTGTTTAACAGAGGGATTATTTTCTCTCCATATATCAGTAAGATTAGAGGTTTTAATAACATTATTAAGTACTGTAGATGACTGAAAATGGGGTTCTTCTCCATTTCTATCAAGCAAAGCATTAAGTGTACAGTTCCAGTCCCCAGCTAAGATAATAAAACCATTAGCTTGCTGTTTTCCTAAAAACACTTTCAATTTATTAAAAAAAAGTATTCTCTCAGCTCCTATATTAGGTGCATATACACTCACAAACATAAAGACAAGACCATTTAAATCAACCTTAACTGCTACACATCTTCCTGGTTCAATTTCACTTTTTTCCAAAACTTTGGCTTTTATAGAGGGAGAAAAGAGAATAGCAGTTCCTGCACTCAGGTTAGTACCATGTGTGAGCACACATTCATTCCCCCACCACAATCGCCAGTCAACCTCATTGTTTGCATCACTATGAGTCTCTTGCAAGAAAGTAACATCTAATTTCTTTAACTTGATGAAATGTATCACTGTATCAGCTTTACTCTTATCCCTCATCCCATTAACATTTAAGGATCCCACACGTAAGGTTTCCATGTTAAGGAAAAAAATTAGAAAAATAACAATCAGAAAGAGACGTGTATTAGCCATAGTGATTAGTTGTATTTTCCTCTTTTTGGTTTCCCTTTCCCTGTCTTAAACTTTTTCCGTATATCAGTTATATGTTTTTTTAACCTAAAACGTTTCTGTTTTGATAGCTCATCATTATTGCAACTTTTCCTTGCCCACATTACAGAAGAGATAAACTTATCCAGATCTGGGAAAAATTCACTCACTTCTATGCTTCTACCTTTTGTCTCATCCAGAAAAGCATTAATTTGTGCCACAGTGTACAAATCTTCTGTATCTACTTTTGACATTTCTGACCCTTCAGACCAATGTCCATCATCTCTCATACTATCATCTGTATACTGAGATAATCCATCTGTATCATCCACCGAGCATTTCTCAGCTATAACAGTCTGAGATACAAACTCATTTTCTTTAGCTTCCTCAACATCGTCATTTATGACAAGCGCAGAACTGCATCCAGCCTTCTCACTACTCTCCACATCCACACCAGCATCGCTTTCACTCACCTCATTGTGCCCGTAGACCTCCTCTAACGGCCTTTTGTTTGGTTTCTTAGGTACTTGTTTATCCAGTGCTGTTGCCGTATTATCCTCGGTATCACTGGTATCATTGCGATGAGCTGATCCATTTTCAGTAACATTAGCAGGCAACTGCTGCTCAACATCCGCTTTTTTATTAGGACAGGAGAAGCGTTTATGGCCTATATTTCCACATTCAAAGCACTTTAGATTATCTGTACTTGCATACAGCATATATGATCCATCTCCATGACTTACACGGAACGAGATCTCTAATGTGCGCTCTGTTGAAGTCAGAAACATTAACACTTGTCTCCTAAACGATAAAACGTGTTTGAGATCAGTGTTTTTACAGCCCAATGGGATGTTTCTGACAGGACTTGCGACTTTACCGTATCGGGTTAATTCTTTAACAATCGCGTCATTTGAGACAAAAGGCGGTACATTGGAAATAGTGACTTTAGTTGCCGGAGCCGTTAAAGGAGTAACGGGCACAAACATTTCCTTAATCCATAATCCATTCTCAGTCACCTGGTTAACTAACTGCTCTGTTTTTAAAAACACGATAACTGCTTTGTTCATACGCGATGCTGAGAGAATATTGTCGAACCCTATAATTTCTCCCACCACCACGAGAACATCCTCCACGCTCACGCCAATTTCAGGTACACACCTGCATCCATTACGCAACGACAGGTGCGAGACACCCTGTCTAACTTCAGAGGCCATACCGACACGCGACAAAAGCCGCGAGCGGCTTTAAATACTCAGTAATCTTAAAACAAAAATGTTAAGACCAAAGAGGGGAAAAATAAATATGAAAAACACTTTCAAAATGCTCAAATTCCACGCTCGCTCTAACCAACGCGCTCACTCGCCCCACTACACTCGCACATGCGCAGAGAGAGAGAGAGAGAGAGAGAGAGAGAGAGAGAGAGAGAGAGAGAGAGATAGTGAACTCCTACAGTACAGCAACCCAGAGCCCTCGACCACAGAGAGAGAGAGAGAGAGAGAGATAGTGAACTCCTACAGTACAGCAACCCAGAGCCCTCGACCACAGAGAGAGAGAGAGAGAGAGAGAGAGAGAGAGAGATAGTGAACTCCTACAGTATAGCAACCCAGAGCCCTCGACCACAGAGAGAGAGAGAGAGAGAGAGAGAGAGAGAGAGAGAGAGAGAGAGAGAGAGAGAGAGATAGTGAACTCCTACAGTACAGCAACCCAGAGCCCTCGACCACAGAGAGAGAGAGAGAGAGAGAGAGAGAGAGAGAGAGATAGTGAACTCCTACAGTACAGCAACTCAGAGCCCTCGACCACAGAGAGAGAGAGAGAGAGAGAACAGAACAGAGAGAGAGAGAGAGAGAGAGAGAGAGAACAGAGAGAGAGAGAGAGAGAGAGAGAGAAAGAGAGACAGAGTTCTAACAGGTTTTATAAATCCAAAAGAGAAATGTATTTTCACCTGAGAAAGGCTTTAGACTGTATTAAACTTGACAGGCCAGTTCACAAATACAAAAAGCACTCTTTTTTTCTTTTTCCTCCTCTTCTTTTCCCCTGCTGTCTGGAGGAAAATTCTGTCATCATTTGCTCACCAAAATGTTGTACCAAAATGAAAAAATTGTCTTTGTTTCCTGTAAACATATCAAAACATTCTTAAAATGTTACTTTTAAAGTGGTTACATTCTTAAGATTCTACTTCAAGAAACTGTTTCTTTTAAAAATGTTACATTTGAAATATTTGACTTCAGAAACTGTTACTTTTAAAATAGTTACATTCTAAAAAAAATACTTTTAGAAACTGTTACTTTTTAAAATTATATTTTAAGTTTTTTTCTTCTAGATACTGTTACTTTTAAAATTGTTACATTCTAAACATTTTACTTCTAAAAAAAATATTTTGTTACTTTTTAAAAAATCCTTAATAGAGCAGCATGAACATTTCTCTAAATCTACTTTTGTGTTCCATATAGAGTGGGGAGAACAAGTATTTCATACAATGCCGATTTTGCAGGTTTTCCCACTTACAAAGCATGTAGAAGTCTGTAATGTTTATCATAGGTACTCTTCAACTGTGAGAGACGGAATCTAAAACAACAATCCAGAAAATCACACTGTATGATTTTTAAATAAATAATTTGCATTTTATTGTATGACATAAGTATTTGATCACCTACCAACCAGTAAGAATTCCGGCTCTCACAGACCTGTTAGTTTTTCTTTAAGAAGCCCTCCTGTTCTCCACTCATTACCTGTATTAACTGCACCTGTTTGAACTCGTTACCTGTATAAAAGACACCTGTCCACACACTCAATCAAACAGACTCCAACCTCTCCACAATGGCCAAGACCAGAGAGCTGTGTAAGGACATCAGGGATACAACTGTAGACCTGCACAAGGCTGGGATGGGCTACAGGACAATAGGCAAGCAGCTTGGTGAGAAGGCAACAACTGTTGGCGCAATTATTAGAAAATGGAAGAAGTTCAAGATGACGGTCAATCTCCTTCGGTCTGGGGCACCATGCAAGATCTCACTTCATGGGGCATCAATGATCATGAGGAAGGTGAGGGATCAGCCCAGAAATACACGGCAGGACCTGGTCAATGACCTGAAGAGAGCTGGGACCACAGTCTCAAAGAAAACCATTAGTAACACACTACACCGTCATGGATTAAAATCCTGCAGCGCACGCAAGGTCCCCCTGCTCAAGCCAGCGCATGTCCAGGCCCATCTGAAGTTTGCCAATGACCATCTGGATGATCCAGAGGAGGAATGGGAGAAGGTCATGTGGTCTGATGAGACAAAAATAGAGCTTTTTGGTCTAAACTCCACTCGCCGTGTTTGGAGGAAGAAGAAGGATGAGGTACAACCCCAAGAACACCATCCCAACCGTGAAGCATGGATGTGGAAACATCATTCTTTGGGGATGCTGCAAAGGGGACAGGACGACTGCACCATATTGAGGGGAGGATGGATGGGGCCATGTATCGCCAGATCTTGGCCAACAACCTCCTCCCCTCAGTAAGAGCATTGAAGATGGGTCGTGGCTGGGTCTTCCAGCATGACAACAACCCGAAACACACAGCCAGGGCAACTAAGGAGTGGCTCAGTAAGAAGCATCTCAAGGTCCTGGAGTGGCCTAGCCAGTCTCCAGACCTGAACCCAATAGAAAATCTTTGGACTGAGGGAGCTGAAAGTCCGTATTGCCCAGCGACAGCCCCGAAACCTGAAGGATCTGGAGAAGGTCTGTATGGAGGAGTGGGCCAGAAGCCCTGCTGCAGTGTGTGCAAACCTGGTCAAGAACTACAGGAAACGTATGATCTCTGTAATTGCAAACAAAGGTTTCTGTACCAAATATTAAGTTCTGCTTTTCTGATGTATCAAATACTTATATCATGCAATAAAATGCAAATTAATTACTTAATCATATAATGTGATTTTCTGGATTTTTGTTTTAGATTCCGTCAATCACAGTTGAAGAGTACCTACGATAAACATTACAGACTTCTACATGCTTTGTAAGTGGGAAAACCTGCAAAATCGGCAGTGTATCAAATACTTGTTCTCCCCACTGTGGGGTATTATGGGTTTGGAACAACATGAGGTTGAGTAATTAATGACAGACATTTCAATTCTGGGGTTGAACTATTCCTTTAATTTTAAATATTTTTTTTTCCAGGGGATAATTCTCACTTAAATCCAGTCCATCTCAAGTTTATTTGTATAGCGCTTTTCACAAAACATATCGTTTCAAAGCAGCTTTACAGAAAATGTTTCAATGTTCCAATTAGGAAGTGTTCAGTTAAAGTGATGTCCATATGTCAGTGATATAAAGCTGTATTATAACATGTTATTAAGTTAATTCATGTACTCAGCGAAGCAGACACAATGAATATGTTAGGCAGTGATTACAGCTTAATGATTATAATATATGATTGTTTTGTACGTCGATCCACTTACTGTAAACGGTAGAGAATGGCTCTAGAAACACTGAGGTCATGTGTTCAGTTCCCAGGGAATGCATGAATGATTACAGTTTTTTTCAACTGCTTACACACAAAATCCTGAAAAACTTCTATAATCTGACACTCAAAACACCAGAACCTCAAACCAAATCTGCAAAACCAAACACTAATTCTCGGCCTTCGACTCAGTTTGCAATTTCATAAAACAATTTTTTTGCAAACCACAACACACAGTTCTCTGTAACACACACACAGATCTAACAGGAACTCTCTTGATTTCCTTTTTCAAACACAACCTGTCAAAACACCACAGTAATTCATCAGAGCCTCACACACACTTCTCTCACACACACACACACACTCCTCACATGTGCAAACACTCATCGCTTTACTGAACACCAATCAATCATGGCTTTAGAATCGGCCTATAAAAGGCCAAAGGTCGAGTTAAAGGTTTTTCGGACTGTGTAATACTGTAATTCACAAACACAGACACTTACAGTAAAAAAAAAAAAGTTTGGATTTCAATCTTGCTTTCATGTTTACCGTGAATTTTTCAACATCTCTGTGCCAATTACTTTCAATCTTGAACAGAAATGTACATATGAGCTCGTGAAAGACGAGCTTTAGGTTTTTGAATAACTGTGTGTATATGATATATCCAAATATCAGACAAATGTTTGCTTCTGAGATGTGTTTGTGATATTTTGAATGCAGTGCTTAATAAGAGATATGAGGTATTTTGGATTTTGTGTGTGCAATTCTTAGATTTGTGTGTAAAGTTTTGAAAAAAAAGAGGCAAAGTTTGGAAAATGTGTGAAAGCGTTGAAAAAAACAGTAATGCGAATGCCAATATAAGACACTTTAGCCAAATCAGTGTTAATGTAAATATTCACAGTGTGTTTGTGCTTTTTAAATAAGCATTGTGACCCGGGTAACACTTTATAACACTGTTCCTTCATTAATGAGTAACTACACAGGAACTAATGAGTAACGCACTATTAACACTCTAGTAACTACTATTAACCAACAACAAACTCTGATGAATGAATTAGTGAGTAATATCGCTCAGGTGAATGTGGAAGTTCACTATTAGATAATCAATAACTACTGATTTTCATTCCTCACTGATATACAGGTTGATAATTAATATTAATAATTCATAATGTATAAAATAAGGTAATGATAACCCATTAGAAATGAAAGTGTTAGCACATCCTTCTATTAATAATTTGGATCAGTATTCTAAAGTGGAAAAACATGATAACCTTCTAGTAATGACTAAAGTGTTACCAAATTATTATTCAAAATCTTACAAAAATCTTAGTAGTAACACTTGAGTCATTACTACTATACTCACTGAGAACTACTATATACAGGTTCATAATTAACATGAATAGTGCATAATTTATAATCAAAGGTACGGTAACACTAGTAATGACTCAAGTGTTACTCAAGTTACTACATCTTTCTATAATAATTTGGATCAGTTTTCTAAAGTGAAGATCATGATAACTACCTTTGACTAAAGTCATTGTAAACTTTTTAGATTTTTGTAAGATTTTGAATAATAATTCCTTCCGATGGATTTGGAAACACTTGAGTCATTACTAGTGTGTTACCGTACCTTTTATTATAAATCATGCACTATTCATGTTAATTATGAACCTGTATATAGTAGTTATCTGTGAGTATAGTAGTTACACTAGTAATGACTCAAGTGTTACTACTAAGTAAGATTTTGAATAATAATTTGGTAACACTTTAGTCATTACTAGAAAGTTATCATGTTTTTCACTTTAGAATACTGATCCAAATTATTAATAGAAGGATGTGCTAACACTTGATTCATTACTAATGGGTTACTATTACCTTATATTATACATTATGAATTATTAATATTAATTATGAACCTGTATATCAGTGAGGAATGAAAATCAGTAGTTATTGATTATCTAATAGTGAACTTCCACATTCACCCGAGCGATATTACTCACTAATTCATTAATCAGAGTTTGTTGTTAGTTAATAGTAGTTACTAGAGTGTTAATAGTGCGTTACTCGTTAGTTCCTGTGTAGTTACTCATTAATGAAGGAACAGTGTTATAAAGTGTTACTGTAACCTGTTTAAACAGCAACCGTGTGATTGAGGTCAGGGATTGACCCTCTTTTATCACATCTGCATTCCCGCGAGGCTTCCGGTCGATGTAGTGTTTACTATGCAGTGTGTGTGTGTGTGTGTGTGTGTGTGTGTGTGAGATAAGACTCTCTCTGATAACGGCCTCCATCTGTGAACCTCCAGAGTTTCTTCAGTTCACGTCGAGCTGTAGCTAAAGTCACCCGTGATCATCATTCAGTCAGCTGGAAAAACAGGATAATGACGTGCCAATCACGGAGAACTCGGGAAACCCACCGAACACTGACACAAACTAAAGCGTTTTAGAGGAAAGGTTCATGCAAAAATAAAATATCTGTTAGTTTCACTCACACAAACCCAAACATCGGCTTCAAAATCTCTTTCTTCATTGAGTTGCAAGAGCGAAGAGTATTGGGCATCAATGATTGGTTTGTTTTTCAAAGGCCAATTCCTAAATAATTACATTTGGTTCGGATTCTGAATATATTTTAAAGGTCACATTGCATGAAAATTTCACTTTATGAGGTTTTTTAACCTTAAAGGTGCATTAAGCAACTTTTCATGTTAAAAATACCCGTTTTTCTAACCCATACATGCTTAAACAATTGCCTGATGGGCTGAATGAGCCCTTCTCTGATCACTGAGATTGTCTCTATAATCCTGTAAAGTAAAATAAATAAGAGGGATTCGGGACGGAATCGACTGGGCGTGACGTCATGCGCGTTCACGCTCACCTGGCTATGTCTGGCAGGTTTGTGTATTCGCCGCCATTATCCGCATCAGCGAAGACAACTCAAGCGACTTTTGCAAAAGTAGAAGATGGATTCAAAGAGACCGGCTTCTAGTTCATCCCAAACCCCAACGCAAACTCCACGTAACCGCGTGCACAACTCTGGTTGCAGTTTCGCGTGTCGCCAGAAGGGGGCATAGTTCTGCAAAAACTCAGAGACTTGCTTAATGCACCTTTAAAGGGATACTCAACTTTTTTTGGAAATAGGCTCATTTTACAGCTCCCCCAGAGTTAAACAGCTGAGTTTTACCGTTTTCGAATCCATTCAGCCGATCTCTGGGTCTGGCGGTACCACTTTTAGCATAGCTTAGCATAGATCATTGAATCGGACAGGACCATTAGCTTATCATTACCATCAAGAAACTTTGCTGCCGTACCATGAGTCCAGCAGGCGTATTGATATGACGCAGCGCCTGAAAATAGGTCTAATAGGTTAGACAAACTTAGTCCCGGTCACGTTGGAAGTTACTGAGCTGGGGACTATTTTCAGGCGCTGCGTCATATCATTACGCCTGCTGGACTCATGGTACGGCAGCAAAGTTTCTTGATTATTACGCAGGAATGAGAGTATAGTTCCTAGCCATATCAGCCTAGAAAATCGCAACTTTACATTTTCCGTCGGTCTTAGTACACGATGTAACTACAGAAGAGTCAAGTTTTAAATAGGAAAAATATCGAAACTCTTTGGTAATTTTTTGGAGAGAGATGCTAATGGTCATGTCCGATTCGATGATCTATGCTAAGCTATGCTAAAAGTGGTACCGCCAGACCCGGAGATCGGCTGAATGGATTCGAAAACTGTAAAACTCAACTGTTTAACTCTGGGGGAGCTGTAAAAGAGCCTATTTCCAAAAAAAGTGGAGTATCCCTTTAATATGAGTTTCCCTAGCCTACCTATGGTCCCCCAGTGGCTAGACGTTTTGATGGGTGTAAACCAAGCCCTGGGTATTTTTGTGAAAATGAAAGCTCAGACGGGCGAAACTAGAATCTTCCCCTTATGTCATCATAAGGGGAAAGGTCACCTCCCCTTTCTCTTCTGGCCCGCCCACGAGAAATTGAGCAGCGTGAGTGCGATATTGGTTTTTCCTCGAGAGACATCATGACTTGCAAACGAGCGAAGCATGGTAGTTGCTCAGTGTTTGGATGTACAAATGAACACAAAAGT
Source organism: Leuciscus idus (assembly GCA_021554675.1). Lineage (NCBI taxonomy): Eukaryota > Metazoa > Chordata > Actinopteri > Cypriniformes > Leuciscidae > Leuciscus > Leuciscus idus. The sequence goes on from CM038634.1 coordinate 16,633,708, forward strand.
ATGTTTTTAGTTCCTTCATCCGAGCCTCTGAAGAACCAGTGGGTTATGTGCTTTTCTGATGTGTAATTGTTCAAGTTCAGACAGATAATCTTTCTCTCAAAGTCGTTCAATGCTGTTTATGCATCAGTAAATCAAGCCAGTGACTAAACGATCAACTTCACGTCGTTTCTCTTAGTAGGATGAAAATAATCTTATTTAAACTGTGATTAATATATATACAGAAAGCGATCAAAGAACAATCCCTTTCCAATCGCCCAAGCTGTCAATCACACAGCGCGAGTT
>CM038634.1:16636489-16638989 GCA_021554675.1 Leuciscus idus
AGCATTATGATGCTGACATTATGTAATCGAGTAAAAGAAGCCGGTTAGTTCTGTCTGCAGGTTTATGGTTTATCAGAGAGAAAGTCATTAAATCAACCGTCCCTCAAACAAATCCCCTCAAAAGACATTTATCAGGATCGCGACTCTATCGGAACGGAACGCTTTGTCCGGATGAACGCGCTTGAGGAGAGTTGCACACGCCGGCACTTTCTGTGCGGTGGAAAGGACAGAGAAAACACGAGGACAGAACACTTTATTTACACATAAACTCGCACAAGATGTTGAAAATACACGTGATACGGTGAGTTTCATTTGATTTTGCTGAGGTGAGAAAGACAAAGAAATAATACAAAGAAGACAGAAAAACACTGGTATCTTATCAAGGTCTTTACTGGCTCTCTAATACAACAACGCAGCATCACAAGCCATTATGAAGCATCTGAAATCATCTCATCTGGGATGTTTGCATGGTTTTGAGCTGGGAATTTGGTCTTGGGAAACCAGTAACACCAGTAGTTCATATGCATGATCCGACTGCCTTAAATTTGACATGTTATATGTTTAAATTACATTTATGCATTTGGCAGGTGCTTTTATCCAAATATTTTATCCATATTTCAATGCATACTTTTATTAGATTATCAATATTGCATGCTCAAAACCAGGATTAAACTCAAGATTTTGACGTGCATTTGCACTCTGAAAAATAAAGATTTCAAAAGGGTTTTTCACAGCAATGATGGTCTTGGGAAACCAGTAACACCAGTACTTTTATTCATATGCATGAAACAATGCAGCATCACAAGCCATTATAAAGCATCTGAAATCATCTCATCTGGAATGTTTGCATGGATTTGAGCTGGGAATTTGGTCTTGGGAAACCAGTAACACCAGTAGTTCATATGCATGAACCGACTGCCTTAAATTTGACCTGTTATACGTTTAAATTACATTTATGCATTTGGCAGGTGCTTTTATCCAAATATTTTATCCATATTTCAATGCATACTTAAATTAAATGAGAGATATTGCATGCTCAAAAAAACAGTTAAACTCATAAATCAAGATTGTGACGTGCATATGCACTCTTAAAAATAAAGATTTCAAAAGGGATTTTCACAGCAATGATGGTCTTGGGAAACCAGTAACACCAGTAGTTTTATTCATAAGAAATCAAATGCATAAACCGACTGCCTTAAATTTAATCTGTTATATGTTTAAATTACATTTATGCATTTGGCAGGCGCTTTTATCCAAATATTTTATCCACATTTTCAATGCATCTGCATACTTAAATTAAATTAGAATATATTGCATGCTCAAAACCAGTGAAACTCATAAATCAAGATTGTGACGTGCATATGCACTCTTAAAAATGAAGATTTCAAAAGGGTTTTCACAGCAATGCCTCAGAAGAACCATTGTGGTTCCCAGAAGAATAGTTCTTAAAAGAACCGCTTTTCTTAGTGTGAAGAACCTTTCAGATTCCATGCATGTTAAAGGTTCTACATCGATGCCAATGAACACGCTTTGTTTTTAAGAGTGTGTGTTGGTTATGAAGTCTCACAGTCGTGGTCGTTCCGTCAGTGAGAGTTGAACACGCACATAACTCTCAGAGACACACTCTCTTCTGCTGGGTTTGATTTTGCTGAGGTGAGAAAGACAAAGAAATAAGACAATGAAGACAGAAATACACTGGTATCTTAACAAGGTCTTTACTGGCTCTCTAATAAAACAGCGCAGCGTCACAAGCCATCATGAAGCCTCTGGAATCATCTCCATTTCACTTTGGTCTTTGGAAACCAGTAACACCAGAAGATCATATGCATGAACCGACTGCCGTAAATTTGACCTGTTATATGTTTAAATTACATTTATGCACTTGGCAGGCGCTTTTATTCAGATATTTTATCCATATTTCAATGCATATGCATACTTAAATTAAATTAGCGATATTGCATGCTCAAAACCAGGAGTGAAACTCAAGATTGTGACGTGCATTTGCACTCTGAAAAAAACATTTTTGGTTCTCCAAAGAACCTTTCAGTGATCAGTTCTTCAAAAAACACACACGCTTTTCTTAGTGTGAAGAACTTTTCAGATTCCATGCATGTTAAAGTTTCTACATCGATGCCAATGAACACGCTTGATCTGTAAGAGTGTGTGTTGGTTATGACGTCTCACAGTCGTTCTCTGGTTCTGAGAGAGTTTAACACACACACACACACACGACTCTCAGACACACACTCTCTTCACCAGCGGCTCCGTCTGATAAGAGTGTGTGTTGGTTCTGAGAGAGTTCAACACACACACACACACACACACGACTCTCAGAGACACACACTCTTGGTCAGCGGCTCCGTCTGATAAGAGTGTGTGTTGGTTATGACGTCTCACAGTCGTTCTCTGGTTCTGAGAGAGTTTAACACACACACACACACGACTCTCAGACACACACTCTCTTCACCAGCGGCTCTGTCTGATAAGAGTGTGTGTTGGT